>CP092874.1:69787645-69807856 GCA_030710605.1 Cordylochernes scorpioides
GATTTATAAAGAGTACAGAAATAAAAATAAAAAAGAATAAATGACTTCTTTCTTGAATAAAATATGATTGCAAATCTGTATCTCGTATTTTAGAAGTTCAAATAACAATGAGCGTCACAACGCTATGAAGCTATAAACGCTATCCAACAATTAGATTATAATACTGTATTTACCCTCTCTACTCAGCTTTCCAGTAGAAAATCTTCCATTTGTCTTTCTGTATTACACCAAACTTTCTTCATTTTAAAACACTTTTCTCCATATATTCACCAATATATCAATCTTAAAAATTTGCATATAAGCAGCAAAATCTACAAAGAGTTCTTTAATGGGAAACTCTATACTACAAATTTTTTAAATGAAGTTTTACTGAGTTATTTGCATACATAAATATACATTATTTGCATATATAAGAATTGGGATTCTAAAAACATATTGTAACAAAGTATTTATTATTTTATTAGCAGAGTATTATTTTTATGTTTATATTTTGCTATACACTCTGTACACTTCCCTCTTTTGCTTATCCTTTGTTTACCCCTCATAGTTGGTTCTTGCCTGAAATAAATTGCTGTCTCATCCCGAAGTTGGTCTTCCCTAATTTTCCACGTGGCAATATATAAATGATATTTATTCATGGAAGTTAAATTATTTTATCTGTATAAAAATAGATTTAACATAAAGTTTCTGTTTGCTTTTTGCCAACATATTTAGCCAATAAAAATTCTTTCCTTTAGCTTATCAAAATTTGGTTGGTTGAAGTATCACCATGTGGTGTAACGTCTCGAAGTGTAGTTAGATATTTCCTTGATTTATCAACAAACGTTAATTTTGACCAGTAATTTACTCTGTGAAATGAATATGTAACTTTTATTTGTTCTGATAGATGGACGCATCCAATATTTACAATATTCAGGAGATGCTTAATTATCCAAATAGAGTTCGAGATAATATTTACGTCCTTTATAGGATTTTCTCTTTCTGTATAATGCTCATCTGGTAAAGGTAAATTTTTATCAATTGAAAAGAAATGTACCTATAAGAGGAACGATTTTCCGAACTTTACAGAAGTGAGGCATCGTTTGTTCCCTGATTTAAATGATCTAACTCTTTTACATCAGCCACTTTGTCTATATACATTTTATGAACTCTGTAGAATAATACATGTAAATTTGTGAATATTTAATTCTAAGTTCTAATTTGTAAAAAGACATTTGAAAATAATCCGCGTGTGTTTATTTTAAACGAAAAATGGAAATTATTTTTTTAAGGAGAAATAACGATTATTTCTAACCTTAGGGCTGAAGTATGAAAGGATGAATTGTGAAGAGCAATGATAAACGGAAAAATAAAAGTGTCCAGGGATGGGAACCGAACCCACAGTGTTCCTCTTACCGGGCAAATGCCATGTCCACTAGTCTACCCTGGACATATTTTTCCGTTCGTAAATATAGTTATAATATGTTTGATGTTTTGTTTACTCTGTATTAGGCGTAAATATTTCAATATCGCGTCTGGTTGATTAATTAAAAAACCCTATGTGAGTAAACCGGGTGGCTACAGTAGGGCAGCGCTAAGAGAGAAATGCTGAGATAGATGAGAGATGTTCTAAGTGAAGTTACAAGAAGTTGGAGAACGCACGGAAGATTCTCTGAAAGAAAGGAAGCTGAACAATCTTTCAACTATCGACAAATCCACGGGGAGTGGAAGCTGGAGAAGGCTGTCAACTTCTAACAACCGCGAGCTGGGATCAAATCCCGTATTTTTTATGAAGAAAAATTGTCTTAATAACTCTCGCTTTTTGCAAATCTCACAAATAAATGCAACTAAACATCACCTTGTAAGTGTAAAAGTCTAACTGTAGACATTATACAGATCTGTATAGGCATTGGTGAACTTACAGTAAAAGGTTAACTACCTACCATGATTAGCATGGTCTGTTCCATTTGTACTTAGGATATGCTTAAAAAGGGAAAGAAGAAAAATTTTATTATAGTTTTTTTCCGAAGGAAATGTCTGGTAGATAGGTCAGTGTGCTTCTTTTCTCATAAATTTATTTTAACATTAGAATCTTTTAGAGCAGATGAAATTGTTCATTATTTTTTTACCGACTAAAATCTTCTTGTATATTCAAGTTGTTGAGGCCTCCAGGGGAAAAATATCTTTTCAAAACATTTTATTATCTTGCTTTCGGGCACGGATTCCCTTCTACAGGAGAAAACTTGGTTATTAATTAATATACCAGGTTTTCTCCTGTAGAAGGGCGTCCGTGATCGAAAGCTAGAGAATAAAATGTTTTGAAAATATATTTTTCCCTGGAAGCCTGATTAATTTTACTCAATATTGACAATTAAAATAATTTTATTGACAACTTGTCAATACATGCAAAGTGCACAGTCTGTACTATTTAAAAAAAAAAGATTATACGCATTATATACACTATGTACAATATTCTATATCAATAATAATATCAATACTCATTATTGATGCAAGGAATTATCGAATATTTAAGTTGTAATATATAAATCAGTTCAATAGTAGTTCTTCAGTTATTTGTAACATACAAATATATGACCTGGATCATATTTCCACAGAAAAGATTTAAAAGAAGCTCATTAAGATTTCGAGTCACAACTTGGAGATAAAAGGAATCCTCGAAGAAAGAAATAATGGGGAGTTATGTAAAAAGGAAACTATCTGCCGTCAATCTCTTCCCACGGGACATCAACACCAGGAATGTCTGATTTGTATCGTCCGGTAGCGACCTGCCTTCTTGTACACCGTCTTGTTTGACAACCATTTCTTCTTTTTGGTAGGGGAATCAGATTTGGTGAAAAAGGCATCTCCTTATCGTGAAACTGAAAGTTGCTGATGGCTTGCGCCATCTATCGAAATAAATATAAACTATTCTCGTTGATTTTTAATTATTCCAGAATAGGCAAAATACCCATTCTTGATTAATCAAGAAAAGCTAACCACTGATTAATCAAGAATGGGTATTTGGCCAATTATGGAAAAATTAAAAATCAACGAGAATAGTTTATATAAGACTAGTAATCCTTTCAATATATTATAATAACGAATATATTCAAAAAAGGATAAGTTTCTTTATTTGTAAAAGGAATATTATTTTACAAATAAAGAAACTTATCCTTTTTTCAATCTATTCGTTATTATGAAAATAGTTGATATTTATTCCGATAGATGGCGCAAGCCATCAGCAACTTTCAGTTGCACGATAAGGAGATGCCCTTTTTTTTTTAAATCATTTATGCACCTTATTCCAGTACAATATCACATTTTTAATATTTTTTTCAGATTTGGTATGAATAAAATATTTCAAACTTCATCTTAGTTTTCACGTAAGCTTCCTGTAATATATAATATGTATTTTGAAAATAGAGCAATCCATATTTAAATCATTAGATAGTAAAAAAACATATATTGGATTGAATAAAATATTTATTTGCCAATATTTCGGTTGGCTGAACGCCAACCTTTATCGAGGCATTACATTTTTGTATATTATAAGATTGCTATCTAATATAATATGTATATATGGTTTTGACCAAGGACTTGGTTGTTGTTGTGTGATGTAATCAATATATAGCGTGAGATATCCATGTTTTTAGTTCTTATGATAATTCTGTAATAGTCAAATATTATGCAAATATATAACTTTTCAGTTGCATACAATCTCTTTTAATAAAAACTACACTACCTAAGATTATTGAATATTAGGTAGAAGAGTATTTATTATTATTTATTTAAGTAACCCAGGTTCCTGGAGCGTACAGAAGTCGCCAATTACCCGGGATGTCCTTCTGACCTAAGTCTTCTTGGATTTATATACAATGCCAGTGGAAGTCCAATTAATGAGGTGTCGCCAGGCAGATTTCTTTCTTGGGAGATTTTCTAGGGATGCTGGACATATGTTGGTGATACCTAGGAGAGTGGCTGTCTGGAATCTTTGGTATTGGAAGGTTGGGCAAGTGAAGAGGAGGTGGTCTACGGTTTGGTCTTCATCTTGGCAGTGGGGGCAAATTGGGTCTTCTTTCGATACCGTTGCAAGGTCTGCCTGAATGTAACCATGGCCGGTCAGATTGTTGTGAAGGTTATCCATGCTTGATGTTTCGAAGCATTTGGAGGAGTAGTTTCGGGGTAGCAGCAAATCTTCGTAGATTTCTGGTGGAGTAATCTTGGATGTAGAGGTCTGTCCACATTTTGAGGGCTATCTGTTCTTTTTTACCGCGCGCGACGCTCTTTGGGAGGGTGGTAAAGGGTAGAAGAGTACATAACACTACCTAATCTACACACAGTAAACGCGCGGTGGTCGAAAAATGAAAATCAAAATTTGAAATTGAAAAATAAGTCTCTACTGCGCTAAGAAAATAGTTAGAAGGGCTTGTTGGCTCATCAATGGTAAATCCTTCCCGCAGTTTCACAAGTATCAGACCCCTCTACACAATTGTATAAGGTACTTTCATTAAATTCTCGGAATGTTTTATTTGAAAAAAAAAAATTGACCGTGGACTAAAAAAAAGTACGTATTTACAATTCATGAATATTAAGCCTTAAAAATTCCGAGAATTTAAAAAAATAGAAATTGTAACATACTTTGTATTTATTTTTATGTAAAATATTATAATTATTCTTTGATTTTTCTTCATAGTTAGACAGTCGGCAACACTGTTTTTCTTTTCCCTTATTTTGCATAAGTTATTTTCTTCTGCATTTATATTATGGTTTTTTTTTTTTGTAATCTAATTAAATATTAAAACACAAAGTATTGTGACTATCCTTTATTTATTAATAGGAAACGATACTGAAATTTTCTTACGTTCTTATATTATTTTTTATTTGTAATTAGCGACAAATGACGCAGGACATCAGCAACTTTTATTTGCACGATCAGGAGATGCCTTTTTTCCTCCTATATATATACTAGCCGAATGACCCGGGCAACGCCCGTGTTTTACCCGATTGAATGTTTTGATTCAAATACTATTTGTTACAATTATAAATTGTGGTCATGTGGCCTAGTGGTCATGGCATCTGTCCGGTAAGCGGAAGGTTGTGGGTTCGATTCCCATCCCTTGACACTTTTTTTATTTTATCCATTCTGACCAAAATCTATCCGTGAACTTCACACAGTGAGAATAAGGCAATTATATAAGTAGATTGAGAGTTAGACAATATGCTAGAGATTGGCTGAATTGCGCATTGTTGAATTATACAACGTCAGAATTCAGAGCACAAAATACAGAATCTTGGATATATATTAGGGGATACTTAAATATTATACAGTGTTTTGAGAATATTCTAAATATATAAAAATGTTCTGAAAGTTGATAACAGCGCTATTTATTCCCACAAATGGCGTACGTCATCAGAAACCTTCAGTTGGACGATTAAGAGATGCCTTTTTCTTAATATTATTAAGAGTTAGACAATTTGCTAGATAGATTGGCTAATAAGACAATTTAAAGAATTTTTTTGGTATTATTTGTAATTAGCGTGTTATCAGGGATGTTCTAATAATGCCTAAAATTTTCTAACATGGAATACGTATTCGTTTCTGTGTAATAAAATGAAATTCCAGTTAAAGAAACGTTGCAATTGTTTCGAAAGGCATTCGGCAAGACATGTCTAAAGAAAACTGCAGTTTATGAATGGTAATGCCGTTTGAAAATTAGACCAAGATAAATCCAAAATAATTCAGAAGTAGGAATACCTGTAGAGAAAAAGAAAGAAATATCATCAACCAAATGGAAGAAATATTATCGAAAATTGAAAAACTGGCATACAGAAACTTTTAGAGATAACATGTCTTTCGATTGAGATTAGTTCATTCCATTAATAACGACAATCTGCCAACTATAAAGGATTTCTCCGAATATTTCCATAGACATCTCTCCCTTGAACAGAAACAGACTCCAAGAAACATGTGAGGACATGCTTGAAATGGTCTCAGTTGATATTGCCATGTGGAAAATTAGGAAAGGCCAACTTCGGGATGAGACAACAATTTATTTCAGGCAAAGCAAAACTATAAGTGATAAACAAAAGAGGGAAGAAGTGTACACAGAATAGCAAAATATAAACATAAAAAATAATACTCTATACTAATAAAATAATAAATACTTTGTTACAATATTGAATGGTACAAAAAGTGTTATCGGGAATAAGACGTGGGTTTATGATTTTGACCTTGAAACCAAAAGACTATCAAAAGAATGGCGCGGTAAAGAAGTACCAGACCAGAAAAAATCTAAAGATTCTTTTGGTAAAATATATTGCCACGTGGAAAATTAGGGAAGACCAACTTCGGGATGAGACAACAATTTATTCAAGGCAAGAACAAACTATGAGTGATAAACAAAAAATAAGCAAAAGCTGTGTGATACATACACCTGTCTATAGCGGCCACTCTAGACAACCCTGTTATCAGCTGTGTGATACATCCACCTGTCTATACAGTCCACCCTGTCTATAGCGGTCACTTTAGGCAACCCTGTTATCATCAGTGTGTTACATTCACCTGTCTATACAGACCACCCTGTCTATAGCGGTCACCTTAGGCAACCCTGTTATCAGCAGTGTGATACATACACCTGTCTATACAGACCACCCTGTCTATAGCGGCCACTCTAGACAACCCTGTTATCAGCTGTGTGATACATACACCTGTCTATACAGACCACCCTGTCTATAGCGAACACCCAAGACAACGTTTTTAAAATATATTCGCACTCGGGTAAAACCCGGGCATTGCCCGGGCCATTCGTCTAGTAAAATAATAAATACTTTGTTACAATATATTTTTTATCATAAAGGACTGCTCTACCGTAGAATGCTGTGAAGCCGCCCCTGTACTGATGAGGGACATAGCCAGACACCATGTTATACAGGTTGTTGGCTTTTTTTCTGAATTTGACAAAACTGGTATTGTGGCTCATTGTTTATCGTCACTAGTAAATCATTTTACTAGGGTGATGGCCATAATACATCGTTCTTGTGTATAATTAAAGGAAGAGATGTGTTTCTCCATATCAATCAAGAAGGTTCAGAAGATGAGTTTCTTTAATTGTAAAAACGCTACAAGCTTTCGGGCAAAAGCCCTTCGACAGGCAAAATATAACTATACTAAGAAAGATATCGATGGTTGTAGTGAATATATACACGTATTAATTTACATAAATATAAAAATATAAAATATTATTTATAATTTTTTATAAAATATTTATATTTTTTATATTTTTATATTTATGTAAATTAATACGTGTATATATTCACTACAACCATCGATATCTTTCTTAGTATAGTTATATTTTGCCTGTCGAAGGGCTTTTGCCCGAAAGCTTGTAGCGTTTTTACAATTAAAGAAACTCATCTTCTGAACCTTCTTGATTGATATACCTTACTAGAAGAGTCTTTACCTTTAAGTGTTTCTCCATGTACATGAATATACTCCTCCCGTAACTTTATATTATACTAGCCGAATGACCCGGGCAACGCCCAAGTTTTACCCGATTAAATGTTTTTATTCAAATACTATTCGTTGCAATTATAAATTGGCGCCGTGGATGTCACTCTTGTGAAACGTCCCGCTCCAAACTTTGTGTGTTTTTAAAATATAAAAATAAAAATTTTCACAACGATATTTGAAAATTCTATTATTTTGATTTTCAAATACTATTCGTTACAATTATAAATTGGCGCCGTGGATGTAACTCTTGTGAAACGTCCCGCTCCAAACTTTGTGTGTTTTTAAAATATAAAAATAAAAATGTAAATTTTCACAACGATATTTGAAAATTCTATTATTTTGATTTTTAAATACTATTCGTTACAATTATAAACACTGGTCAACAAGATTTTTGCACAAGAGAACCTGATTATGTTTCTAGTGTAACTTTTCATGCTGAACTCAAAAATCTAATCAGAAATTTCCCATCACGTATGGTTTTTGCGTGACGGTCTTTTTTTAGTATTGGGAAAAATACAGTAAAAAATGCAAACAATGTCACGTAACTGGTTTATCAAAAAATATTTTTCTTTGTCCACAAAGAAATAGCATCTTATCTACATGTCCTAAATCCAAATATACCATTAGTTTTTTTCTATTACGCAATATTTCTGAGATACACCTACTTGAAATTTGGAAATCTTGTTAATATATAGGCATATATGAACGAAACATTTATTTATTGAAAAGCAGTGACAGTGGATTTTCTTCTATACTTTGCTTGTGGTAGATCCCTCTTGAGTGTCCAGCAGTAGTCGGCAAGCATAACGGGACTCCATTTACCTTGGTACCGCTTCTCCATGCTTGATATATCTTGATGAAACCTCTCACCATGCTCATCGCTAACTGCGCCAAGATTGTCTGGAAAGAAATCTAGATGTGAATGCAGGAAATGGATCTTGAGGGACATGTTACATCCCAGTGCCTTGTAGGAAAGCAACAGATCATTAACTATGTCTCGGTAATTTTCAACCTTGACACTTCCTAAGAAGTTTTTGCAAACGTTTCTAAAGGAATTCCATGCTGCTGCTTCAACTTCATTCAAACTATTTTGAAAATTTCCATCCTGCTGCAATTCTCGAATCTGAGGTCCAACGAAAATGCCTTCTTTAATCTTCGCTTCACTTATACTAGAAATTTTTTGTTTTAGGTAGGCAAATCCACTGGCATTTCGATCCATTGCCTTGACAAAGTTCTTCATTAATCCCAGTTTAATATGTAATGGTGGTAAGTAAATATTTTCTGAATCGATCAGGGGTAGATTTGCAATATTTTTATATCCTGGAGTAAAGATTTTACGTTTTTGCCAGATTTTTTTAATGTAATGCCTTTCCCTATCTCTGCTATCCCACTCACATAGAAAACAACAAAATTTTGTATATCCAAGCTGTAATCCACGCAAGAGAGCAACGACTTTCAAATCGCTGCATATTTTCCAACTGTATCTTTCGTATTCTATCTTTTTCAAAAGCAGTTTCATGTTTTCGTAAGTCTCTTTCATGTTGGATGCATGTATTTATCCCAATACTAAAAAAAGCGTCACGCAAAAAACATACGTGATGGGAAATTTCTGATTAGATTTTTGAGTTCAACATGAAAAGTTACACTAGAAACACCATCAGGTTCTCTTGTGCAAAAAAAAAAAAGTTTTTTTTGTAGACCTGTGTAAATTGGCGCCGTGGATGTTACTCTTGTGAAACGTCCCGCAAATAAAAATAAGTCGGTGGACGAGTGGGTAACACGCTCGATTCCCGACAGTCATGAACCGGGATTGAATCCCGCGTTAAAAATTGTTTAATATGTGAATAACCTTCACATATTATTCATTGTTCAATTTTCATGAACTAGGTTGCTCTTGCTGAGCGGTACCTATTTATGTGAATTTGAACCAGTTGAAACGTCCCGCTCTAAACTTTGTGTCTGAGAATCGATATTTTTATAGAGAGATGATCTGGCTTTGTGTCTTCTACTCGATTTAATGTTTTTCTGTTATAATTTTGTTCCTGCATACTAAAAATGAACTGGCTTCACCTGTGGTCTCTGCTTTTTGGAATTTTTCCCGATATAATTTTGTATCTGATAATAAAACATGATACAGAAATATTTCCATCATCATTTTCTGACTAAAAAAACAACTTTATGTTATATATATATATATACCATTCACTATATATAAGCCACTATATACCCAGCACGTAAAACTTGATGCGTCCAAACGTTTAGTCATGCGCATTGGCACCAAACTGGGAATATTTACATATTTGACTTTATCCATCATATTTGCATAGTTTGGTATTTGTAGCCTGATTTCTTCATGTTGAGAAAATTTCATTTTCTGTGAGTGTATATTAGGTTATTGTAAGTTCCTTCTCTTATACCTCAATCAACATACGCCGGATAGCTTTGCAATTTGCACATTTACATATAACTCGGTGAGCTAACTTTAACCTGAAATTTGCGCATAATTTTCTTTCCGGTAATTCTTGGTGTTGTGAATTCAGAGTCACGCTGTCTCATATACGATATAGTTCTTGAAAATTATCTATTTTATCTTTCTCTTTTGGACAGAGGCTTAGTGATATTACTTATATACCATGTTTTTCGAATAATCTCTTGAATAAACTCTAGACAAATTTACGTAATTCACTAGCGAAAACACCAGGTTCATTCACACAATTCTATAGAATATACACTAATTTAACTTGCATAGTTCTCTTGCATATACACCAGCTTAATTGCCATAGATTTATTTGCATAACTCTCTTACGCTTATAAAAATGCCTTATATATTGCATGCATCATGGGCCTCAAAGTGGCGGGAGGGTGTAAACGGGTAGCACAGGACGTCGGGAGTTTAACTCCTGGTAGGGCCACTACACACCCGGCTAATGTATCAATTGTCTGTTCTCCATAGGAGCAGCTACACTCCATGTCAGGAGACCAAAAGAAACAAAGTCACACCGAGTGGTACTTCCAGGTCTTCAGACCAACAGCAGGTGAACTCCTCTTTCCTTCTTAGCTGAGACAATGGAACCTAATAGAGATCGTTTAAACTACTTGAGGAATAAGCAGCAACAACAACGGGATAGAGTAGACATCATGGAGTATAATAGAAGGACTATAATAGAAAAGCTGAGACAATGGAACCTAATGGAGATCGTTTAAACTACTTGAGGAATAAGCAACAACAACAGCAACAGGATAGAGTAGACATCATGGAGTATTATAGAAGGACTATAATAGAAAGGCTGAGACAATGGGACCTAATGGAGATCGTTTATACGACTTGAGGAATAAGCAACAGCAACAACATAAACAACAACCATGTGTTTCATACAGATTCCTTATAAATAAATCTGCTTAATTTACATAGTTACTGATTTGCATTTGCTCTCTCCACAGCCAAGTTACACACCGATATGTATCAGTTTACCTTGGCCACACGACGCCACTAGATGTAGCCGAAGTTATTTATAAAAACACCGCTCGGTCATTTCGACGAATATTTCAATAAAAAATCAATCACTGTGCTTGACCTCAATGATCTAGAAGGACAAAAAATTGTTTACGTTTGGCCGTTTAAAAAACTGTTGACGATGGACGTAGGAAAAAACACAAATATTTAGTCCCATTATGGTGCCCAACGCGAGGTTTTATTTCATAGAGAACTCCCCCATTACCTGCTTAATTGTACAGCCCTTGATGCAGAGAGGAAGGCTCTATATCAACAAATTAAATGTACCATCATTTCACCCTACGTATTGCTTTCAAAAATATCAGCAATCAAATCTAAGGCAATAGCTTACTATATATTTTTTTAGATCATCATTATGTAAGGACCAGTCAACAATTGAATGACTTTGAGACGAAGAGTAAAGCCAGTTCAATTTCCATCTTACTACCTATGTAAATAACACAAGATGATTATTACCTTACCCAATTGGGAGAATCTGTATGGTGCAAGTCCCCAATAAAGGCTTTGTGTGTGTGGGATTTTATTTCATGATAATTGTCACAGTATATATTCTGATATTAGAGTAATGACGTCTCCTAGGTTTAGCAGAAGATACATGTTGACTACCTTAAGATATCGAACACTGGTGTATCTTTGCCAATGAAGTGAACGATTTCGATTAGTTTTGATATTTCAACAATGTTATTCTTCAATCTTACACTTTTGGTATTTGAAAAAGAAGCATTATTCTCTATTATTGTAAAATTTATTTTTTACGATTGTGCTACTTTCCAAAAAAATACCCCATTACTATTGTTATAATATTAAAATAATGGTATAACCAGGTATTTAAAGCTGCACTTAGGAATTGCTTCCTTTCTCCAATTCGATCAGTTTTTGTAAAGTTTCTGGCTGAAAGAGAACATGTGGTTTTACTCCAACTACCATAATAATACTATGGGTAGTTATTCTCGCAGTATATTCATAAACTAACCTATAGCCACCATGGCCTGGTACTATATGTTAATAAATGTTAAGAACTCACAGTGCAATCAGTTACAATCCTCTAGCCACCATGTCCTGGTACTGTATGTCAATAAATGTTATGTACTCACAGTGCAATCAGTTACAATCCTCTAGCCACCATGTCCTGGTACTATATGTTATAAATGTTGTGTACTCACAGTGCAATCAGTTACAACCCTCTAGCCACCATGGCCTGGTACTATATGTCAATAAATGTTATGTACTCACAGTGCAATCAGTTACAATCCTCTAGCCACCATGGCCTGGTACTATATGTTATAAATGTTGTGTACTCACAGTGCAATCAGTTACAACCCTCTAGCCACCATGTCCTGGTACTATATGTCAATAAATGTTATGTACTCACAGTGCAATCAGTTACAATCCTCTAGCCACCATGGCCTGGTACTATATGTTATAAATGTTGTGTACTCACAGTGCAATCAGTTACAACCCTCTAGCCACCATGTCCTGGTACTGTATGTCAATAAATGTTATGTACTCACAGTGCAATCAGTTACAATCCTCTAGCCACCATGTCCTGGTACTATATGTTATAAATGTTGTGTACTCACAGTGCAATCAGTTACAACCCTCTAGCCACCATGTCCTGGTACTATATGTCAATAAATGTTGTGTACTTACAGTGCAATCAGTTACAATCCTCTAGCCACCATGGCCTGGTACTATATGTTATAAATGTTGTGTACTCACAGTGCAATCAGTTACAACCCTCTAGCCACCATGTCCTGGTACTATATGTTAATAAATGTTATGTACTCACAGTGCAATCCGTCACAATCCTCTAGCCACCATGGCCTGGTACTATATGTTATAAATGTTGTGTACTCACAGTGCAATCAGTTACAACCCTCTAGCCACCATGTCCTGGTACTATATGTCAATAAATGTTATGTACTCACAGTGCAATCAGTTACAACCCTCTAGCCACCATGGCCTGGTACTATATGTCAATAAATGTTATGTACTCACAGTGCAATCAGTTACAACCCTCTAGCCACCATGGCCTGGTACTATATGTCAATAAATGTTATGTACTCCTAGTGCAATCAGTTACAACCCTCTAGCCACCATGGCCTGGTACTATATGTCAATAAATGTTATGTACTCACAGTGCAATCAGTTACAACCCTCTAGCCACCATGGCCTGGTACTATATGTCAATAAATGTTATGTACTCACAGTGCAATCAGTTACAACCCTCTAGCCACCATGGCCTGGTACTATATGTCAATAAATGTTATGTACTCACAGTGCAATCAGTTACAACCCTCTAGCCACCATGTCCCGGTACTATATTCTAATAAATGTTACGAACTCACAGTGCAATCAGTTACAATCCTCTAGCCACCATGTCCTGGTACTGTATGTCAATAAATGTTATGTACTCACAGTGCAATCAGTTACAACCCTCTAGCCACCATGTCCCGGTACTATATTCTAATAAATGTTACGAACTCACAGTGCAATCAGTTACAATCCTCTAGCCACCATGGCCTGGTACTATATTCTAATAAATGTTACGAACTCACAGTGCAATCAGTTACAATCCTCTAGCCACCATGTCCTGGTACTATATTCTAATAAATGTTACGAACTCACAGTGCAATCAGTTACAATCCTCTAGCCACCATGTCCTGGTACTATATTCTAATAAATGTTACGAACTCACAGTGCAATCAGTTACAATCCTCTAGCCACCATGGCCTGGTACTATATGTCAATAAATGTTATGTACTCATAGTGCAATCAGTTACAATCCTCTAGCCACCATGTCCTGGTACTATATGTCAATAAATGTTATGTACTCATAGTGCAATCAGTTACAATCCTCTAACCACCATGGCCTGGTACTATATGTCAATAAATGTTATGTACTCACAGTGCAATCAGTTACAATCCTCTAACCACCATGGCCTGGTACTATATGTCAATAAATGTTATGTACTCATAGTGCAATCAGTTACAATCCTCTAACCATCATGGCCTGGTACTATATGTCAATAAATATTATGTACTCACAGTGCAATCAGTTACAATCCTCTAGCCACCATGGCCTGGTACTATATGTCAATAAATGTTATGTACTCACAGTGCAATCAGTTACAATCCTCTAGCCACCATGGCCTGGTACTATATGTCAATAAATGTTATGTACTCAAAGTGCAATCAGTTACAATCCTCTAGCCACCATGGCCTGGTACTATATGTCAATAAATGTTATGTACTCAAAGTGCAATCAGTTACAATCCTCTAGCCACCATGGCCTGGTACTATATGTCAATAAATGTTATGTACTCACAGTGCAATCAGTTACAATCCTCTAACCACCATGGCCTGGTACTATATGTCAATAAATGTTATGTACTCACAGTGCAATCAGTTACAATCCTCTAGCCACCATGGCCTGGTACTATATGTCAATAAATGTTATGTACTCATAGTGCAATCAGTTACAATCCTCTAGCCACCATGGCCTGGTACTATATGTCAATAAATGTTATGTACTCACAGTGCAATCAGTTACAATCCTCTAGCCACCATGGCCTGGTACTATATGTCAATAAATGTTATGTACTCACAGTGCAATCCGTCACAACCCTCTAGCCACCATGTCCTGGTATTATATGTCAATAAATGTTATGTACTCACAGTGCAATCAGTTACAATCCTCTAGCCACCATGTCCTGGTACTATATGTCAATAAATGTTATGTACTCACAGTGCAATCAGTTACAACCCTCTAGCCACCATGCCCTGGTACTATATGTCAATAAATGTTGTGTACTTACAGTGCAATCAGTTACAACCCTCTAGCCACCATGGCCTGGTACTATATGTCAATAAATCTTGTGTACTTACAGTGCAATCAGTTACGACCCTCTAGCCACCATGGCCTGGTACTATATGTTAATAAATGTTGTGTACTTACAGTGCAATCAGTTACGACCCTCTAGCCATATATCTGGTACTATATGTTAATAAAATTTGTGCATTTCAGTACAATCCGTCACAACCCTCTAGCCACCATGGCCTGGTACTATATGTTAATAAATGGCGTGCACTTTCTGTGCAATCATTTACGACCCTCTAGCCATATATCTGGTACTATATGTTAATAAAATTTGTGCACTTTAGTACTATCCGTCACAACCCTCTAGCCACCATGGCCTGGTACTATATGTCAACAAATGTTATGTACATACCGGGCAATCCGTTACAACCCTTCAGTCCCCATGACAATTATGACCTAGTTCACACACGCCTCTTCTCAGAAGCAAGTAAAACCACAAAATGAATGGTTATCCTTTGGCAGTGTCCATGGAAACTGTAAATCAGAAAGTTTTCGTAGAAAGGTGATCGAATAAATCAGCCAGGTCGGGGATGTCGAGGGAAAGTCGGGAGGACGGCGTCTAACAAGGGTGACGAGAGGCGAATTGATGGCCGGAGTCCTGATCTTATCTGGCAGAATACCCGACCCATTAAATGTGATCATTAACAGTGGGATGTCTCTCCAGGGTTCCCACGTTGCAGTAAATCTCGCTCGGATTTACGAGGCAGTGTCCAAGTCGTGTCCGACGCCGGAATTTAGCGGACCGAGCTAATAGACGCCGTGTAGGACTGATAGAAGGGGGGGAAACGTAAACAAGTTTTGGATGCGCTGGTTCATTAGGTGTTCTTTCACTCTCGTTTCTTGGAAGGGCTTCGATTTGATCGTTTGGATAATCTTTATCGGTTGATATTGCACCTTAGATAGCTCTTGTCAACTTGTATCTTAGGTGGCTCTTGTTGCTCTAAGTGATTCTTGACTTACGATAATTGTCTTTGGATACTCTTTCCATCTTTTCACTTTGATAGCTCTTGTCGTTCGATATTTTTCTATATGGCTCTAGTCGTTTGTTTTTTTCTAGATTGAACAACAAGGGGTATCTATAGAAACATATCGAACGATAAGAGCCATCTTGTGCTTTAGGTTGCAACTGTTTTTAGATCTTGTACCCTAAATCATATCGTCGTTGGTGGCTCTTATTTGCCATTGTTCGTGTTCCTTGGTAGCGTGATTAGCGTGGTAGCACTGCTTGATAGCGTGGACACGTACGGTGATCCTTGGGAACGACGATATAGGAATTGCCCTGTTTCCGGAGGGGCAGTACGGTGATTCTAGGGGATGACGATATAGGGATTGCCCTGTTTCCGGAGGGGCAGTACGGTGATTCTAGGGGATGACGATATAGGGATAGACCTGTTTATTTTATTGTAGTACAGTGATTCTAGGAATGAAGATATAGCGATAGCCCTGTTTCCTGGGGTGCAGTACGGTGATTTTAGAGGATGACGATATAGGAATTGCCCCGTTTATTTTATTGTAGTACAGTGATTCTAGGAATGAAGATATAGCGATAGCCCTGTTTCCCGGTAGGCAGTACGGTGATTTTAGAGGATGACGATATAGGAATTGCCCTGTTTATTTCATTGTAGTACAGTAGAACTCCTCAAATTCGGAAAGCTTGGGGCGCAAGGTATTCCGAATTTGAGGATTTTCCGAATTTGAGAGAGTTAGATTTGTGAATATTTATGTGGCATAAATAGGCATTTAGATGACTGAGACAAAGATTTTGAAGCATATGAACAATTTTAGGTTGAATATTATATGTACATTACATAATTTTAATTACGATTTTTAATCAAATGTTCCTTGACTTTTATGAGTTTTGAGCATGAAACCGATGAAAAATAGTAAAATATTTTATTATGTATGTAATGCAATTGATGGCCAAGTAAGTTATGGCTTGGCAAAGAAGTTGCTGATTGTTGTCTGTTTCTTTGGCTTGTTTAACAAAGCTTCTTCTTCTCTCATAAGCATAGTTCGAAGACTATTGATGGTGTTGTAGCTTGCAAGCATTTCTGGTTCAGTGCGCTTTTCCAAATATTTTAATGCAACATCCAAACTTTTCAACGCTTCGCATCTGGGAACATCCGGCTCCAAACTGTCTTCAGAAGTTGAGGAACTATCATCAGAACTGCTGATTTCCATTTTTTCACTCAAAACAGCTTCAACTATATCATCATTGCTAAGAACATTGTGACCTGGATCATCAAGGTCTATATCGATCCATTCATTAATGCTTTCTTGATTTACTTCAATTCTAGCTCTTTGAAATAATTGCTCCAGCCGTCTAATTTCTTGTTCATCTTCATCAGATTCATCCTCGGATAATTGTAATGCATCACCTGCTGTTTCCAAATCTGAATTATTTTTGTGTTCAAGCAAAATCTTCCATCCATTTCTTATTGTAGAAGATTTTAATTCATCCCAAGAATTTCCAAAATTTAATATCGCTTTCTTGATGTCGTACTTTTTTAAATTAGAAAAAGTTTGTTCACCCACAGAGTTATTTGGCTGATCTGCATCACTTGAAAATACTAAACAACTTTCTAACTGTCTTCGTTTATACAACCTTTTAAAGGCAACAATAACTCCCTGGTCCATAGGCTGCAATACAGATGTTGTATTAGGTGGTAAAAACTTGCATTTAATGTTGCCGTCATTACTGATCAGCTCTGTTGGATGAGCAGGAGAATTGTCAACTAGTAGTAACGCTTTTACTTGATCTGGAGCAACTCTTAACTTATTTTCTTGAAAATTGCGAACTTCGTTTATGAACCGTTTAAAAAACCAGTCACTAAAAATGCTTTGATTAAACCAAGCCTTGTGTGAAGAATAGTAATGGACAGGCAATCGATCAATGATGTTTTTGATTGCTCTTGGACGTTTTGATTTTCCAACAACAGCCAAAATATTTTTATGTGAAGCGTCTGCATTTTCACAAAGTAAAACAGAGAGTCACTCTTTGGATTGCTTATGACCACTAGCGCTGTTTGCATTTTTGACTTGAGAATTATCGGGTAATGACTTCCAGTAAACTCCTGTTTCGTCAGCATTATAAATTTGGAACTGTTCATACTTTTCGTCAGTCATTAGTTTGTGAAAATCATCTTTAAAGCGATTAGCTGCATCTTCGTCAGCACTCAATGCTTCCCCGACAACTTTTTTATTTTTCAAATTATGTCTGGCTCTGTATCGTGACAACCATCCACCACTAGCTTTAAAAGTGGGATTATTCAATTTTGATGCAAAATGACTAGCAGCTGTTTGGAGTTCAATACCACGAATAGGAACCCCTGATAATCTCTGACTTTCGTACCAGATGTTAACTGCTTTATCAACATTTTCGTATAACGGATTTTTTACTTGAGAAAACTTTTTTGACATCTTTTTCGGTAGAATCAACAAACTTTGTAAGTTTAAGCTCAGACTTTTTTATATCATAAACAGTTGTCTTAGAAATTTTATACTTTTGCATTATCGTTGTATAGCTTAATCCTTTTTTAATGTCACTAAGAACATCTAACTTTTCACCAAGCTTAAGAATTCGGTACTTGCCTCGTTTTTGCCGCTCCTCTTTGGATGCCATTTTGTTGAAGAACAAACTTGTAAATGCAAAAAATTGAGAGTTGAATAAAAGAATTTGAAACTTACAATGTCTGAAAATGTTTGATAATTTGAACTTTAGGTGAATCAACTTTGCAATAAAAAATGCGTGAATGGCTTATGACGTAATAATGCTGCCTTCTTATTGGACAATATCCTAAACTAAGCACAAAGGTCAAATGAAACTGTTGATTTATTTAAGCTTTTAAAAAAGGGGATAAACCCCTAATTAGCGATTATAAATAATCGGTAAAAGTAAATTAATTAAACACTTAAATTAAAAATAAATTACTAATAAAAATTAAATTAAATAAAATAAAAGCAAAGCAAAAGTAAAAGTAAATAAAATAAAATAATGTTGAAATATCAACAAAATAAAAGCATGTGAAAATTGATTTTTTGTATGTAAAAAAAAAAACATTACAATACTTTCCGAATTTGGGAGTTTCCGAATTTCAGAATTTCCGAATTTGAGGAGTTCTACTGTACAGTGATTCTAGGAATGAAGATATAGCGATAGCCCTGTTTCCTGGGGTGCAGTACGATGATTTTAGAGGATGACGCTATAGGGATATCTCTTTTTCCTGGGGTGGAATTCCGTGATTCTAGGGGACTTTATCCAGAGAGACATATATCATAAATAAGATCGAAGATAAGATATATATAAAAAAAGATTAGAGATAATGTCGTTTAAAAACATTAAAGACTTGTATCAGGTATTCCCAGAATAAATAATTAATATAATTACTAAATTATGATATGAAATTAAACGAAATAAAAATATCCATCACCATAAATTTCCATTAGAACATAGAAAAAATGTAAGAGCAAGCATTAAATGAATATTCGACACAGACTTCCTTCGTGGACAAAAAATGAGGATAGTAGATAAAGAAATGATAAATTGGAGTAAAATAAACAAGAAGAAAGGGAAAACTAGGCCATTGGGATTAATGGAGAATCTTGGAGCGATAAGAATTCTTGTCAGGGACAAAGCAGGGAATCATTAACGGCCTAGATGAAGCAATTAGCTCTGATCATTAGAAACACAGAGGTGATGGATTCTTGCGAAGACAACTCCGATAATTTTTTTTTTTTTTTTTACAATTAGAATCATTAGTTAATTTGATTCTGAAATAAGAATTGTTGTTAACTAGCTTGAAGCATTCACGATTTTTTTTATTTTATTTTTATTTCATTTCAATTTAAAGCGCTATGTCCCCCTAGGGACACTTGCGCTGTCATACATGTATGACATTTGTCTATACATATATATACAAATATTTTAGGCCGTGAATAGAATAGTCATATGATGTTAACAATGAGAAAGAGAGAAAAAAAAGCGAAAAAAGAACTGTGTACAAAATATAGAAGTGTCTGGTCATATGTACAATAAGCATAATATAAATTATCAGTTTCTAAAGCATTCACGATGCTGTATAAGGCTATGGATAAGGCTGCTGGTTATTGATGCAATGACGTTGTTCCTTCTTGAAAAAAGTCAACTAAAGTCGTCTTAAAAACCTAATAGCGATAATGCTTTACCTTTTCAGGGCAAAAAGACATCTCCTAATCGTTCAAATAAAATTGCTGATAGCTTTCGCCATCTGTTCGCCAAAAGAATTTGGTGCAAGGTGCATCAAATGTCTTTATTTGTGTTGATTTTATAACATACCTGATATAGAATTT
>CP092874.1:69807956-69872671 GCA_030710605.1 Cordylochernes scorpioides
TTATTACTCGGTCATACAGAATTTGGTGTCTCATCAATTAATCTTTTCGTGAATTTTCTTTTGTTGTTGAGAGAGATTTTTCTGTAGCAATGATCATGAGCTTTCTGTAGTGTTCCCACTAAGTGTTTGTCGCCTATATATAGAGTATTCTCTCTATGAACTCCATTGCCATTTCAACCGAACTCTAGAAAATAGTAGATGTTCTATGTGTTAGAACCTGTCGACAGAAAAAACTGACGATAGCAAAATCGGGAAACATTTTAAGCGCTATTGAGTTCAACCATGAAGTATTATCCAAGGGGCCTTTACCTTATATTTAATCCAATTGTGAAATTTATTCTTTGATCCCCTTCTTGAATCCCCTTCTCTATGCAATATATTCGCATTAAAAAAAATGACTTAACGCAAAGTATGCAATTGCGAATATCGTTAGGAAACTCATAATAATAAGAGATTTGGAAATCATTATTTGATAAATAGCGTTTGTAATCGTGGTTCTATTACGTCTTCATTTATTACATGTTGTATCATTTTTTTTTGGCTATAAGGTCCTTCATTGTTGACAACTATTTTCTGAAAAATTTTTATTGAGTCAGACTATTTAGGTGATGTGATAATTTTATGGAATACTTTCGGGAAAGTTGGATATGCAAATATATATGTGTGAATTATTCTTAAAATTTTATTAGAGAAAAAGTCTTCTTCTGCTTCTTTTTTCTTATCTCCACACTGGGTGAAGTAGAATGCGTCTGCCTTTGTCATTAAGACTGGGAGCACTACTCAGTGGCAGGCCGATTTAGCTCCAAAAAAAAAAAATGGCCGCCTCTGACATGAGGCACAGACGCCATGTGCAGCCACTCCTAACATGGAGTACAAACGCTGCTCATCCTGTATCCCTGGATCAGAAGCCCTTACAGGGTACTATCAGCCGCGCTAGCTGAGTCCAGGTTTTTTAGTGAGCTTGTTACTGCTCCCCCTCCTTCTTTTTCATCCGGGCTTAGAAGTGTTTCTTCTTATTTTTTTATTTTTGCAGACGAATAAAGAATAAATTTACAACTATTCAAATTGAAAAAGGCATATTCTGAGCAGGAGCACAAGTGCTTTTCAGAAGGCAGAGCGCCATCTAGTGGAACAGAAATCAACTAAACATTGATTTAACCTGTTCCCTGATATTTGGCCAACCCAATTTCTTGATAAATCAAGAAAAGCCATCCACGAACGCGTTTCGCGCTGTTGGCGCTCGTCAGCGTGGAGTAGGCTGTACCACTGCGACCAAAAAGATGTTTGGTCCCAGAGGCTTTTTGAGAAACCAAGAAATGGCCATTAAAGGCCAAACTTGCGTAAATACGCTTAACATGTGAAAAAAAAAAATAATAATAAAAAGGTCAGGTGTTGATATTAAGAATAAAAAAGAATATCCTGACCAGGAGCACATATGCTTTAAATATGACGTTGAATAATTAGTTCAATAACTCTGTGATTAGATAAATGCTATGACCGTTCAATTATTTATTTTCATTGTTCCAGTGGCCCACTGTCACTTTTTCAAAGATAGCAAATCTTACAATGTTTTCATTAGCTGTTATTAATGAAGATCTTTAGACAACGTACATCGCATAGATATTCCAAATACATTGAATATGAAAAAAAAACACATTTTTAATTCTGTTACGAAATATTTACAAAAGGATTTTTGAAAAGTGAATGATTTTCTAAAGTCATTTTGAAAGTTTTGCGATCCATTTTTATATTTCTCATTTAATTTTTCTATTAGGTGTTTTTACTTTTTAGGCATATCACTGATTTTTTTTCAACTCCGCCTTTGCCAGTCCCAAGCCCGGATGAAAAAGGAGGAGGGGGAGCAGTAACAAGCTCACTAAAAAACCTGGGCTCAGCTGGCCCGGCTGATAGTACCCTGTAAGGGCTCCTAATCCAAGGATACAAGATGAGCAGTGTTTGTACTCCATGTTAGGAGCGGCTGCACATGGCGTCTGTTCCTCATGTCAGAGGCGGCCATTTCTTTTGGAGCTAAGTCGACCTGCCACTGAGTAGTGCTCCCAGTCTTAATGACAAAGACAGACGCATTCTACTTCACCCAGTCTTGGTGGTTGTCAAACAGACACCACCAAGGGTCACAACTTGATATCTTAATATGATTGAGTGGAGATAAGAAAGAAGAAGAAGAGTAGACAACACTTCATAACTCCTAGTTGAAAGACAATTCTCCCTATCGAGCCGCGGAGTGAGTAAGAAAACTACGTCAGCTAGGTAAGATGTTAGCCGAGCTGTAGCCGGGCAGATACTGGAGTTTCAAGAGCGAGAGAAGAATGAGGTTAATGACGGACACAAGGCTAATGGCGGTGGAGGGAGGGTGGGTCTCGAGACAAAGGTTCGCCAAATTATCGTACGTGCAGCTGGTGGGCCATTCCTGCTTCTGCCGTGTAGACAGGGGTAATACTCTAGTGGAGTGGACGCAAATAGAACCTACCGGATAGAATGATGGAATTCTTATAATCTACGGATTGGAGGAAGACTTATAATCTACTAAGTAGACGAAGGCTATCAAAATTTCTACCGGAGTGGAGGAAGACTATAAAGAACCTACCGGAGTAGATGGAGGAAGACTTATAATCTACGAAGTGGAGGAAGACTTATAATCTACGGAGTGGAGGAAGACTTATAATCTACGGAGTGGAGGAAGACTTATAATCTACGGAGTGAAGGAATACTTATAATCTACGAAGTGGAGGAAGACTTATAATCTACGAAGTGGAGGAAGACTTATAATCTACGGAGTGAAGGAAGACTTATAATCTACGGAGTGAAGGAAGACTTATAATCTACGAAGTGGAGGAAGACTTATAATCTACAGAGTGAAGGAAGACTTATAATCTACAGAGTGAAGTAAGACTTATAATCTACGGAGTGGAGGAAGACTTTTAATCTACGAAGTGGAGGAAGACTTTTAATCTACGAAGTGGAGGAATACTTATAATCTACGGAGTGAAGGAAGACTTATAATCTACGGAGTGAAGGAATACTTATAATCTACGAAGTGGAGGAAGACTTATAATCTACGAAGTGGAGGAAGACTTATAATCTACGGAGTGGAGGAAGACTTATAATCTACGAAGTGGAGGAAGACTTATAATCTACGGAGTGAAGGAAGACTTATAATCTACAGAGTGAAGGAAGACTTATAATCTACGGAGTGGAGGAAGACTTTTAATCTACGAAGTGGAGGAATACTTATAATCTACGGAGTGAAGGAAGACTTATAATCTACGGAGTGAAGGAAGACTTATAATCTACGGAGTGGAGGAAGACTTATAATCTACGGAGTGGAGGAAGACTTATAATCTACGGAGTGAAGGAAGACTTATAATCTACGAAGTGGAGGAAGACTTATAATCTACGAAGTGGAGGAAGACTTATAATCTACGAAGTGGAGGAAGACTTATAATATACGGAGTGAAGGAAGACTTATAATCTACGAAGTGGAGGAAGACTTATAATCTACGAAGTGGAGGAAGACTTATAATCTACGGAGTGAAGGGAGACTTATAATCTACGAAGTGGAGGAAGACCTATAATCTACGAAGTGGAGGAAGACTTATAATCTACGAAGTGGAGGAAGACTTATAATCTACGAAGTGGAGGAAGGCTCATAATCTACGAAGTGGAGGAAGACTTATAATCTACGGAGTGGAGGAAAGATTATAATCTACAGAGTGTAGAAATACGTATACAGACAACCTACAGGAGTAGAAGAAAACCTAAAAATAACCTACTAGTGCTGATAAAGAAGGGGTAAAAGAACGTATAGGAACTGAAAATAAAAATTATAAAAAAATTAGCAGAGTAGACGAAGATAACCTAACGAATTGGAATGAGGCGCATATAGAACTACCGTAACAAAGAAATAGAGAACTCACCGGAATGGAGGAAGACGTGGTTCTTGAGGTTGGTCTGCTTGCTGAAGCCCCGGTTGCAGATGTGGCATTTGAAGGGCCAGGAGCCGTTGTGGACGTACATGTGCGACTTGAGGTCCCCGGGGGTAGGGAAAGACTTGGAACATAGATTGCACTTGTGCGGCTTTTCCTGTACATATCGTCTACAAGTTAGTATTTTAGACGACACTTGACGTCGGACTCAAAGGTAAGTTAGGCTGGGTTCAAACATAGATATAATCTAGACACAGACCAATGAGTTTAGATTTTAATACACGTATCTATATAGATACGACAATTATGTTTAAATTATGATTAAGATTAATGTGAAATCTAGAATCAATTTGACATTGAAATTAAAGATAAACCTTTTTTTTTTAGTTTAAGTGTGTATATAAAAGAATAGGGCGCCTCTCCCGTTAAAATAAACGTCAAAACTTGACGCCATCGGTGTTGTGGCTTTGTCACAGACCCGAGGCCACTAGTTTGCGGTGACGGTCAATAGATGGCGTCTAGTTTTTGACGTTTAATTTGACGGGAGAGGCACCCTATGCTTTTATAGATCAATTTCCTCCTGGTAAATTTTCCATCTATGTATATACTTTTTGACGATTAAGTTTATAAATAGTATAACTTTCTTATAACATATGATGGGGGAGCCTTAACATATGTTGTTGGAAATGTATAATTTTAAATTTTGATTCAGGAAAACGGCTCTAGATGGCGTGCATCACGGGATGCGCCACAGAGTAAATCCACAGAGTCCGCCCACGTGACCCTTTATAAGACTATAAAAGTCGCGGCGAGAAAGAGGTCGGGGGGAGAAGAGAGGACAGGGCATAGGCGCGGAGAGGAGAAGGTAACAGAGGGAGTAAGGTGTGTGACAGAGGATGGATCAGAGGTAAAGAATTAGAGAAGATAAAGTTAAAGGAGTTAAAGATAAAGAAGATAAAGAAGATAAGGTTAAAATGGTTGGAGATAAAGAAGATAAACTCAAAGAAGTTAAAGATAAAGTTAAAGAACTCAAAGAAGTTAAAGATAAATTTAAAGAGCTCAAAGAAGTTAAAGATAAAGTTAAAGAACTCAAAGAAGTTAAAGATAAAGTTAAAAAACTCAAAGAAGTTAAAGACAAAGAAGATAAATATAAAGAAGTCAAAGTTAAACCTAGAGAAGATAAAATTAGAGAAGTTAAACTTGAATGTATATATGTAAATAAAACCTGTTAAGATCAAGATTTTGCAGATAGGCAAAATGAAAAAATATATTTTATGCCAATTTGGTCTATTTTACATTTCCGCGACTTGCGCGAACACGGCTGGTGAACCACTTCATTTTTCATTTTCAACATATGTTCTAAGTATAGAGAAAGAGGCAACATTTGCGTCCGTTTAATATATGTGAACTTTCTCACATAGAACGTATTTGAAGAAAATATGGAGCTGAAATTTCCGTTCAGTAGAAGCTTGTAATTTCTACCTCTTTTGAAGTAATATGTTGACAAATATATGACATGAGGCAATTGTTTAGATGAAGTAGTTTTGTCGGTTCTCTAAACGTAGCCAATACTTATCTACCTTATCCCAGTACAATTTCACATTGTACTATTTTTTTCACTTTGTTTAGCGTCCTCACGCAATTCTGACCTTAACTACCCGTTTCATGACTTTTCAGAATGCCTGAATGACCAATTTATTTGGTCGTTGAGGTACAGCTTGCACCACGCTGATGAGGGCCAACAACCCGGTACGCGTACACGTACGCGGTTAGCTTTTCTTGATTAATCAAGAATGTTTTCAAAATAGAGCAATCCATAATTAAATATTTAATTAAAAAGGCATATATTGGATCAAAATATCATTTATTTTACCAATATTTCAGTTGGCTGAACGCCAACCTTTATCAAGGTGTTATAACATTTTAAAGTGTGTCAACAACAAACTCAGATTGAAAAAGGTTGACGTTCAGCCAACTGAAATATTGGTAAAATAAATGATATTTTGATCCAATATATGCCTTTTTAATTAAAAATCAAGAATGTGTATTTGGCCAATTCAGGAATAATTAAAAATCAATGAATAGTTGATATTTATTCCGATAGATGGCGCCAGCCATCAGCAACTTTCAGCTGCACGATAAGGAGATACCGTTTTCTTAATTTATCCACCTTATCCAAGTACAATTTCACATTTGTACTATTTTTCTTTTCACGTAGTGAATATTGTTAATTAAATAAGGAAAAAAGTGCAACAACTGTTGCCTTATTCTATATACAGTTACGAGCGTCATGCGTTCTTAATAATTTTTCATCTCTGTCACAGTTTGCTTTTTTTTTTTGGAATGGCGCTCTCCTATTGATTGGCTACGATCACGCCACCTTTCCCCCCCCCCCCCCCCCCCCCCCCCCCCCACTCGCTTCTTCGTTTTTGTAACTATTGTGTTGGAGTGGGTCGCTCCTTAAATAAATGCATATATTAGTTATTAACTAAATGGAATCTTCTCTTTCTTTTTCCCAGTAAGAGACGCCTACGGAAGCCAACAGTACATAGACAGATAAAGCACATAGACTATAGTTATTACCTAATATATGCATTTATTTAAGGCGCCAATTTATAATTGTAACAAATAGTATTTGAATAAAAACATTCAATCGGGTAAAACACGGGCGTTGCCCGGGTCATTCGGCTAGTTTTATTCATAAACAGGAGATCCACATCTATTGCATTGTCAATACTGTCTCAAGTCTTTGAATATTGCTTGTATTCTTTTTCAAAATTTTGCATTAAAACATGGTTGCGCTCACAAGGCACACATAATTCTTACGAATTATTTATGTCCATTTCGAAGTGTTAAAATTTTATTTGCATATGAGATACGGTAACCAATCGCATGTGCGAACTTGAAGCCAGACATATGTGAGATTCTTGATGGACCAATCAGAGTGGCCATAAATTTATAGGTCCAGTTTACCACACGCCCGTTACAAAATTCCACGTTCTTGAACTCTGTGTGTATTCTCAGCGTGATCCAATTGCTACACATCCGCTATTACCCAACAGATGCTGTAAATATGTCTTTGGCGCAACACTGGCTGGCATAGTCACTTTAACTGGATGGCATAGTTGTCACAACTGGCTGGCATAGTCGTCACAACTGGCTGGCATAGTCACTTTAACTGGATGGTATAGTCGTCACAACTGGCTGGCATAGTCGTCACAACTGGCTGGCATAGTCACTTTAACTGGATGGTATAGTCGTCACAACTGGCTGGCATAGTCGTCACAACTGGCTGGCATAGTCGTCACAACTGGCTGGCATAGTCACTTTAACTGGATGGCATAGTCGTCACAACTGGATGGCATAGTCACTTTAACTGGCTGGCATAGTCGTCACAACTGGCTGGCATAGTCACTTAAACTGGATGGCATAGTTGTCACAACTGGCTGGCATAGTCACTTAAACTGGATGGCATAGTTGTCACAACTGGCTGGCATAGTTGTCCCAACTGGCTGGCATAGTCGTCACAACTGGCTGGCATAGTCACTTTAACTGGCTGGCATAGTCGTCACAACTGGCTGGCATAGTCACTTAAACTGGATGGCATAGTTGTCACAACTGGCTGGCATAGTTGTCCCAACTGGCTGGCATAGTCGTCACAATTGGCTGGCATAGTCGTCACAACTGGCTGGCTTAGTTGTCACAACTGGCTGGAATAGTCGTCACAACTGGCTGGAATAGTCGTCACAACTGGCTGGCATAGTTGTCACAACTGGCTGGCATAGTTGTCACAACTGGCTGGCATAGTTGTCACAACTGGCTGGCATAGTCGTCACAACTGGCTGGCATAGTTGTCACAACTTGATAGAGCAGTCAATTCAACTGGATGAAGTTGTCCTTTCACTGGGTGACACTTCATTGGATAGAGCAGTCACTGCCTGGACAATGGACAGTGCAAGAGACAGATTAAGACAGTCCTCTCTGACCTACTAGCTCAGCCCAGTCTGGACAATGGAGAAGCGACATACGGAAAATAGACTCCACCCTAACGTCCGTCAACCTGACGTAGCCTTGATCCACATCCACGGCTGTCATCTCTGGATTGCCAATTCCCACATTCATCTAGCGGCTGAGGACAGATGGTAAATATAAGGTTTGTTGGATAGTGGCTTCGAATGAGAATTCTGTTTATACTGACTCATTTCTATGGTATCTATTACTATAGCGAGAATTCAAAGTTTATTTATAATTTGGTAAGAAACATCTTTCTCTGTTGACAATATGTCTATTAGGATTTTAAATCCATTTGTGAAATGAATTACCTGATTCACGAAAGTGTGAATTGGTTTATATTGGTTAAAGTGGATAGGTTTATATTGGTTAAAGTGGATAGGTTTATAGTAGGGATATTTAGAAAATTAGGAGACGTTCCTATAGAAGTTTATGTGTAAACCTCAATAATTATAAACTGGTGAATTTGGGAGTAGTTTACCCCGGTGTGGTAGCTACGATAGACGCCGGGGTCTAGTGAGGGTAGTTACCGGTGTGGTAGCAACGATAGACGCCGGGGTCTAGTGAGGGTAGTTACCGGTGTAGTAGCAACGATAGACGCCGGGGTCTAGTGAGGGTAGTTACCGGTGTGGTAGCTACGATAGACTCCGGGATCTAGTGAGGGTAGTTACCGGTGTGGTAGCTACGATAGACGCCGGGGTCTAGTGAGGGTAGTTACCGGTGTGGTAGCTACGATAGACGCCGGGGTCTAGTGAGGGTAGTTACCGGTGTGGTAGCTACGATAGACGCCGGGGTCTAGTGAGGGTAGTTATCTGTGTGGTAGCTACGATAGACGCCGGGGTCTAGTGAGGGTAGTTACCGGTGTGGTAGCTACGATAGACGCCGGGGTCTAGTGAGGGTAGTTACCGGTGTGGTAGCTACGATAGACTCCGGGGTCTAGTGAGGGTAGTTATCTGTGTGGTAGCTACGATAGACGCCGGGGTCTAGTGAGGGTAGTTACCGGTGTGGTAGCTACGATAGACTCCGGGGTCTAGTGAGGGTAGTTACCGGTGTGGTAGCTACGATAGACGCCGGGGTCTAGTGAGGGTAGTTACCGGTGTGGTAGCTACAATAGACGGCGAAGTCTAGTGAGGGTAGTTACCGGTGTGGTAGCTACGATAGACGCCGGGGTCTAGTGAGGGTAGTTATCTGTGTGGTAGCTACGAACGACACTGTTGTCTAGTGAGGGTAGTTACCGGTGTGGTAGCTACGATAGACGCCGGGGTCTAGTGAGGGTAGTTACCGGTGTGGTAGCTACGATAGACGCCGGGGTCTAGTGAGGGTAGTTACCGGTGTGGTAGCTACGATAGACGCCGGGGTCTAGTGAGGGTAGTTACCGGTGCGGTAGCTACGATAGACGCCGGGGTCTAGTGAGGGTAGTTACCGGTGTGGTAGCTACGAACGACACTGTTGTCTAGTGAGGGTAGTTACCGGTGTGGTAGCTACGATAGACGCCGGGGTCTAGTGAGGGTAGTTACCGGTGTGGTAGCTACGATAGACGCCGGGGTCTAGTGAGGGTAGTTACCGGTGTGGTAGCTACGATAGACGCCGGGGTCTAGTGAGGGTAGTTACCGGTGCGGTAGCTACGATAGACGCCGGGGTCTAGTGAGGGTAGTTACCGGTGTGGTAGCTACGATAGACTCCGGGGTCTAGTGAGGGTAGTTACCGGTGTGGTTGCTACGATAGACGCCGGGGTCTAGTGAGGGTAGTTACCGGTGCGGTAGCTACGATAGACGCCGGGGTCTAGTGAGGGTAGTTACCGGTGTGGTAGCTACGATAGACGCCGGGGTCTAGTGAGGGTAGTTACCGGTGTGGTAGCTACGATAGACGCCGGGGTCTAGTGAGGGTAGTTACCGGTGTGGTAGCTACGATAGACGCCGGGGTCTAGTGAGGGTAGTTACCGGTGTGGTAGCTACGATAGACGCCGGGGTCTAGTGAGGGTAGTTACCGGTGTGGTAGCTACGATAGACGCCGGGGTCTAGTGAGGGTAGTTACCGGTGTGGTAGCTACGATAGACGCCGGGGTCTAGTGAGGGTAGTTACCGGTGTGGTAGCTACGATAGACGCCGGGGTCTAGTGAGGGTAGTTACCGGTGTGGTAGCTACGATAGACGCCGGGGTCTAGTGAGGGTAGTTACCGGTGTGGTAGCTACGATAGACGCCGGGGTCTAGTGAGGGTAGTTACCGGTGCGGTAGCTACGATAGACGCCGGGGTCTAGTGAGGGTAGTTACCGGTGTGGTAGCTACGATAGACGCCGGGGTCTAGTGAGGGTAGTTACCGGTGTGGTAGCTACGATAGACTCCGGGGTCTAGTGAGGGTAGTTACCGGTGTGGTAGCTACGATAGACGCCGGGGTCTAGTGAGGGTAGTTACCGGTGTGGTAGCTACGATAGACGCCGAAGTCTAGTGAGGGTAGTTACCGGTGTGGTAGCTATGATAGACGCCGAAGTCTAGTGAGGGTAGTTATCAGCGTAGTAGCTACGATAGACACCGGGGTCAAACGGGGTTTAAAAGAGTGGGAACCTATCATGGACTAAACATAAATACGGGTCATAATGATATAATCGGGCTAAAATGATTTTCACAGAACATGTTTACAATAAATGGGAAATAATTAATCTGGCCCCCCCAGATACTTATCTCGATTGAGAACAGATTATCAGCGACTTATCGATTACCCCCAAAAAGATCAATATTTGATCTTCAGCTATAATGACTTCTTTATATTCAAACTCCGCCTTTAATCTGTTACGACAGAACGGCAGGGTCAAATTTAATTAATTTATTTCGACACACCTCTTAACTCTGTGTAGTCGGTCCAATGTACTTCATTAGGATCGACATTATCAAATGGACAGCAAATCTTTAATTACCAATTGGAAATTGACATAGATGGCGCGTTATTGCCTTGTATCAATTTATGCTTAACTTGTACTTATTGTTTGGGGAAGAGCATTGCTCGATGAAAATATTTAAATGTAATTCTACTGTCCAAAAATATGATGTCTATAGTTTTCTTAAATACATTTTAAGATCCCCCCCCCCCTTCTGTGTAGCATATATAAGCAGAATGATCCAATACAGTTTTAGAGCTCTAAAGAAGCGGGCTGGTAGATTAAATTGGTGAAACCGCTGGAAGGATTCACGACAGATGAGCCAAGCCCTCCGAATATTTTTTCATCGCAGTAAGGATAGTAGAAGTTTGTTTATATGTGAAAAGAAACCTTCGCGTCTTATTGTCTTAATTTGTTTTATATAGATATCGAGTTATTGCTTTGTATTAATTGATATTTTTCTTAGTTTTGTGGATATCTTAAAAATCAGGCATATTTCTTATTTTTGAATATTGTAAAATTTGAAGATATCCATTCATAGGCAACCAATCTGCAGACGAATACAACTGACACTAAGGTAGAAACCGTTTAGAGCGTATTTTAAAGTGATTTCCGTATAGAGTCATTCATTTTTTATTAATATTATTTAAAATGTAGATATATTAATGGGTAAATGATTAAAAACCAATTTTGAAAATATATTTGAATCTATTAAATTTTGTAATGCAATCTTAATGTGAAAGATGATTTTATTCCAAATTTTTACAAATTTCGTCAAGTTTCCACACAGACATTTACAATAACAGAACAAGTAGATAAGGAAATTGATAACTCTGCCTTTACCGGTCCCAAGCCCGAATGAAAAAGGAAGAAGGGGAGCAGTAACAAGCTCACTAAAAAACCTGGGCTCAGCTGGCCCGGCTGATAGTACCCTGTAAGGGCTCCTAATCCAGAGATACAAGATGAGCAGCGTTTGTACTCCATGTTAGGAGCAGCTGCACATGGCGTCTGTTCCTCATGTCAGAAGCGGCCATTTCTTTTGGAGCTAAGTCGGCTTGCCACTGAGTAGTACTCCCAGTCTTAATGACAAAAGCAGATGCAATCTACTTCACCCAATCATTACACCCTATCCCTGGATACTTTATTTTTCTGTTTATCTCTATTTACTCTTCACAATTCATCCTTTCATACTTCATCCCTAAGGATAGTAATAGTCGTTATTTCTCCTTAAAATAAATTATGATTTTTCGTTCAAAAGAAACATTTGCAGTAAAATTGTCAAACGTCGTTTTACAAACGTTTATTTGCTAAAAGTGAAATAGAATACCTTAGCCATAAGACTAATGGTTCAGGCATTTACCTATTGGAAGACAAGCATGGGTGGTCTAAACAGTTGGATTTCGTCTGCTACGACCCAGGTTCGATTCCCGCATTCGGCCCCCAATTCTTGCAGAGGTCTAACCCCACCAGCGATTGCAAGTAACAAAACGGAGCTCTGACACATTTTTAAGTGCAAAGTCGAACTGCTTTTCACATGTATAGACATGTGGTGCACTTACAGTAAAAGCAGTCGCCTACTTCTACCCACCATGATTACCATGGCCTGTACCACGTGTACTAAGGATAAGAAAAAAAAAGACAGGTATGTGTATATAAAAGATTTTCCAATTCCCAAAAATGTCAGTGATGAAGGTATGTCAACTCCAGTCTAAGTCGAACCTAACTTCCAGCTATCCGCAAAGATAACGTCCACGGGCATATAGCCTAGGGAATATAGTCTAAAAAGGGGGAATTAATGTATATATAAACGATATGCAACAATTATATAACTATTGAATAAACAATGAGCATTTTGTATATAATATACATATTATAATTTCACGATTAATTACTATGTTACAATAGTATAACGCTTGTTCATTTATAAAATACCATGTTCACTTGACACTAATTAAACCCGTTGAAGAACGATTATTGTTTGAAAGCAATTTAAAATGAAAAGAAATTCATTGTGAGGAAATAATTTGTAGTTTTTAAACGATTTTCACAATTTTATCTTAAATAATGCAATGAATTTGTAATGAGAAGGATATAAAGTGTAAAAGTTATAAAATATACCTTAATTTTATTTAATGTTTAGTCAGCTTTGTGTGTGTGTGCTACTAAATTTGATTTCTAATAAAATTATTGTTGGAACCTCCTAGCGAGTTAGCTAGAAATTGATAAGAAGGGCAACAGAATATTTTCCATATTTGAAAACAATATGCAGTTAAACCTGTCTATAGCACCCCCTGTAAATAGCGCCTTCCTCTCTATAGCGCCCCCCTGTAAATAGCGCCTTCCTCTCTATAGCGCCCGATTTTAAATATTAATATGTGTCGTGTTCTCTACCTAACAAAATAGCAGTTTCTATAAAATGGGATACTTTCACTCTCCTCTTACACTCTATATATATCCAATCATTTTTACATAATTAATTTTCTATCAGAAAATTAATACATATTTACATATATGCTGCACTTTTTCTCCAAGAATAAAATCTGCATATGGAATCATTACAATATGTAAACATTTTACATTAAAAGTGACCTGTCTATATCACCACCTCTTTATAGCACCCTATTTTGGTGAGTCCCAAGAGGGGGCGCTATAGACAGGTTTAACTGTACTTAGAATGATATAAAAAACACTCAATGGAATATTTAAAAATAGTGTTACTTAATAAAGATGGCCCGCAAAATTTCGATCATAAATAACAGTTTGGAAAGTAACAAAATGGAACCCAAACATTCTTTATGTATTTATTTCAATTTAAAGTGCTATGTACCCCTAGGGACACTTGAGCTGTCATACATGTATGTCTTTACAATTGTCTATACATATTTACAGAAATTGTAGTTCATAGAGAATAGCCATATGATATTAACAAGGAGAAAGGAGAGAGAGAGAAAAAAAGAAAACAGAGAACTTTGTATAAAAGAAATAAATGAATGTCTGGCAATATATCTACAATCAACATAATAAATTATCAGTTTCTTAAAATATATTTGTTGCTATATAATTTGAAATATATCTACAAAAGGTATTGAATTTAATATACATTTCTTTACTGGAAATGAAAATACTTGTATTTGTTACAATTAAATTATTGTTGATTCTGTAGTCTTGAAAAACAGGACAATCTAGTAAAAGATGTATTGAGGTTTGTTCCTCATGTCCACAAAAAGAACTCGAGTCTTCCACTGCTTTAATTCTTTTTTAAAAAACTTTGAAATTTCCACGATTAGAAATGAATTGAGAATTATGAAAATCTAATAATTCTTTGAGTTTGTTAGAAACACCGTGTTACTTTTTCTATGAACTTCGGCCAGTTAGAGTTTTTTAATTTTCTCAACGTTTCGATAAAAATATTTTGTCTTCGTCAGGAGAAGTAAATAAAAATAAAGCATTTGGCAAGGCGTTAAAAATGGTTCTACCGTCAAAGATATACAGAATCAGAATAGCAGCGAAATATCCCCTCGAAAAGTAACCAAATCTCTCTCACAAATATACCAAACCTAGACATCTCTGTACACCAGATGTGTGGGTTGCGTACAAGAGCTTGCATGTATAAGTCATCAGGTCGTCACGGCTGCTAATGATAAAAAATGACGTTTCTACCGATTCCAGAATTAAGGCATCAATATTTGATTGATGATCTGAAGTATCAGGTCAGGGATTGGGGCGATGTCATGTAAACCTTTCCTCTAACAGCCTCCTGATCTGGAATCTAGATGGATACGGAGTCTAAGATTGAAGTCAGGCTGGGTATCAACTTAACTTCAAACTTCTCATCTTAAATCTAGACAAATTAGATGGTTATTACGCGTCAGGGTTTGAAAAGAGATCAAAGGATTAACCTTTCCAGAAATATCCTCCATTCTTCATATTTAGAATCTATTTGGAATCGAAGCTATTGAAGGAGCCGGTGGTATAGACCAAGGGTCAGCAAACTTTTGAGTCGGAAGAGTAAATGATTGCAATTTACAAAATTTCAAAGTTTCTAAAGAGCCACAAATATTTCTTACCAACAATAAATGACACTCGCATAAATAATATTTGAGTATGGAACTATATAAAGAGCCAAAGCTTCACATCCAAAGAGCCGCATCCCTTGTATAGACAGTTGCTGTAGTGAATCCCACATTAAGCAGTGTTCAGTGTCAAAATGATTAATCGCTCCAATGACCCCCAATTATACAAGTTCATACATATCAATGAGAGCAAATAGGTCTGGAATTATTTAAATGTAACGTTGAATGTGGACATGTCGCGCTCTTGGAGCAAAAGCAGTGAGTAACCTTGATTTCCAAGTCCATTCACACGGGCACTAGAGATAAGTTAGCGACAGAAGGTTTTGAAGCCGTGATATTAAAGGCAGATAATGTACTGGAACATCGGATATATTATTTTGATTTATATAATCCCGATATATTAGGTGAAAATGTCGTCGAATTTCGAGGAAAGATCAAGTTATAGCAATGCTCAAGTTTATCACCTTAAAATTGTAAAGAATCAGAAGAGATTCTAACAATTTGAAAAGAGAACAAGTCCATGCATTATATATTTATATCTCAGGAATAAAGTCTGGATAATGCATGGACTTGTAGAGAAACAGAACATAGGCAGAGAGTAGAAAACTACACATCGCAAAATTTGGATTGTCTTCAATATATGAGGTGAATAAATTTTATTCTCTCTATATTTGAATCCTATCTTTGAATCCTAACTCTATACGGAAACAAGAATCCTTTGGGATACTCTCTACCTATGTTCTGTTTATCGATAAATTTGGAGCATCTTAAAATATTTACGTCAAGATACAACTGGAGTTCAAGGCTTTGCGTTGTATTACTTCTCTTTGCCTCTTTAGTAAACCTTTTAATCTAAAAGTTGTAGGATTTAGAAGTATCGAAGGTCTGCGTTGTGAAGATGGAGAGGATCGGTGGCGGCCAGGAATGTCGCCTTCTGGCGACGTAGGGAGATTATTTATTATAAAATTGGTCCGTGCACGAGCAATTAACTCAGGCTGCTTTTTTAGAGGGATGGCCCACCGCAGCCTCTCCCATGGCACCTGTCCCATCGTATCAGTTAGTTACACGTTTTGAGCTTAAAGTTGAACTGAAAGATGTACTCGCATTACAGTACAATCAGACGCATCTCTCTTTCTACAGTAGCCTAGTACTACATATGTAGACCAAATAGTTTAATTACACCCATACCTACCTCTATTATCAAACTTTATGATGAATTTATTATATTTGTGATAGGTGAAAAATTACAACAAAATGTCACAACCAGAAAGTGTCACTCGATACTTTCTCAATTTTGCCGAACGCCCGTAAAATTTTAAATTTATCGAGTAGCAGCAATCTTGGTTTCGACATTTTGGTAATTTAGGTTCTGCTGGTCGTTAATTACCTTAGTGGGTGTCTTCTTGTGTCTTCTTAGCTGTTTCTCGTATCTTTTTGGTTGTTTCTTGTATATTCTTAGCTGTTTCTTGTATCTTTTTTTGGATTTTTTTAATCTTCTTGGCGGTTTCTCGTATCTTCTTGGTGGTTTCTTGTATCTTCTTGGCTGTTTCTCGTATCTTCTTGGCTGTTTCTCGTATCTTCTTGGCTGTTTCTCGTATCTTCTTGGTGCTTTCATGTATCTTCTTGGTGCTTTCATGTATCTTCTTGGCTATTTCTCGTATCTTCTTGGTGCTTTCATGTATCTTCTTGGTGCTTTCATGTATCTTCTTGGCTGTTTCTCGTATCTTCTTGGTTGTTTCTCGTATCTTCTTGGTTGTTTCTCGTATCTTCTTGGCTGTTTCTCGTATCTTCTTGGCTGTTTCTCGTATCTTCTTGGTGCTTTCATGTATCTTCTTGGTGCTTTCATGTATCTTCTTGGCTGTTTCTCGTATCTTCTTGGCTGTTTCTCGTATCTTCTTGGTGTTTTCATGTATCTTCTTGGCTGTTTCTCGTATCTTATTGGCAGTTTCTCGTATCTTCTTAGCTGTTTCTTGTATCTTTTTATTTTTTTGTATCTTCTTGATTTCTTCTAATATATTCGTGACTGTTTATAAGGTTTTTCGACTGCTTCTTGTATATTCTTGGGTATTCCTGGTGCCTTCTTTACAGTCATCTGCAATGGTTATTCTTCAAATTTGACTTTTTGGCCTCTTCGTCTCCCCTAGGCCGTATCCTGCGTCTTATTAGTTATTCTTTTGTCCTCTTTGCTCATACTTGTGCATTCGTTCTAATTGTCTTCAGCAGTAATTAAGCGGAGGTGTCCTATTGATCGATTCTTGTGTCTCTTTAGTTGCTTATTTTATCTTCTTGACCGCTGTTTGTGTCTTCGTTGCAGGTGTATTGGCAGTTTCTCTTAGTAAGAGCCTTCTAGGCTCATTCTCGTGCATTCGCTCCATTGTCTTCAGCAGTAATTAAGCGGAGTTGTTTCCTTGATCGATTCTTGTGTCCCTTTAGTTGCTTATTTTATCTTCTTGACCGCTGTTTGTGTCTTTGTTGCAGGTGTATTGGCAGTTTCTCCTAGTAAGTGCCTTCTAGGCTCATTATCGTGCATTCGCTCCAATTGCCTTCAGAAGTAATCAAGCGAAGGTGTCTTTTTGATCGCTTCTTGTGTCTCCTTGGCTGCTTATTGTATTTTCTTGACCGCTGTTTGTGTCTTTGTTGCAGGTGTATTGGCAGTTTCTCCAAGTAAGTGCCTTCTAGGCTATACTTGTGTTTTTTCTGTCGTTTCTGTAGCAGGCATGTTAGGGATGTGTCTTCTTGGCTGCTTCTTTTATCTTCACTAGAAGTTGAAAAGACATAAACATCTATTTATTTCAATTTTTTCCGAAGGGATCTTTTCAGACAAAATAATTCCGATTTTTATTTCTTTGATAAATTTCAAAATAAAACGTGTCAGATAGAGGATGAACATTCCAGATGTTTTAAAACACATTTAAAATTAAATATATTAATTTCAAAAAAACTATGAGAAGCATCTAAATAATAAAAAGATGAAGATTAAGGAGCTTGTCTAGAGAGGCAAGACTCTCAGAAAATTTCGAGTCTAGTTTTTCACAGTATGTATATAGGATTCCTTAATTACATTAGTCTACAGTTGCTGTTCTTATTGCTTGTAAATGTAAATATACTGATAATCTATATAAAGAAACAAGAATATCTGAAGACGTCCAGCAGTAGATATATGTAGGATTTGACCATTACCTCGACCTGCTACTGAGTTTAACAAGTTAATCAGGATGTCTAGAGAATATCAGGGACAGGTGTATCGAGAAGAAAGTGAGGGCCTTCTCTCATTAGATCTAATAGCAGTTGTCCATTAGGGTGGAGGACAGCCTTGGGTTGCCTCATCCGGAGGCATTTGTCACCGTGTACGACCGGACTGCCAATTGGGTTTGTCCTCCTGCTCCCTGATAACATTCTGGCCGGCCCTCAACTCGGCGTGTCCCACAACGTTCCTCGTCTTTCATTCTGTATGTAATATTGGTCACAGCATTTTGTCATGAGGTTCTTTCTACCTGACTTGAATAAATTGATATATATTTAACCATTGTATTTAAGCATCATACCTGGACGCCCGCTTTGTGGAGAGATGGTACATCGAGCTCAAGACAAATATGACTGGCGTCGCATCGTGTTTGGGATGTAATACGTACATTGGGCCACAACGTTTGATCATGAAAGGATTGTTCTATCTCAGAGACACCCTAGATATTCTTTCTACCTGACTTGAATAAATTCCTATATATTTAACCCCATTGTATTTAAACATCATACCTGGACGCCCGCTTCGTGGAGAGATAGTACATGGAGCTCAAGACAGAGATGCCTAAAGTCGCATCGTGTTTGGGATGTAATATGTACAGTGGGCCACAACGTTCGATCATGAAAGGATTGTTCTATCTCAGAGACACCCTAGATATTCTTTCTATCTGACTTGAATTGATTAATACAGTACAACTTGGATGAAATTTATTTATTTATTATCAAATCAGACGCGATATCACCACAAGGGATGCTTGCGTAAAGAAACAACACTAAATTTAGATACTATATTACATAAACAATTAACTAATTACAAGGTTTGAGTAGAGTTTAAAGAAGAAAAGAAAGGAAAGGACATACTTACTATCAAACCTCCCTTTGAAAATTAAACGATTTATAGCCCGTCAAAGGATTCTATGGCTACTTTTCCGCGAGGATATCACGGGGTTTTGGAACAGCGACTCTTTAAATTGCTACTTCTGCAATGTTGGCATCCAAGACAATTTGGTCCACTATCTATTCCATTGCCCATTCATACATGAAAAGAGACTGGAAATTCGCGAAATTTCGGGGCTAACTCACTACAATGAACAACATGTATATAAAATCTTCACTACTCTCCTGCTGGATAAAACATTTGTTTATAAATATTTTAAATATTTCAAGGCGATTGATAAAATGAGAGAAGAAGTGCTCAACTCCACAGACAACGGCTGATTGCTCCCCCTCCCCTCTAAATTGCTTTTCCTCCTCACTCATGTACATATATAACCGTTATGGGGAATCCCCTTGTAAGACAATAGTGTCTTAATAAAGGTTTTTGTTGTTGTTGTTGTATAAAGGAAAGGACATTAAAATCATGCTTGAATTTACAACCAACTAATGAAATAAACACAAACAAATATACCTAGTTAGGCAATTACGGTTTTTTAACCAAGAGAGAAAATCATATATATCTTGGATAATTCGAACTTCTTTAATTCGAATATTTATCTTGGTCCCTAGAATTTTCTATAAATAGAATTTCCGTTTTTAATTCGAATTTTATTTTGGTCTTTTGAGCTTCGAATTACACTGATAGACAAAACTTAAGGAAGTTGTACCTTATAGCATATATATATCGGGATTCAGAAAATATCTCTCAGAGTTGTTTTCTGAATCCCGATATATATATGCTATAAGGTACAACTTCCTTAAGTTTTGTCTATCAGTGTTATCTAAGTTCGATTGTATGTTTTCAACCATTGTAACCAATCAGCTTGGAACTTGGCAGTTTCATATGACATCAGATTATGCGTGTGTATACCATAGTTCTGATATTGTTGCATCATGATTAATGCGTGCATTTTTTATGATTTATAATATTATTTTTAATATATTTAAAATTGTATATTTATTTATTTTTATAAAACAGATTATTACTCGAAAATATTATGTACTATAAAACATTTGTATTTTGATACACTGAATACACCACCTGCTTTAAACTTTGTTGTGATAAATGAAGAGATATTCTAGGTGCTACCTAAAAAATATATTTGTCTTATTATTGATTGATTTAACCTTGTAGGATGGTTGAGACACGTTATGGAAAGATGCATGACGCGTCTGAGGAGAGAATCAAGACTGAAGGATCCAAACCGCAGCCTGGTGCAACAATATACCAATCCAAGAAAAACAAGAAAATGCACGAATATGTTACAACGGAAGAATTTCAGTGTAAGTGAGGCTAAGATTTGCGTACATCGAGGTTAGACTTATAGAGCAAGATGGACCACAATCTGCACATTCCGGCAATGTCTCTGTATGAAAAAGTGAAAGTTGTATAAGCTATTATTTTTCTTTGTTTTAAAGATAAATCGATGTTGGTTCCATATTCTTGAATTGAATATTACACCTTAGTTCTATATATATATATTATTGATTAAAAAGGAACACAACAAAACAAAAAAGAAACTACAATAGCAAAATGATTTGATAACTCTAACAAAGAAAGAAAAAACAATAATATTAAAAAAGTGATGATGATGATAAAAATTGAATATGTCTGCCAGAAAAATGCTTCTATGAATTAAAAAATAAGAATAATTACAAAATTAACATATAGACTTCAGTCTCCATCAACAACTTCAGAGGTTATCGGCCAGAACACTCCAAAACTGTACTTGTATAGAATCATCTTTCCATTCTTTTATTTATAATCTCGTATTAATATATCTCGTATTTTTACACACAACTGCACGCGAACAAGTAGCCCTATGAACGATGCTCCATCTCTGTAAATAATTAAGAACTTTGATATAAGAAACCACAACAAGTTGTTTTTGCTATAATCCAAAAAAAAAACAAATTCTAAACGATGTCTTTCTTTCGAAACTTTTATAGACGCGTATGATTCTTTTTAAAGATAAAACAATTTCTACTGCCCTTACTGCAATGGAAAAATTAATGAGAGGGCCTGGCTCATCAGTGAATCATACACATCTATAATAGTTTCGAATTTTGATAACAGATGGCGCGCTAATGCATCATAGCATCATGTCTTCATTTATTACGATAAAATTTGGTCTATCAGCTTTAGTCTTATAAAGAAATGTTTTTTTAGGTTGTAGTTTTGTATTTTAAATAACATTACCGATATACACAACACACACATTTATATTAAAAATAAAAAGGCATATCCAGGAGAACATGTGCTTTTTAGATGGCAGAGAGCGCCATCTAGTGGAACAGAAATCAACTAAACATTGATTTAGCCTGTTCCATGATATTTGGCCAACCCAATTTCTTGATAAATCAAGAAAAGCCATCCACGAATGCGTTTCGCGCTGTTGGCGCTCGTCAGCGTGGAGTAGGCTGTACCACTGCGCCCAAAAAGATATTTGGTCACAGAGGCTTCTTGGAAAACCAAGAAATGGGTATTTAAGGCCAAACTTGCGTAAATACGCTTGTGAAAAAAAAAAAATAATAGGGGAAAAAAATCTATTATTTTTTCATACATTTCTATGTTTTATGGGATGTTGATACGTTACTTCACCGATGGTAAATTTAAAGAGGATCCTTCTACACTTCTCGACTGAGCTGGGTGATTGGCAACGCGGCCCACGTTCTCTCACGGAACAACAAGTTCAATGAATATCATTGGCGTGATAGATGGCGCTGGGTTGAAGTCACAGAAGCTCTGGGGATCAATTAATAAAGGAAGATGGCGGCGCCTGTCAGCGGGAAATTACATTTCAAGATAGAATCCTTTCATAGGAGTTCTGGAAGATAAATACCGGGGAGATTAATCTCGTCACCAGGGGCCCTTGTCTCTCTGCTCCTACCAGGAAGTTGGTGGTGTGAGTGTCTTCAATACTGCCACGGTATGTATTTGTTCATACATTATGTCGAATTTTGATTAGTTAGTAGATAGTCAAATCTACATAGAGACTCTTAGACTCAATAGAAATGTCTACACTTTTATATGCGGCGTCGATTTGGGCAATTAATAAGTTGAAGCCAGTCAACCAGATTCTCTGCCGTCTCTTCGATTCATCATCAGGTATTTGTTAATAGTTGAATGTGGACGAGTATCTCTGGGAGTTACTGTCATCAACTTGACCCTGAAAATTTGCTACGGGTTTTAAAGAGCGATATGTCCAGATTTCTGTATGCTTGATTGTCCTAACTTTGGAAGACACCTACTAGAAGTAGAGTAGGAACGAACTATATGCAAATTCTTGCTGACATTTCAGGCTGAAAGATATCCTTAAAAAAAAAAAAAAAAAGCTGCGATGACCCCATTTTGTTCACCAAAGATTCCTGGCATAATTCACACTTCAACAGAATAATCTATTCAAAATGATCATCCAAAAATAATGAATTTTTTACACTCTAAAATACTACCAACATTCAAATTATAACGCCATCTAGTGGAACAGAAAACAACTAAACACTGATTTAACCTATTCCCTGATATTTGGCCAACCCAATTTCTTGATAAATCAAGAAAAGCCATCCACGAACGCGTTTCGCGCTGTTGGCGCTCGTCAGCGTGGAGTAGGCTGTACCACTGCGACCAAAAATATTTTAAGCCCCAGAGGCTTCTTGAGAAACCAAGAAATGGATATTCAAGACCAAACTTGCGTAAATACGTTTATCATGTGGAAAAATAATAGAACAAAATAAAAAGCTCAGATGTTGATATAAGAATAAAGAAGGCCTATCCTGACCAGGAGCACATGTACGTTTTAGATGGCAGAGCGCCATCTGGTGATTTATATTGTGTGTATGTGATGTATAATTTATGTACATGTTGCAGATATTGTGCACGGATTTAAAATATTGTGTACGTGATGCAGATAATGAACTACAAATTGAGAAGTTAACGAATGAAGTAGCTAACGAGTTATTGTGTGTCAAAACAGCCAGCGGGTAGAAATATTGTTATTTATTGCTTATGTTTTCTGTGGGAGAAGTCGTTACATGTCAGTAGCTAAATATAGAAACGTCCAGCGACTTGAAGGAAATGTTCTGACAGAAGAAGGATTGGTCGAGAAATGTTCTTTAGAAAGGATCTCGAGTAATTTCTCTTGAAACGGCGAAGGCAATAGCTCATCTTGTCCACTGATCGAGTATTGTCAGTTTTAATTGTCGCTTTGATTGATTCGACTCCATCAATATTGATTGATTGACATCAGTGGTGTTGGTGAGATAGATGGCACTGGAGTGTTGGTTTGTCTCACTGGAGCCTGTTGGTTCCATTAGAGCAGTGTTGGGGATGGGATGGTTAGTGCCATCGGAAAGGAGAATGAGGGTGGCTGATCTCACGGGCACATAGGGAAGTGGGGGTTTGGTTCCAATGGGGGAAGTTGGTTCTTATTGGGGAGTGATGGTTTCACTAGAGGGGGGAGGGCCGATCTGTGTCCCAAAACGCAATTAAATAATAGGCCTTCTTTTTCCTTTCTATGCCTCACTGATTCTCATTGAGTCCCTAAAGTGAAAACCTGAATTATTCAATGATTTTGTTACAATTTGTCTGAACACTTGGTTAGCTAATGTATTAGCTACGGTATTGAGAGACCTAAATGTTTGTGTAAAATTATGTTGTCCGTTCAAAGCACTCAATATATATAAACCAGAAGCTACAAAGTGTGTAAGGCTGATAATTGGTTCTAACTAGACGTGGCTCTCCTTACCTTGCTGTGGGTCATCCTGTGGTAGTAGAGGTTAGAGGAGGCCGTGAACCGCTTTCCCACAGAACGGACATTGGTGCGGCTTCTCCTCCCGAGTGGATCCTGCGGTGGGTGTTGAGAGAGCTGGAGGTGCTGAAGCCCTTGCCGCACACTTCGCATACGTGTGGCTTCTCCCCTGCACACGCCAACTATTTTATCACACATACACGGCTTCTTCCCTGCACACGCCAAATATGTTATCGCACATACACGTCTTCTCCCCTGCACACGCCAGCTATTTTATCACACATACATGGCTTCTCCCCTGCACACGCTGAATATGTCATCGCACATACACGGCTTCTCCCCTGCACACGTCTGATTTGTGTGAGGTCAGAATTTGTATGAAATATTGGGAGAACATTTTAATATTTAATAAACCACATTGCGGCTATATTATAAAAAGTTACATTTTTCAAAACTCAGATAATTGATTAAAGTTGAAATCATTCTATTCGTTACAATTCTCGAACTCTCTCTTTTCATCTATAAATTCATTTTTGAATTTTTGGAAAACCATTTCTTCAAAAATATATTGCATAATTATTTGGTTCTGAGGAACATATTTCATTAATAGCAATAATAATATTGTTTTTTTTTTGGAGCAAAAAAAAAAGGCAAATTTTGAACGGACACACTTTGAAGAATGATAATTCACTTCGAACGAAACTTTATTGAACAAAAGGCATTAGCAAGTCATATATATATATGGAATAAAACCGTTTATCACAAATATTTACATATTTCAAACAAATTTAATATATTTTATTGATCCAAATAAATACCTTTATATTCTATACATTTCTATAAATGAGAAGAGAGGGGATAGGTTTATTGTGGTTACATAAATATCTGGCGTTCTGTAGGTAATGAACTCATTGAAGGTCGTTTCTGGGGAATTTCTCGAGTAGGAGGTGGTCGAGGTGCTGGAAGGTCGGTAGGCGAAATATCGGGCGAGTATGGGGGAGTTTTATAGTCCAAATCATGCAGATTTTGCCTCATCACTATTGAGACGTGTGGTCTGTTGTTGTGAAGAAGGATTGGTTCTTTTTCTTCGATCAATGCCGAAAAGATTCGTTGAAAGTGTTTGATATATTTTTAAAAGCTTTGACTAGCTTCCATGTCTGTCCATTATTCTTATAATCAAATACCCTATACTTTTTTAAACCCCGCCCAGAAGTCCAATCCCCTCCTCTACATGGCTGGAGGGAGAAGCAGCACAAGTAAGGGACTGCTCTGTAGGGTGAAGTACGGTGTCGTGAGCCCCAAGCCGCTACGGTAACCGTGAACAGGGAACTCTGAAATGTGGCTGACTAACGGGGAAATGGCACCTCCCCCTTTTTTTCCATGTGGAAAAGACACCACCACCACCATTTTCCACACCCGATGACAATGCAATTTGACAAAATCGAAGACTTCTAGGTGATCGAGGTGGTTAGGAATTGGCTAATTTCTATTTATACTTTAAAATCTGTGTTATCGATTTTTAATATACAGTAAAACCTGTCTATAGCGCCTCCTCTAAATAGCGCCTCCCTCTCTATAGCGCCCGATTTTAAATACGTAGTACGATGCGATTTACATTAAAAGTGACCTGTCTATAGCACCCCCTCTCTATAGCACCCTATTTCGGTGAGTCCCAAGAGGGGGCGCTATAGACCGGTTTAACTGTATTTACATAGAACCTCGAAGCCTTAAATTTAGTACATTGTAACACTATACAATTTCATTCTTCTGGGTGGTAGGTAATGGACTACTTTTTTTTCTAATTTCCTTTTAAATTTTATGATCAATTTTTAATATACAGTTGAACCTATAGCGCCCCCCTCTTGGGACTCACCAAAATAGGGTGCTATAGAGAGAGGGTGCTATAGACAGGTCACTTTTAATGTAAATCGCATCGTACTACGTATTTAAAATCGGGCGCTATAGAGAGGGAGACGCTATTTAGAGGGGGCGCTATAGACAGGTTTAACTGTACTTCCTGATCATGTGTAAGTCTGATATTTTGTATACTTATTTATTCCCACCAACATTGAAACTGTACAAAACTTCATATTTCTAGTAGGCCGTGGTGATCGCGGGGATAGACTATAGAATATAATTTGTATATTTCCTTACAAAAGAGTAGTAATAGGTACAACCGTTTCTTTGGCGTAGTGAACGACTGAAGTTCCAAGGATTTGGGGTGGTCGGAACTGGACTTATTTCCATATTTCCTTTTAAATATTATGACCAAGTTTTATTATAATTCTAGGCCACATAGAAAAATTTGTATATATTCTAAAAGAAGAAATAAAAAAAAAATTTTAGTCACAGAGGTTTCTTGAGAAATCAAGAAATAGGTATATGAACGCTCATGCTAGAAATCAGGATATACTTAATTTATTTTTTTTATTTGAAAAAATATATTTTGAATTATTTACGCTTATTTTGGATAAAAAAATATTTATTATAACTTCCAATATTTCGATGAAGCTGTTCGCTTATCTTCCTCGGGATTTTGATCCAAAATAAGCGTTATTCATTCCAAGTATTTAAAATGGATTGTTCGAGTTTCAGCACAAAAACATACCGTTAAACCTGTCTATAGCGCCCCCTTTTAGGACTCACCAAAATAGGGTGCTATAGAGAGGAGGTGCTATAAACAGGTCACTTTTAATGTAAATCGCATCGTACTACGTATTTAAAATCGGGCGCTATAGAGAGGGAGGCGCTATTTAGAGGGGGCGCTATAGACAGATCTAACTGTATATAAAAAATATTAATAGTTGTCTCTAGTATGTCTCTAAATTGATTTAATAAATATGTTTTTAAATATAGTTTTAAAAAAGTTTATATAAAAAATGCATTAAAAAGGATTAAATAAATATTTAAGCTTCTTTCCCATTGAACAATTCGACTTATGAGTCAGAATAAAAGCGGTGAGGGACAATTCTATATACAGTTACGAGCGTCATCCGTTCTTAATTCTTCATCTCCTAATCATTTGTCATCTCTGTCACCGTTTGATTTTTTTTTTTGGAATGGCCCTCTCCTATTGGTTGGCTACGATCACGCCACCTTTGCCCCCCCCACTCGCTTTTTCGTTTTTGTAACTATTGTGTTGGAGCGGGTCGCTCCTTAAATAAATGCATATATTAGTTAATACCTAAATGGAATCCTCTCTTATTGTATATAATTGTAACAAATAGTATTTGAATAAAAACATTCAATCGGGTAAAACACGGGCGTTGCCGGGGTCATTCGGCTAGTAATCCTATATTGAGTGAAGAGATAAAATAATTAGTGGAACTCTCTCTTGCTATCAGTTTGCTCCATGTTAAATTAGATTAAGTTCGGAATTCTTGATGAGATTGTCCCTTGTCTTTTCATTTTGATTAATCCCTATACAGTTAAACCTCTCTGTCTATAGCACCCCCCTCTAAATAGCGCTTTCCTCTCTATAGCGCCCAATTTTAAATACGTAGTACGATGCGATTTACATTAAAAGTGACCTGTCTATAGCACCCCCTCTATATAGCACCCTATTTGGTGAGTCCCAAGAGGGCGCGCTATAAACAGGTTTAACTGTATATATAAAAGTCAGTGTATGTATGTATGTATGTATGTATGTATGTTTGGCGGCTATACACGTCCACATTACGTAACTAATCTGGCTGAAATTTTAACAGTATATAGAGTTGAATCTGGGAAAACCTATAGACAATATTTCAGGCTTCTATCTTGAATATCCTTGAAGTTATTAACAATTTATCAACAAATTTTCCTATTTCACTCGCAACCAGCGCCTCACTGCGGCAACTTCGAGAATTAAAGTTGAGGAAGGATAGCCACGTGGAGCGACGGTGACCTTGAGTGACGTAATGATGGCGTAATTAAGAATCACTTGCTATCATTTTATTTATATATCACAAATTTAAAATATATTCATATAAAAAATCAAAATAATAAAACTTTCAAAGATCGTTTGCGAAAATTTACATTTTTATTTTTTTTAAAACACACTAAATTTGGAGCGTGACATTTCACAAGAGTGACATCCACGACACCAATTTATAATTGTAACAAATAGTATTTGAATAAAACATTTAATCGGGTAAAACCCGGGCGTTGCCCAGGTCATTCGGCTAGTATATAATAAATTTATTTTACTCCAATTTACCCAGAATACCCATCTACTAACAAATTTTCTGTATTTTAAATGATTAATAATGATGGTGTTGATTGCTGTCGATCCAATGCCCACACTTTTCTCTAACTGTTGATACGTAATTCTTCGATCTTCTCTAAGTAAATATCTTACCAGCTCAATTTCTTTCTTGGGACACTACTATTGGCGGTCGACCTGATCGAGGTTCATCTTCAAGATTTGATTTTTACAAATTTAAATTCATTAAACCAATTAAAAACGGTTCTAATATAAGGAGCTTTATATCTTAAAGTTTTCATCAATCTTTTATAAGATTTTTTAGAAGATAAATTACTTCTATAATCATAAATATATGTTTTCCGTTCTATTCAGTGACGGCAATTTTTAAAACTAACGGAATAAACAGTTAATAAAATAATTTAAGCAATTATATTTAAGGAACTAAATATATATTGGGAATTCCTCACAACAACAAAACGTTTATCAGAAGATATTAATACTGATATAATCTTTTTTCTCCAATTCTATTATCAAAAGGATAGTAAAAGTTCATAAAGATAAGCGCTGTTGTCGTATCCAATGAAGAACCTCAGAAATCTCCGTACATACAAAGATAGCGCTGTTGTCATATCCAATGAAGAACCTCAAATGTCTCCGTACATACAAAGATAAGCGCTGTTGTCGTATCCAATGAAGAACCTCAAATGTCTCCGTACATACAAAGATAAGCGCTGTTGTCGTATCCAATGAAGAGCCTCAGATGTCTCCGTACATACAAAGATAAGCGCTGTTGTCGTATCCAATGAAGAGTCTCAGATGTCTCCGTACATACAAAGATAAGCGCTGTTGTCGTATCCAATGAAGAGTCTCAGATGTCTCCGTACATACAAAGATAAGCGCTGTTGTCGTATCCAATGAAGAACCTCAAATGTCTCCGTACATACAAAGATAAGCGCTGTTGTCGTATCCAATGAAGTCTCAAGATGTCTCCGTACATACAAAGATAAGCGCTGTTGTCGTATCCAATGAAGAACCTCAGATATCTCCGTATATACAAAGATAGCGCTGTTGTCGTATCCAATGAAGAGTCTCAGATATCTCTGTACATACAAAGATAAGCGCTGTTGTCGTATCCAATGAAGTCTCAGATGTCTCCGTACATACAAAGATAACCGTGTCTTCGGATTAAAACTTTGAGTGTTGGGGAAAGATATATTTCTATCCCTCTAGAATATAGAGATGTGCAACAGAAGGAAAAAAGATCATTTCAAAATATCTTATCTTTGCACGAAACAACTTTCCTCATTTTGTAATTCATTTATCTTCTGCCAAGTCTTTTTTTCTTCTTCACGAGATGCTCTCTGAACTTTTTAAGCGGAGGTGCTGACAGCTCGGTATATTTACATATTTGAAAATACAAAAATATATCACCACAATGAGTTTATTTTTAGATTAAATAAAAGCTTTCAAGAAATAATCGCTTTTCAATAGGCTCAATAAAAAACATCGACTGTAAATCTTACAAGAATTACTCATTGTGGTAAAATATTGTATTTTCAAACTTTTTCACAATCATATAATGAATATTTGCATATTATATATAGGATGGAAATTATTGATTGATATGACCTAAACTCTAACATTAGACAATCGCACATATGCGACGGAGATGTCAAAAAGGATCTATTTATTTAATTAAAATTTGATCGGGAAGCTTTATTAACCTCAGTAATTTTCTCTTAGTTTTACCTTGAATCTTTCATTTTGACCTGAGAAGCATGTCAAGTTTGATATAAAAATACTAGATTGTCTTGTTTTTCAAGACTTGAATCGAAAATAATTTAATAGTAACAGATCCAAGTATTTTTATATCCAGTAAAGAAATGTATATTAAATTCAATACCTTTTGTAAATATATTTAAAATTATATAGCAACAAATATATTTTGAGAAACTGATAATTTATAGTATTCTTATTGTACATATTAACAGACCTTTCTTTCTTTTGTACACAGTTCTTTTTTCCAGTTTTTTCTCTCTTTCTCATTGTTAACATCATATGACTATTCTATTCACGGCCTAAGAATTTTGTATATATATGTATAGACAAATGTCATACATGTATGACAGCGTAAGTGTCCCTAGGGGGACATAGCGCTTTAAATTGGAATAAAATAAAATTTGATATAAATCATTATTGGGAGACATATCATCTATTATGTGAAAAAAAATAATAGAAAAAAATAAAAAGTTAAGATATTGATATCATAAATAAAGAAGGCATATCCTGACCAGGAGCACATGTGCTTTTTAGATGGCGCTCTGTACATGTGCTCCTGGTCAGGATATGACTTCTTTATTTTTTATCATATCCCCCCAAATGCGATTCCCAACCAGCCAGTCCTGAACATCTATTGAATTGTATCAAATCCTTCAAAAAATACCCCTGGGAAAATCCCAAGACTATAATAGAAAAGCTGAGAAAATGGAACCTAATGGAGATTGTTTAAATGAATTTTGAGTTATAAGCAACAACATTTTATATCATCTATTATATTAATAATACAATATAATGCGGCTTATGATTGTAGAACAACGTCTGACAAGTTTTACCGCAAATGTTTCTTTTTACAGAACGAAAATTCGTAATTTCAAGGAGAAATAACGATTATTTCTATCATAATCTGCATTATATTGTATTAAAATTAACTTTATATAATATTTACGAACGGAAAAATATGTCCAGGGTAGCGTAGTGGACATGGCATCTGCCCGGTAAGTGGAACATTGTTGGTTCGATTTCCATCTCTGGACACTTTTATTTTCCGTATATCATTACTCTCCACAATTAATCTTTTCATACTTCATCCTTAAGGATAGAAATAGTCGTTATTTCTCCTTAAAATAAATTACGATTTTTCGTTCAAAAGAAACATTTGTGGTAAAATTGTCACACGTCGTTCTAACAATCATCTATTATGTTTAGAATCCGTTAAATTAAAAAAATTAAAAAACATATTTGTGAAATTCTATGTTTGGAAAATGGTTGAAGCTGTAGAGCAATTAGGAGCACATATGGGAATACCATCAAATATAATTACTATGTTTATTTTATAGTGATGAAATGACTGTAGGTATTTTTTATTCTATTTCGACTTTGAGCACTATGTCCCCTAGGGGTCACTTGTACTTTAAAGGTAAACTAAACATTAAAAAGAAAGAAAGATATTTGAAATATGTACAATAATTATTATGCAAGTTAGATGAAAAGAGAAAATATATCAAAACAATTGAAATATGTACAAAGGGATGGTATACAAATTTTAGTTAAATGAAATACAAATTTAAAGTATTGTGTGTATTTAAAGAAAACAATTTACAGATTGAAGAAAGTTTTAAGTAATATTTTAGAATGAAAATATACAAGATATTAAAGAATTATTCAATTAAAACTATGCTAAACAGAGTTAATTTCAAAATAAAAAGCGTTCTGAAGAAATTTAGTAGTTTTTTATAATGTAGGTATTTTTATAACTGTATAAAAGAATAAAGATGAATATATCTAATTTTAAAATAGACTCTGCCTCGAATAGAGACGCGGTGAGTTTTGGCAAATTGGAAAAGTACACCCGTTGGGTTTGGCCAACCAAGAGCTATATAATTTCACCTGATTTTAAATTTACGAAATCTCAATTTTTCAAAAGTTATTTAGCTTAAAGTATAGGTAAAATATTTTATTGGACTTCAGATTAATCGATTGTTGATTTCTAGCGAACATCAACGAATGAATAGGAGAGGCGATAGACCATGCAGTCCATCAGCTTCCATGTTGACATTTTCTTTCGTCCTGGTACAACCCCCATGAAGTTGAACATAAGGTAGTGGGCTGGCGTGAGATGGTATCCCAACCGCCGGGGTAATGCCAACGAAACGCAGCCTTGGTGATCTCTCGATCTGATCCTAAACAGCTTAAATTGGCTGAATAATTTAGCTTGAAGTGACTGAGTTAAATATATGGCAGAATATCACTGTAGATTTGCGAGCGTAGGGTCACTTCCCTTTACGCCTCGAAGCTAAGATTAAAAACAACCAATTCTGCTGAATACACTTCGTTTATTTTTGAAAAGTTTTTGAATGAAAACACGCGATCCCTTTTCACGCGACTGCCTGCTAGCGAGAGCAGTCCCCTCCCAATCACCATGCAAATCCCCAACTACATCTACATGTTTCTATTCTATAACTATTCCACATATTTACATTCACAAATTTTTTATTAGGAAGAAAATCAAATTTTATAATTTCAAAACGTTGAATATCTTAAATAGTTTTGAAGTAAAACTATTCCGTTTCTAAGTTTCTTTTATTCAGCCATATATAAAACAATGGCGGGATTTTGAGTAAAAGCTCTTCGACGGTCTAACGATAACTACGCAAGAGAAACTGTAGAAATGATAAAATTTACATATAAAATTTACATAATTCGAAACTATTATAGACGTGTATGATTCTTTTTTGAAAAATATACAATTTCTGGGAAGGTTCACCACTAATGAGCCAGGCCCTCCCATCAATTTTTCCATTGCAGTAAGAACAGTAGAAATTGTTTAATTTTTAAGAAGAATCATACGCGTTTATAAAAATTTCAAATTTTGATAACAGATGACGCGCTAATGCATCATAATATAATTTACATATAGAGAAATAATAGTTTCTGTTGTTAGAAATGCTATAGGATTCTTTTTAAAATAGAAACAAATATCAACTACCCTTACTGGAATATTTCTAATGTATTTACATTGAATTAATTAAATTTGTTAAAATATTCAAAATATCTTAATTAAGAGGCAACAAATTTTAAAATGGATAAAAATGACAAGTGCACAAATCAAACCTTAAAGCTGAGGGCGGACAATAAAGCGACTGCAAAAAAAAAATCTCTGAATTGACAAAGTACAATCAAAGGACGATTCACAGTGAAATTTGTCTTGTTCGGAAACTAGATGTGTGAAACCACGTGGTCACCTTTCTGTTATCCTCTCTCTCTCTCTCTATCTTCTGCCAGTTCACCTCGGTGACTACTTAGACAACGTAAGCATAAGGCTCTTACGTGGGTAATATGATAAGCTTTCTTTCTGGTGCTGTATAACCTCCATGAGCGGACATCTATCTACAAAGGCAGTTTACATTTCCAAAATGATTTTTTTAATTATCCCATTGTATAATTATACAAGGTCATGGAGACTATATTCATTGATCAAATTCACAATCCTGGCAGTGTTGGAATACAGGTCCTGTCTTGAGGCTCCCATACATTCCAAGAGGTGGTCCGGTGAGGCCTCTTTGGTCTTGCAGATGGTACATTGTGGAAAGGTCTTTACACCATCCTGGAAGAGGAGTGGTCTTGTATGGCCAGTTTTGAGCCTGGAAATACAGGTTGCTGCTTGTCGGTTCATCCCACATTCTAGAATAGCTCCAGGCTTTTGGTTCAGATGGGATGTTGACTCCTGTATTTTTGTTTCTATGTTTCTTTTTTGTGTGCGTTTGAAAAGGTCAAAATCAAGATCTAAGTTGAGTTTTGCTGATTTGGCCAATTGCATCCACTGTGTCATTGTCTTTCAGTCCTATGTAGGATCCACTGGAAGCTGACTTGTGTGTCCCTGTGAAGCTTGTCTAAATTCAGAGAAATCTTCTTCTGAGACAGAGCTGGTGTAACAATGGCTGCTGACAGAGCTGGTGTAACAATGGCTTGTATAGCGAGTCTGTAAAGAAAATAAGTTTATGTGAATTGCCAAAATGATCATTTTTACTAATTAGCTGTTCTCCGTTAAAGGATATCTGTCTATAGAAGACACTTTGACTCATTAACTATCTGTCCTTAGACAAAGGGAGTCAACTGTATAAATTGATAAGAGATATTCAAAATCAAGAGTTTTAAGAATTTATTCAACTCCTCACAGATAGACCGCAGACAGAAACTTCCCCCACAGGGATCTAAACGGCTGTCTGTTGATCATTGGGTCTTGTACTTATGTTATAAAACAACCACTTTGATATAAAACTTTGTAGTTGCAGAAAGGAATTTTTTTCGACACCAAATAGCACACATTGCTGTTGTTGTCTACTATCGATTGTGTAAGGACTATTGTAGGTTACGGAAGAAGAAAAATTGAGGGAATGAATTGCGCAATAATAGTTTAAAGTCTTTGAAGGGGACTCTTTCAACAGGTAAAAAATGGAAACAAAGATTGTAATTAAAAATAAAAAGGCATTTCCTGACCACGAGCACATGTGCTTTTTAGATGGCAGAGCGCCATCTAGTGGAGCAAAACTAAACTAAACCTATATTTACGTATAATATGTAGAGTCTATTATTGTAAAGGGATGTCGAAATGGCGAACGTAAAACCAATTTTAGTAGTCATTATGTTTAAAAATGGTAATATATTAGTATATAAAAAGATATTTTAAAAGATACATAGTTCAGGTCTATATTCTTCATAAGTGTATATTCAAATTACTAGCTTAAAAAAGGTATTAGTAACGTTGTTATTCAATAATCCCTTGTTTCAATATTGAGTAAAATTAATCAGGTCTTCAGGGAAAAGTATCTACTCAAAGCATTTGTAATCTCTAGCTTTCAGGCACGGACGCCCTTCTACAGGAGAAAACTTGGTATAATAATTCGCCAAATGATAACTACAGCCTATGTATTCTTTGCTTCCTTAGTTATTTTATAGAGGCCTATATTTATTTATTTGCTTGTCCTCTTATTAGATATATATATATGTCATAAAAAAGACGTATTCTAGTTACGTTACCAATTCATGCAGTCGTGGATGGAAATGAATGATAACTTTTTTCCCAAAATTGTATTTATTTTTTTGATTATTTTTTAAAGCAAATAGTTTTTGCATACCTACAACTAACAATGTTATTATCTATTTACAATTAAAAATAATATTAGGTTATATTCCTTTTGTTAAGGATTCCTTTTCATTTTAAAATTTAACTCTGTGATTATAGAATTTTAATTATTTTATGAATAATAAAAATCATATTTTTATTATGTCATTTATTTTTGAATATTTTTGTCTAAATTTGTATTATAGTTGATATAAAATATTTTTTATTTCTATTAGAATTTTATAAAATTTTGTAAAACAGTATCCGATTATATTTAACTCGTGTTCTATTGGCGAATTATTATACCAAGTTTTCTCCTGTAGAAGGACGTCCGTTCCCGAAAGCTAGAGAACAATAAAAATGTTTTGAAAAGTAAATATTCAGTGAAATTTAGGCATTTATAGACAATTGTAAGAAACATGGACAAAATAATCAAAACTTCACAAGAAATAAATGTTGATATTTTTGATGCACCTTTGTTATATCTATGTGTATTTATCAATTTATTAATTTCCTTTGTAAAATATATTTTGGATTCCATTAAGAAAAATGGTCTTTGATGTAACGATCTCAAGGAAATATTGGACATATTATATGGTTGTAAACAATATATAGGTGTATGCGTGTATATGTGTGTATATTTGTATATATTTTAAATTTAATGATGTAACTGTAAATAAAATTCAAAGAATATCTCTATATATGTAAATAATATTTATGAATCTTTCTAAGTTACTTTCTGTGTATCTTTCCATGTTGAATATTTTCTTGTTATATTTGTATGTATATTTAGCGCAAGTGTCCCTAGGGGGACATAGCGTTTTGAATTGAATAAATAAAAATATCAAATGTTTTAAGAAACAATGAAACACTTGGGCATGAAAGAAATATAAACCAATAATTTATTTAACTCCCGACGTTGTCACTATCCTCAGGGGAGTGACAAAGTCACGTTGGGAGTTGAAATCTATATATATAAAATTGAATGTCTGTCTGTCTGTCTGTGTGTGTGTGTGTCCTCTATGGATTCAAAAACCATAACATCCAATCGCCGTGAAATTTTGGGATATTATTAGGTGTATCCCCGGAAAGGTTTACGAAAATTAATTTATTGAATATCTTGAATATCCTCAGAGTTATTTGCAGATTTGTATATTTAACTCGCAAGCAGCGCCACCATTGAGACGGAGATAGGCTTAGTTTGCTGCTCCTGATGACCTTGGGTCATCGTGTGAGTCACAGCATGATGCTACAAAAACACTCTCTCTGGGGATTTACAGCGTCGACAACCTGTAAGATTGCCTCTCTCATATATTATACTTTAAACATCTGCTTAATTAAAGCATTTTTCATTTGTAAAGAGACTGCTCTCTTAACCCCCTTTAGACAACATTAAATGATATCCCGTGTCGATGATTTTGTAATGTATAGAAATAGGAAAGACAAAATTCAGGATGACACGGCTCACAGGGAACGGTAAAAAATGTTCACTTTATCGAGGAAATACAAAATTCGGGATGACACGGCACACAGGGACCGGGAAAAAATGATCACTTTATCGAGAGATTCACGACCATGATTTTATTCAACTTATCGAGTATTTTTCAAGGGACCGGGAAAATATGTTCACTAGATAAAACGATTATTTTGTAATATAGAAAATTAGGAAATACAAAATTCAGGATGACACGGCACAATGGACCGGGAAAAAATGATCACTTTATCGAGAGATTCAAATTTACGAGTTTCAAATCATCAAAATATATCTTTTTTTTTATATGTTTATAGAGAATTGTTTTAACAAATGTTCGTTATACAAACCTTTACTCGGGTAAAACCCGGGCGAAGCCGGGCACATCCGCTAGTAAACTATAAATGTGACTGTGTTTTTCTCTGAATATACTTCCAACCAACAAATGTTCTTCGGAAGAAATATAAACTTACACATTTCAATGACATTTTAATTGCGTTTATCTATAGACATATTGTGGTTTTAATTTGTATTTGTTTGACAGAAGATGGTAAGCTGTATTGTTTCTACTGTCCAGTAAGTAAGTTAGAACTTTTATATACCTGGAGGTCTGATTAATTTTACACAACGTTGTTATTATTTATTAACCGCGAGTACCCGAGTCTGATCATAGTGATAACTCTGTTACCAAAGCGTTCCATACTTAGGACTTGTGATTCTTAGTGTTTTGCTAGTTGTCTAAGTGTAGTGAAGCTACTCTCGCTCTGCTGAATGGGGCGTTGAGATCGCCCTGACCTTAATCTCGACCCCCGTAAGGGGAAATGACGATGGGGCGGGGTGTGTTTAGACAGGGATTATTACCTGTGTGGGTCCTCATATGCCTCCGGAGCAGAGAAGGCCTGTCGAAGGATTTCCCGCAGGTCTCACACGGCAGAAGCGAACGCTCCCTTCCTCTCTTAGGCCGCAGGGTAGCGCTCCGCCCATGGTGCTGCAATGCACACAGTTCCCTTTAATACCGTACAATACACGTTCAGTAGATTGTGTGCAATGGGTAAGATGACATTTAAATTACTTTTATTGGTCGAATCCCGATTGGGACACAATTTTACAAATAATACTTTTTTATAGAACTGGTAGCATCTGTCCTGGTAGTGTACATGTATGCACATTTAAAACACCTTCCTAACGCCAGCCATTTGTAAAAGTTACACTTTTTACACGACCACTGATGATCTATGCCATATGCTCATATGTTTTAATTGCATTGTGGGTTCAATGGATATATATATATATTATATAATCTAAAATACAAATATTTTATTTTTTAAAAACATATATTTTATTTTTTCATTCATTGACTATTATATATATTTGACCATAGATGCAAAACATACCACTTTTAATTATTGTTGTTGTAAATATGTAAAGTGAACCCTACCTTTTCTAATGAAAATCACGAATATAGAATTCATTTTCTAAATTTTATATTACTGTGATATAAATAATTTTATATGTATATTTTTACTTCAAGAGATTCAAAATAAAAATCTGCTTGAAAGGTAAATAATAATTTTTATTTTTCCACGACTGCACCTCTTTTCAACAATCAAAAACACAAAAAAATTCTAATTTATAACATATATATGTCGTGATCGAATGGAAGGGTGCAACCGTTATGCTTACAATCCCCAAAAAATTAGTTCCAGTCAAGTGAGCCGCGCACCCGCGACGTACCGTAGCATTCGCCCGCGATGTCTGCCACGTTTATTTTGTACAGTTTTTAATAGATGAATAAATTTGCATATTTACATTTTAACACAAGCTTAAAATATTTACAAACTTATTTTGGCGAAAAGAAATTATACATCTTGGATATTATACAAATTATGACATATATATATAATGTTTTGTTTGAAATGTATGCAACTTTATTACATGAAAACACATGGCATACAGGGTGCCGTTTGGCTACCTGTATTCAATGGTGGAACTGGAGTTATACAGTCGTAGGTGGCCATTCTGAAGCCGTTATTGAGTTTAAAAATCTTATAAATGCGGGTTCCAACCGGTTAATGAAATTTATAACCGTAATTAAACCTTCGCCTCTCTGGATATCTTCTGAAAAAAAAAAAAGAGAATATATAAATAATAATAAATAAACCACCGAATGAATCATTAATACATTTTTCACATGTAGGTAGATAGAGATATTAATAAAGAAGTAAAACCATCCTATAAATTAATGGAAAAGGGATTGAGGAAAAATGGATAAAAATAAGAGGCTCTCTCTCTCTCTCTCTCTCTCTCTCTCTCTCTCTCTCTCTCTCTCTCTCTCTCTCTCTCTCTCTCTCTCTCTCTTCTTCTCTTCTCTCTCTCTCTCCTCTCTCTCTCTTCTCTCTCTCTCTCTCTAGCATTAACAATTTTCGAGATTTGTACCAATATGGTTGATATAAGGTGCTGTTTGTGTTGTTGCAGAAACACTTTATATTGCCATCTAGGAACTCTTTTTAAACCGAAGGGATGTTATGATGAAGCGAAATGTTCTTTCAGTTATGTATGGGCTGATGTGCGTGGAAGAACAGGAGTTCTAGAGCGAGCCTAGCCCACTTCCTGAACAACAAAAACCTTCATTTCAAGCAAGACTCGAAGGCCACATTCATCACCAAATCCTCCAGGGGAAATTGATCAACTCCAGAGAATTATATCTTTTATTTGAGCTCTGATTAATTTTGATCGATGAATTTCTTTATATGGATGGGCCACTTTGGTTGCTATTAACGGTCGGTCGGTGTGAATAGAGTAGATTTGGTGTGAGTTCCTTCCTGGATACAGCAATTCTGAACATAGAACATTTGACAATTATCCCGCATGTGTTTCTTTGAACGAAAAATCTAAATTTATTTTAAGTAGAAATAACGATTATTTCTAATCTTAGGGATAAAGTATGAAATGATGAATTGTGAAGAGTAATGATAAACGGAAAATAAAGTGTCCAGGGATGGGAATCGAACTCACAGTGTTCCGCTTACTGGGTAGATAAATTTCGATTTTTCGTTCAAAGAAACACATGCGGGATGATTTTCAAATGTCATTCTACAATCATAAGCCGCATTATATTGCATTATAGTATATGCTAATACAACAACAACAACAACAAAAATCTTAATTAAGACATTTTAGTCTTATACGGATTCTCCAAGCACGAAAATGTAGGGTACATGCAAGAACAACAATAATAACAACAACAAAAGTCCCTGTTAAGACTCTTCGGTCTTATACAGATTCTCCAAGTAGAAGAGGGTATATACAGGAATAACAGTAATAACAACAACAAAAGTCCCTGTTAAGACCCTTCGGTCTTATACAGATTCTCCAAGTAGAAGAGGAGGAATATAGAGGAATAACAGTATTAACAACAACAAAAGTCCCTGTTAAGACCCTTTGCTCTTATACAGATTCTCCGAGTAGAAGAGGGTATATACAGGAATAACAGTAATAACAACAACAAAAGTCCCTGTTAAGACCCTTTAGTCTTATACAGATTCTCCAAGTAGAAGAGGGTATATACAGGAACAATAGTTACAATAATTAGCAATGCTATTTACAATATGTCAAGGGGGATTGAAGCAAGAAAGGGCTTCCTGGAGATCCTATACATAAATCAACGACCTAAGACAAATGAAATATAACATAATTTTATAAACATCCCGTCAAAATATAGGCAAAAGTACGAATATTCTACTACAATGATAGAAAAAATGATATTGCAGTGTTGATATCAATAGTTGGTCTGTCTTAATGGAATGCCTGATTTATGTAAAATTCTTCAATACACAACCTTAGCTTTGCTTCGATGTTTCGGGGTTTAGTTGACATCTTCACACTTTCCCCTGAGGAAAGCGTGTCATCCGAAGGTCGATATATATAAAGATAATAAAGAGCCTGAAGAGTGACAATTGACAATTGAAACAAATTTTATTGACTTCTTGTCAATAATTTACATTAAAATGGAAATAATGAATAAATTAAAATCTCCCTTTGAAAATTAAACGATTTATAGCCCGTCAAAGGATTCTATGGCTATTTTTCCGCGAGGATATCACGGGAATTTGGAACAGCGACCCTTTAAATTGCTACTCCTGCAATGCTGGCATCCAAGACAATTTGGTCCATTATCTATTCCATTCCTACAGGAAAAGAGACTGAAAATTCGCGAAATTCGAGGCTAACTCACTATAATGAACAACATGTATATAAAATGTTTACTACTCTCCTGCTGGGTAAAAAAAAATGTTTATAAATATTTTAAAATTTTCAAGGCGATTGATAAAATGAGGGAAGAAGTGCTCAACTCCACAGACAACGGCTGATTGCTCCCCCTCCCCTCTAAATTGCTTTTCCTCCTCACTCATGTACATATATACCTTTTAGGGGAATTGTGAGACAATAGTGTCTTAATAAAGGTTTTTGTTGTGTGTTGTTTTGTTGAATAAACTAAAAGACAGATGATCATGCGGGGGATGTGAGGTGAGCCCTCTTTCCCAGGCGATGAGCGGGTCCTCCGGTCAGCCCAACCTGTACCAAGTACCGGTAGATGATGGATTTGGCCGACGCCGTCATCTTCGAGGACAGAGCCTGAAGAGTGGTTGGTATAAAACTCTATATTCTTTTTACAAAAAGATTAAAAGGCAACACGAGGCAATCTTTTGAAAATTAAATTTTGAAATCACAACACTCATCAATTTTAATAATATTGTAGCAAAGTATTTATTATTTTATTAACAGAGTGTAATTTTTGATTTTTATATTTTGCTGTAAACTTCTCTCATTTCTTATCTTTTGTTTATCATTCATAGTTTGTTCATGCCTTGAATAAATTGCGCTGTCATCCTGAAGTTTTGTCTTTCCTAATTTTATACGTGGCAATATCTACATGAAATTCTTAAAATGCTATCCTGAAAGCTTCTGTAATTCTTTTTAAAATAAATAAAGTCGCCTTTTAATATTTTGTTGATGTTAAAAACCCACCACACAGTTATTAGGCAGTCTGGTAAGGTTTCACAGAAGGCCCGCTAGCTTTAAATTGCTTCAACACTAAACTCTTGTTTAGCGTCTTCACGCAATTCTGGCCTTAACTACCCGTTTCATGATTTTTCAGGATGCCTGAAGAACCTGTTTTTTTGGTCGTTGAGGTACAGCTTCCACCACGCTGACGATGGCCAATAGCCCGAAATGCGTACTTAGTTAGCTTTTCTTGATTAATCAAGAATTGATATTTGGCCAATTCTGGAATAATTAAAAATCAACGAATAGTTGATATTTATTCTGATAGATGACGCCAGCCATCAGCAACTTTCAGTTGCACGATAAGGAGATGCCTTTTTATTAATTTACTCACCTTATCCGAGTACAATTTCACATTTTTACTGTTTTTTCACTAAACTCTAAGTCGTCAAGTGAAACTCTCAATGGAGCTTATGATCCTCGGCTAATGAGAGAAGGTAAACAAAACCATTCATTGTTGGCTAAGTCAGGAATATTTGTTGGCGACAATTCCACATCCCATTTCACTAGAAAATTCCATATCTATATATATAAAAATAAATGTTTGTATGTTTGTTTATATGTCCGGTATACAAATTCGCAGTAGTTCACTAAATCAAACCAAAATTTCCATACATAGGTAAAAAAATACGGGGAAGACGATAGGCTATTTAAATATATATTTATAAATCAATTATTAAAACTATATATTCAAATTATTCTACTTAGCTCGCGAGCAGCGCCTCTAGCGGTGAAGATGGGAGGTAATATCAGCTGACCTAATGTACATGTAAAGTTTGGAGCGGGACGTTTCACAAGAGTGACATCCACGGCGCCAATTTATAATTGTAACGAATAGTGTTTGAATAAAACATTCAATCGGGTAAACCCGGGCGTTGCCCGGGTCATTCGTCTAGTATTATATATTTATAATTATATGTAATTCTGCTGTCCTCAAAGATTATTTCATAGTTCATCTAAAATACCCATTCCAAGAGTCTAGCATCGGTATCACTATAAAAGGAAATTCCAAAAAATGCAATATAACAGCGGTATGGTAGATTAAACCGGCGAAACCGCTGGAAGGGTTCACCACTGATGAGCCAGGCCCTCTCTTTAAATTTTCCATTGCAGTAAGGGCAGTAGAAATTGTTTAATTATCAAAAAAATCATACACGTCTATAATTGTTTCGAATATTCATAACAGATGGCGCGCTATGCATCATAATATATATATATACTAGCCGAGTGGCCCGGGCAACGCCCGGGTTTTACCCGACTGGACCCGGCTTCGCCTGGGTAGTGTTCGAGCGAGGTTTACTCATGAATGAATAGAGGCCCCAACTGTTTGTAAACTCAATGTAATGAATTTTCTTTCAGCAAAATGGAGATAAATTGCAAACAGCAATATCGAAAATGCGTGTAAAAAAATCTGTAATATAGGATCCATTTCACAAACACATCTAATGAATAGAGTGCTGTTTGGAGGAGTGGTCTAAACTGTTGATTTTTAAAAACCATGACCCGGGGTCATCGAATGCAGATTCAGACACTTTGTTCTGAAAAAAAAAATTGCCCCAATGGCTCCTGTTTCTTGAAAAAGTCCAACCCCTCCAGTGAGTGCAAGTAACCAAACTGGGCTTTTATTCTTAAAAATAAAAAAAATCTAATGATTAGTGTGAATAAAGGAAAAATGGTCGGCACAACCTGAAAATTTCACTTTGTCCACTTCACTCTCGGCTGTCCAAGAAGAAACAGCCAGAGCAAACATTTTAAAGGGCACCAAATCCGGCATTTACATATCTAAATAGTTGAGCAACTTTTATAAATGTAATATATTTCTGCAATATTGAAATACCTGGACTTGGAAGAATTTTGTATTAGTTATTGTTGCAGTTTTAGAAAAGTGTGGGAAATTGGATATTTTAACAAAAGAATATAATTTTTAAAATGGTATATAAATAAAAAGGAAATTTGCATAATTTTCTAATAGTCAAGGGCAATTGTAAAAATACCAAAAAAAGCAAGACCAAATAAAAAAATATATATATATATGTGTGATGTTTCAGTAACAGCATTGTTGCCATATAAAGACAAAATTACTGAATGTATTCAGTACCTTTGTCTGAAGATAGCCAAAATGTAACTGAAACCACACATAAGGTAATTATTTGTATTCGGTCTTGCTTCCTTTTTTTTTTTAATTATCCCTAGTACGCGTGGTACAGGCCATGATAACCATGGTGGGTAGGTAGCGACTGCTTTTACTGTAAGCGCACCACATGTCTACAAATGTGATACATTGCTACCAGCTAAATGCATTTTCACTATGGTGTGATTTCCACATGATGGATCTGTAGACACATTATAATCTCTCCAGAGCTTAAGGTAGCAAACAGTACTTTCACATTATATAAATATCAATGCAAAATCCAGAGTTATGATAGCATGTTGCAGTGTAATGTAGACCTGCAGGATGGGAAAAAGCAATATTATTTCCGGCTTTAATTTGAAAGTATTATGAAACGTTAAATATATTATCTTTACTTTTAAAAGCATGAAAAAGCTATCTTGATTTGAATAAATTTAGTCTAGAAACAAACATCATGTAAAATTATGCACCAATCGATTGCTGATTGTATATTTCTTTATTTAAATATGAGCATATTTGCATCTATATATCTAAATACATTTATTCAAAAATATGGTATTACCCTATAGATATATATGAGCAGTTATTTATTGTGAAGCAGATATTTAGATAATAAAAAGGCATATATTGGATTGAATAAAATATTTATTTGTTAATATTTCGGTTAGTTAAACGCCAACCTTTGTCAAGGCATTTCATTTTTGTATAAAACCTCCTTTGTATTTTAAAAAAAATATTTCAACTGTGATATTAAACACTATGTGGCGCTGAGTTTGTTTATACAAAAATGTAATGCCTTCATAAAAGTTTGGCGTTCAGCCAACCGAAATATTGGCAAATGTATATATATATAGTTGCTATAATTTTTACATGTAAAATCTAATTTGATGAGAAAAACTAATTTAAACTTGGAAATATAAGGTCATGTGTTTCTATCTATATTGTTTTTACTGATGAACAATGCACAGAAAGTTGTGTGTTGGATTTTCATAACTACGCTAGATTTAAAGTTCCTAAACATGAGATGAACTAGAGATGCTGTGGTAAGAGATCAGTACGGCGAATTTCCTTGCCCTGAACCCTGTTGAGAGGGTTGAGTGCATAGGGACTGAGTGTCACCAAAGTGGGAGGAGCTTACTTCCTCTGGGGCGGGGACTCGAGTAGCCGGTGGACTTGAGGGCGGGTCCTCTGGCTCCGAAGGCGGAGTCACCAGACTTCTGGTCTTAACCTCCTCCAAGCCGCAGCTGGCGCTCACCAAGGCTCGGGATAGGTCCAGAGGGGCATCTGAACACATGGCACCCATAACTATCATGGAACTCGTTACATCCTGGTCCACCAGCAATATTAATCAATGTCTTCGTCAGTCATTGCATTTAAGATGATGAAGACGCTTTTATACAAAAACAAACTTAGTTAGAAAATCATTACAAATAATTGTGTATCATCAAAAAGTAGTTAAGCATTTATATTTTTAATATTAATCATATACGTATATCAATAGACGAATGACCCAGCTTCGCCCGAGAATTCTCTCCGAGTGCAATTTCCTTCATACTGAAAGTACATCAATAATAAATAGTAGAAGTGCCATAGAATAGCAATACAGAAGTAACACATAAACCACTGGCAAAAAGTGTGTGTGATGGCAAAAATTGTATTATATTAGTGTTTATGTATTTGATTTATTATTTTTTGCAATCCATTTAGTTGTTTCAAAATCAATATAGTTTTAAATAGATGGCAGCTTTTTCACCCAACCCCCGAGGTACCCGCCCCAGCGCATTAACGCTTTAAATGCCTGAGTTGAGTGATTGAATGCGATGGATCTTGACTTCGATGCCCATCTTCTCAGTAAGAATAAGAAAAATAGGTTATATAAAAAATTAATCCCAAATACTGGCATGTAAATATTTTTCTGTAAAAATAAAAGAGCACATGGAAATTAGGCAAACCTATGTGTTTTCTAATGATTGCGACTGCATTTTAAACGATTTTTTGAAGAGATAAGAAAAAAACAAAGGCCAGAACAAAAATAAAAAAAAAATACGAAAGCCATTATATACTGAAAATAGAGCAATCATACTTAAATCTTTAGATAGTAAAAAGGCATATATTGGATTGAATAAAAGATTTATTTGCCAATATTTCGGCTGGCTGAACTCCAACCTTTATCAAGGCATTACATTTTTGCAAAACAAACTAAGCGCCGCATAGTGTTATAATATCACAGTTGATATAATTTTTAAAAAATACAAAGTAGGTGGGGGAAATTTGTCAATGAAAAAAATATTATAAAAAATTTTCATAATAATTTTTTGTGCACAAATTTCCCCTACCTACTTTGTATTTTTTTAAAATTATTTCAACTGTGATATTATAACACTATGCGGCGCTTAGTTTGTTTATGCAAAAATGTAATGCCTTGATAAAGGTTGGCGTTCAGCCAGCCGAAATATTGGCAAATAAATCTTTTATCCAATCCAATATATGCCTTTTTACTATCTAATAAAAGAGAAGGCATCCTGAACTTTCTTATCCATGAAAACAAAAGCATCAATAAGAAGATAGATTCACCATTTCCATTCAAGCATATTGAAACAATGTCAGGACTTATACAGCGCACACGAGACGAACTATTTTAACGGCTCTAAATCTTGTAATTAGTTAATTGGGCTGTTGAATCGCCTTGGTTTGAAAACTAGATTTTAAAAGTGAATAATGCTTTTTTTTTTTGCTTATCCCTAGTACACGTGGTACAGGCCATGATAATCATGGTGGGTAGTTAGCGACTGCTTTTACTGTAAGCGCACCACATGTCTACACATGTGAAAAGCAGTGTTCGACTTTGCACTTACAAATGCCAGAGCCCCGTTTGGTTACTTGCACTCGCTGATGGGGTTGGACTTTTGCAAGAATCGGGGGCCATTGGAGCTTTTTTTTTCAAACAGAAAAAGAAAAAAGTGTCCAATGGGGAATCGAACCCGGGTCCTAGTGGTCGAAAACCAAACGGTTTAACCAGCCTTCACCGACAGCAAAGTAGCAAAATAATGCTATTTATTGTAAGTTATATTATTTTTTAGTATCTTTTTATAGATACACTTTTATAACTCTCCGGCATTGTTCTAATATAAATTACGTACCAAAAAAGTGGCACATTTCCTATTTAAAATACACTAAAAAATTAAACAATGATCTTTGGTTATCAACCCATATATAACGAGCCCCAGTACAAAATGAGCTACAACAGCAGTTTTGGAAAATTCAGACAAAGAATAACCTGTGGTTTCAGCTTTGGCCATAATCAGTATATCCTACAAGGGGGGTTATAAATTTGGTTGAATTATCCAAAAAGGTGTTTAAACTGGTGAATTCTCAAGGCCAATTTTCAAACTAAAATCCAATATAAAGTTGTAGGAGAATGATATTCAGCTCCTAAAGTCACACATATTCCTTTTAAAATGCATTAAAATATGGAAACAATGCATTTTGGCTTTTGTTTGAATTTACCGAAACTGGTATTGTGACTCATTCGTTAACACCAACTCTACCTTTTATACTTGGGTGATTATCAAAAATGCATTATTTTAATACATTTTCAAAAGGAGAGGTGTCACACACACAAAGCCTTTATTAAGACATTAGTCTTATACAGATTCTCCGTACAAGGTGCAATATCAGAAAAAAAGCAGCACAGGAAACCAGTAGTTCCGCAACTATATACAATTATTAGTAATAAGGAATAGTAAGATTTAATATGAAATGTCGACGCCATCTCCCAAGTCTTCAATTCCATAAGCGCGGAGCAGAAATAGGGACTAAGTTATTTAGTTCGCCATAAATATAGCATCCAGACACAAAAAAGGAGGTTTACTCCAGCACAGCCATCCATATTACCAGCTCCGCAATCTCATCGTCGACCAACACGATGGCCCCTCGATGTTTCGTCATCATTCTGAGGTGTAAGAACAATAGCTTCCAAGTTCTCTTTTCTCCCTTTTACACCCATATATACGGGAAAACTATATTTCATCTATCAGTGGTTATATATTTTTATTCTGTCCCCAAAAATTATGCAAATAGTTTTCTTAAATATCTTCACCAAGAATTTTACTAAAATACGTAAATATAAGCAGAAGAAAGAATAGATAAAAGCTATTACAGTCTGAAGTCTTGCCAAGCTTAAACAGCTCTTTAATAACGAAACCCATCGCCGTAGCAGTTATCTCTTCGTTTATTCCCTCGGTTTTTCCCATTCCTGGACACTTTTATTTTTCCGTTCATTATTACTCTTCACAATTCATCCTTTCATACTTCATCTCTAAGGATAGAAATAGTCGTTATTTTCCTTAAAATAGATTTTTCGTTCAAAAGAAACATTTGCGGTAAAACTTGTCAAACGTCAAAATTTATTTCTTCTTGGCAATGATAACCGGCTCCTATCGTAATAAGCAAAATAAAATATTAGAGCGATATGTTAGACCAAACTGGCGATGAGGATACATCAATATTGATACATGATCTCGATGACCACGCCATTTCTTCAGCGGAGAAACACGCGATCTACGTATTCTTCGTAGATCACGAAATACGTGGTGTCACTGGAAACCCGCTGGCGATTCTCCAAACTCAGCAGTGCTGGCAGAGGCGCCATATACATTGTACATAGTATGATGCAAATATATATAATTATCTTTTTAAAATAGTGCAGACTGTGCACTTTTGCATGTATTGACAAGATGTCAATAAAATTATTTTAATAGTCTAAAAAATTGTCTATAATGATATATACCCTTTCACAATTTCCGGGGTAAGTGAGGTAAAAAGTTATTTTATTTTTTAAATCATGTTATGTTGAAAACCAAAAGCAATATATATGAATTGTTAAAAATCCAGAATTCTCGGGTCGGTATAAGTGCCAATGAATAAGAAAACCATCTGAAGACCATGGTTCTCCGGGTTATGGATCTCCAGGGTGACATCGGTTTTCCGAAAGGACTGAATCCAATACTTTGATAGAATCAAATCTTCGCGACTTCACACAAGCTTCAAAGTCACGTTAACACGTTATGAAGCAATAACTAAACTGTATTTAGAGGTAACCCACTGTATAACATATAGAAATTATATGAGATGAGATGAGAAAGTCGCTGTTGAAAGGAAATGTTGTAATTGCAACAGCGATGTTGGCGTGGAGGATTAAAGGGGGAGCTGTCACAACAGAAAGGCGGGGTGCTTTCTAGGAAAATATTGATGGAGGGGGATTTGAACCCTAATCTATCTCTCTTCATCTAATCTCGCAGATTTCCTACTGGTCTTCCACACTCTTCTCCCTAGGTACTGACTGGGTGGAGTCTCGTCCGTTCCTTTGTTTGGAATGCTGGCCTTGATTGACACTTTAATCTTTTCTCTTCCGTGAAGCCTTTTTGTTCTCTCGCTAACTTTCCTGCAATTTGGAGGCACACTCTATATGGGTCAGTTCACATTGTGTAAGTATTATTTCTCAGCCTTTTTCTACCGTCACCTCTCTAGTCTTTGATAAATAATGTTTTATGGTTTTGATCCAATTAAAATGTCCTGACATTTGTCTTCTGTCATGTTCTAGGCCACGTTCTGGTGTAGATATGCTGGGTGAAATACATCACTGAGGGTTATAGTTTGTCATGAATTCTATCTTGCTGCGTTGTGTGTGTGTGTGTGTGTGTGATTGACTTCAGAATTACAACACCGTATTAAAGACTTTTCTCTAAGAAGACAAAAGTCTCATCAATACCATGAGGACAAAGCTGTACTCTATTGGTTAAAAAAAAAAGGAAGATACTGGTGACCTTGGAAATCCTTGATAGAATCCCGCTAGACTAGGGGTCGGCAAACTGCGGCACGTGAGCCGCTCTTTGGATGTATACAGTAGAACCTCCTTGTAAAGGACACCGAATTTCAGAATCAAAGTGTCCTTTAGGTAGAGGTGTACTCTTATCGGAGAGTTGAAAAATTTTTAAAATGATAATTTCAGAATGTAAACTGTTCTTTGTAGAGAGGTGTCCTCTAGCGGGAGTGTCCTCTCATGGATGTTTTACTCTAGTTCCATAGAAAAATATTATTTATTCGAGTAGTATTTATTGTTGGCAAGAAAAATGTTGTGGCTCTAATACTGTATTGGATCATTCTGCTTTTATATGTTACAGTGAAGAGAGGAATCTTAGAAATGGTATATAAGCAAACTATGGACATAAGCTTTTAAGACAGTGGAATTACATTTAAATATTTGCATTGTTGGAGGTGATCATCTTTGTATTAAATGTTAAATACTTTAATATTTGTAAATTCTACTGTTTAAAAATTTGTATTTTAAATTTAATTGTAAAAAATTTGTAAATTTATATATGTAAATTCTTGTTCCAGATTAATCAATAATAGAGGATTTGCATATGTCTTGTTAGTTAAAAAGAAGATAATTTTTTTGTTTGGCAAAGCTAGATGCTCTCAGGTTAGTTTTTTCCTTATTGTAAATATGTTTATATAATATCTTAAAATTCTCTGCTTTAATTTTATTATTAAAATAAACATAATTTCTTCATAAAAGTATATTTATTTTTCCTCTTTAAAAAATTAATAGAAAATATTAAAAAGGTACCATCTCTATCCTCCTTGCACCCAACATGCATCAAGTAATCCTCTTCCATAAACCATAAGGTTTGTCTCTTTGTAATTGAGAGAATACAACATGCAGTTAATTTTGAAAATCTAGTTCATCAAACAAATTTCATAACCCATTTTGAAACATTCCAAAATAACATTTTATATTTGCCATAAATATAATGCTTCCTGATCGCTTTTATCTTCGTATACATAAAATCTCTACAAAATTATTATTTAAAATATTGAAAAATATTTTTAGTAATAATTTAGATAATGCCAATAATTCAGTCGTGGGTCAAAAATAAATATGAATTTTATCGGAGAGTAATAAAGATAAGGGATTTGGCAACAGAGGGGGACATAAGGAAGCATTGACTTAAATAGAAACATACCTTCCGTGGATACGTATGACCATGTTTAGATATACCTACAAGCTATCATTCCATCAACTCAATTGTAATACTCACCCATAGTTATTCAGATATTTGGCATCATGGAGATGTATTACTTCACAGCCTGTGTTGTTGTTGCTTATTCCTCAAGTCATTTAAACGATCTCCATTAGGTCCCATTGTCTCAACTTTTCTATTATAGTCCTGGGGTTTTCCCAGAGGTCTTTTTGGAGGATTTGATACCATTTAATAGATGTTCAGGACTGACAGGCTGGGAATCGGGGGCATTTCGGGAATGTTTGGATTTTTCCATTAAATTGGAGAATTCTAAGATGTCCTGTTCGTAATCTTGAAATCGCCGTTTGTTCTTCCCATTAGGTCTCATTGTCTTAGCTTTTCTATGGAGAAGGAAAGAGAGGTGCTGTTGGTCTGAAGACCTGGAAGTACCACTCAGTGTGACTTTGTTTCTTTTGGTCTCCTGACATGGAGTGTAGCCGCTCCTATGGAGAACAGACAATTGATACATTAGCCGGGTGTGTAGCACAGGGTGGCCCTACCAGAAGTTAAACTCCCGACGTCCTGTGCTACCTGTTTACACCCTCCTTCCACTTTGAGGCTGTAGGATAGGATTTTGGGAGGGAATGAGATGTTTTACCCATCATATACATCATTGAGTTGAGGGAAGCTTCAAACAAAGAAACACTCCAACCATGTGGCCTAATGCTTGGGAATTAGGGCTTGTGTGAAGAAATACATGGGTTCGAGGCTATTTCCTGCCTGACCCCAGAGTCAGGGATTGGCTGAACTGTAGGTTTAACTTTGTTCAGTTTTATTTAGATAAAAACATCCTTCTGTCCCTTACTGAAATAGAAAATGTTTGGAAGAGCCTGTCTCACCAATAATAAACATTCTGGTCGGTTTAACATTTGAATCTATTTGACCGGTCTACTATTGTATTTGGATATGTATCGAGTATATAGACAATTGACAATTAAAATAATTTTATTGACATTTTGTCAATACATGCAAATTGCACAGTCTTGACTATTTAAAAAATATAATTATTCTATATACAGTTACGAGCGTCATCCTCATCTCCTAATCAACAATCAGTCATCAGTTTTCATCTCTGTCACCGTTTGCTTTTTTTTTTTTTGAATGGCGCCCTCCTATTGGTTGGCTACGGTCACGCCACCTTTGCCCCCCCCCCCCCCCCCCCCACTCGCCTTTTCGTTTATGTAATTATTGTGTTGGAGCGGGTCGCTCCTTAAATAAATGCATATATTAGTTAATAACCAAATGTAATCCTCTCTTTCTTTTTCCCTGTAAGAGACTCCTACGGAAGCCAACAGTACATAGACAGATAAAGCACATAGGCTATAGTTATTAACTAACATATGCAATTAATTAAGGCGCCAATTTATAATTGTAACAAATAGTATTTGAATCAAAACATTCAATCGGGTAAAACACGGGCGTTGCCCGGGTCATTCGGCTAGTATATATATACATCATACTATGTACAAAGAACATGGCGCCTCTGCCAGCGCTGCAGAATTTGGTGGGAGAATTACCAGCGGAGTATATAGATAACAATTATAAAGAATTACTGATAAAGGTATTAAAATAAAGGATATAAATACCCGCTGTAGAAAAGGTAGTATATATAGGAAACAGTTTAAGAGCTTTCTCATGAAACATGGCTCGTTTTAAATACATTATTAAACTACATATATCTTCTCTTTAAGTTTAAAAGCAGAATAACTTTATAGAGAGGATTCCACAAAATATTCAAAGATTATTTTATTATTATTATTATCCCTAGTACACATGGTACAGGCCATAATAATCATGGTGGGTAGAAGTTGGCGACTGCTTTTAATGTAAGTGTACCACATGTCTACACATCTGAAAAGCAGTTCGACTTTTTCACTTACAAATGTGCCAGAGCCTCGTTAGGTTACTTGCACTCGCTGGTGGGGTTGGACTTTGACAAGAATCGGAAGCCATTGGAGCATTTTTTTAATCAGAAAAAAGTGTACAATGCGGGAATCGATCCCGGGTCGTAGCGGTCTAAAACCAACGGTTTAGACCACGCTTACACCGACCCCCTTTATTCAAAGATATTCTCCAATAGTCTCTGAGATATATCAAATCCCATCTTCATTAAAAGGTTAATGTATTTAAAAAATTAATTTTTAGTTTAGTTTAATTCTAGTTATCATCTGAAAGATGAAAAGATGTTATCAATATTACCGTAGAAAAAAATCAGGTTATTCTATTACACAATTATTGTTTATAATATCATTTGTGTGTTTTATTTTGTTTAATACTCTCTTAGCTTTATTAATTTGATTTTATTGGTATTTAATATAATATAATATTGTGTATTTGCATCTTGATACATCTTGAAGAAGGAATCAAGTTTACGGCGACTATTTTCTTTTATTTGTGCTGTTATAATTAACAAGCTTTCGGACTTTGACGTTCTTTAACAGGCAGCTCGTAAGGAGGTCATAGTCTGAAAGCTTGCCGATTATACAGCACAAATAAAAGAAACTTATCGCTGAAAACTTTTATTCCTTCTTCAAGATGATGTCTGGCGATTCTTTCTCTTGTATACATATTGGTAGAAATAGTGGAATTTCACTTGCAAACATTTAATACTATAATGGTATTCCTCAATTTATAAAGACTTTTTGATTTACAATAGCTTTGTTGATCTCCCGATTAAGGTGAAATCGGGGTTGATACAGTAGATGGGATGGTTTATGAGAATGTTCAATATTCCAAACACAAGAAGGAGGCTACTAAGGATTCCATACAGGGAATTTCTTGTCTTAGACAGGGATAATCCTCTTATGAGATGACGGATCCTCATAGAAAATCCCCATGTTCCCAATTTCTGACAAAGTCCGGTCGATAGCAAGCAAGATACAGAAATATTAGCCAATCACCATCATCACAATGTGGGAGTCTGATAATCGATTACCTTTATCATTCAAATGTGGTGTCGAAGAGATTTTAAAAAATCCGCATTTATATATACTGTAATTACACCAGACGAGACATGAGCACCAATGGCCTTAATCTCTTGCCAAATATTGTCAATTAATATTTATGGAAATTAAACTCAGCTTAGTTCACTAATCATTCGTGCAAATAATACACAACACTCTCAATAGAAAGTATTTATTTAATAAGTATGATTGATCTTTTCTTCATTCGCAACTTTTTCTTTGGTAATTTTCGAAATGGAATTCTCTCTGAAATGAATGTTAATCATTGAACTAATTGATATTTATAAATAAATATATATATATATTTTTTTTTGCTTATCCCTAGTACACGTGGTACAGGCCATGATAATCATGGTGGGTAGTTAGCGACTGCTTTTTACTGTAAGCGCACCACATGTCTACACATGTGAAAGCAGTTCGACTTTGCACTTACAAATGTGCCAGAGCCCCGTTTGGTTACTTGCACTCGCTGGTGGGGTTGAACTTTTGCAAGAATCGGGGAGCCATTGGAGCATTTTTTTTTTTAAACAGAAAAAGTGTCCAATGGGGATCGAACCCGGGTCGTAGTGGTCGTAAACCAAACGGTTTAACCAGCCTTCCACCGACCCCAAAATATAAATATAAAATATTAAGGATCGATTTTTTGAATGTAAAAATAATTTATTCAGATATCAAGTATTTTTGTAACAAAATCATCAATATCTCGAAAATAAAGATATTTCGGCCAGTAAATCTTTTTATTACCTCGACGTTTTGACAAAAATCTTTTGTCCTCGTCAGGAACAAACAAAAATGAGAACATTTGGGAAGGCGTTAAAAATTATTCTAAAGTTTTAAGGGCGTTCTCACGCGATATTTCAATTTTGTACAACATCTAAAGCACGAGTCAAAAATAAATATTTAACTCACAAAAGACTATGATCTTTGGAATAATTTGAAAAAAATTGAAATATCGCGTGAGAACGCCCTTGGAACCTTAGAATAATTTTTAACGCCTTGCAAAATGTTTTAATTTTTGTTTGCCGCTGACGAGGACAAAAGATTGTTGTTGAAACGTCGAGGTAATAAAAAGATTTACTGGCTGAAGTATCTTTATTTTCAAGAAATATAAATGCTGGCCAGGCAGCCTCTATCCTCACGAAAATCATCAATATATCCTCTTTTTGGGAGAAAAGTCCACAATAGAATATCTGATCATAATAGGAATATTAACAATAGCGATCCAAGATCTTTAATAGTTCAACACAAAAGAGACAGGCCATATAGTTAACTTATCTCAACCCAGAGTGTATTATGACAATATCCATAGTAAATACCAAATAGTTTTAATTGAATCTATAATAACCAAACAGCAAAAAAGCATAAATATATGCATTGAAATATCAGAAATATACGAAACAATATGGACAAATACTATCACATAGATGTAGGCACTCTTCTATATACTCGTACTAGCCGAATGACCCGGGCCACACCCGTGTTTTACCCGATTGAATGCTTTTATTCAAATACTATTTGTTACAATTATAAATTGGCGCCTTAAATAAATGCATATATTAGTTATAACTATAGCCTATGTGCTTTATCTGTCTATGTACTGTTGGCTTCCGTAGGCGTCTCTTACTGGGAAAAAGAAAGAAAGGATTCCATTTAGTTATTAACTAATATATGCATTTATTTAAGGAGCGACCCGCTCCAACACAATAGTTACAAAAACCAAAAAGAGAGTGGGGGGGGGCAAAGGTGGCGTGATCGTAGCCAACCAATAGGAGAGCGCCATTCCAAAAAAAAAAAGCAAACGGTGACAGAGATGATTAGGAGATGAAGAATGACGCTCGTAACTGTATAAAGAATAGTTCACGTATTTATTAAATTTAATTTGAAGTCTCGAGATATCGTTCAACCAGTACGTATCATCCACCACGCACGTATGTTTTCAAGAAGTTGTTTTTCACACACAAAGAATGTAATAAATTTCTCTCTCAATATCAGGAATATTTAAAATACGTAAATAATAATCTGTATATAAAAATTGTATTTATCATTAATTTATTAACGTGATACACCTGTTGAAGGACTGACAAGTCCGAAAGCTTGAAAATAAAAAGTTGCACAAGAAACTTAGACCTGGAAGCTTTATTTATTTTATAATATTGTCGCGTATATGAGCCTTCAAAACACCTACAACCTCAACCAATAGATGGCGCTCTCGCCTATTTTCCGGTCTGGAACTGGTGTGGATATCGCCGACTGCTGTGTTCCTGTTTCCTGGGGCAAATGAGTGTAAATATCTGTTGATGTTGGCTCTGGGATGTAAAATAGTGCAAATACCTGTTGATTAATATTCGAGTTATTATGTAATGTGGTTTATAGATGACAATAGAAGGAGTGTTAGAAGTCTTGTTGCCGGTTGCTGTTGTTACTCTCGCCAACGCCACAGTCGCTACTCTTCTGGTAAGTCTCTCGTGTCCCCCACCAGTTTTAAGGCCGAGAGATACTGCCAGAGGAAAGGAAATCCACTTGAATGATGTTTCTCGGTGGTCTGCAGGGTAGAGCTGCATTGGTAGAGCAACGGGAGCCAGGGTAGGTGAATCACGAAGGAGGAAGCGGCGTTGTCGCGAGGAACCGGAGGGGACACGCGCGACAATATCTTCTTTTTGTTTATTCTTTTCACCTTTATCTTCACAGTCGAGAGTGTTCAAAATATGCTTTGAACCATCTTGGTGAGAATTAAGGGATTTATTCACTAAATCTTGATTCTTGTCCAGTTTTGTGAGCCAGCTAGTGAATACAGGTAACCAAATATGTGCGATAAAAGTTTTCTACACGAATGTACATGATTATCATGACTTGTACCAAACACACTTAGGATGATTAACCTGAAGTATAGGTAATAGATATTTTTCTCTATGAGATGTTGGGAAGATAATGAAAGGTAATGATACTGGTTTTTATCTCTCACAATGCAGCATCTGGTTGTACTGGTGTAAAAACAGAAATCACTTCTCTTTTTTAAGGTCGCATATTACATAGATAATTTTATCTGTACTTGCTGGTGAGTTTTTTTATGTCGTGGTGGTGTCTTGTCCAGTTGCTCCATGGAAACGGGGGTGCCATTGCCCCGTTAGTCAGCCACATTTCAGATTTCCTTGTTCATGGCTACCGTAGGGGCTCACGACACCGTACTTCGCCCTACAGGGCAGCCCTTACCTTTTTTAATATTGAAAAGTGTTTTATTGATGTCAGTAGTAATTTGTGTGTTCCATTCCTATTGTTCTCGGGAATTCCAGAATTACATAAATGATTTATTTTATGAAAATTTCCGAGTGGTTATCTAAGGAAAATTCTCTTTGTATTGAGATCCAAGTGTATGATATCGTGAGAATTTGTTCATCTAATTGTTCAGATTGTTGAAGCGCGACAAAGAAATATAGACTCGAATTCAATATTTTTCAGGATTTTTGTCATAATCTGATGGGAGAATGGAACAATAATTTGCGATCATCATCGGGCATGATATTGTTGTGATAGGTGGAAGTTATTCCTCATTTAAATCTTCTCTCGATATTTGGATTGATGGTAGTTCAGAATGAAAATTTTGAATCCTGGAATGAAAAAACATATTTTTTAATCGATGTACACTTCGATACAATATACCTATTGTTACAATTAAAAGACGCGAGGTTCAACCATTGTTACATGTGAAAGACGCGAGGTTCAACCACTGTTACAAAGGGAGGACGCGAGGGGCAACCTTGTTACAAAGGGAGGACACGAGGGGCAACCATTATTACAAAGGAAAGACGCGAGGGGCAACCATTGTTACAAAGGAAAGACGCGAGGGGCAACCATTGTTACAAAGGGAGGACACGAAGGTCAACCATTGTTACAAAGGAAAGACGCGAGGGGCAACCATTGTTACAAAAGGAAGACGCGGAGAGGTAACCATTATTACAAAGGAAAGACGCAGAGAGGCAATTTTTGTTACAAAGGAAAGACGCGGAGGGGTAACCATTGTTACAAAGGAAAGATGCGGAGGGGCACCCATTATTACAATGGGAAGATGCGTAAGGGGTAACCATTGTTGCAAAGGAAAGATGCAGAAGGTGAACCATTGTTGCAAAGTGAAGACTCGGAGAGGCAACCATTGTTACAAAGGAAAGATGCGGATTGCAACCATTGTTACAATAGGGATTTGAGGAGGGGCAATCGTTGCTAAAAGGAAAAGACGCGGAGAGTCAACCATTGTTACAAAGGAAAGACGTGGAGAGGCAACCATTGCTACAAAGAAAAGACGCGGAGAGGCAATCATTGTTACAAAGGAAAGACGCGGAGAGTCAACCATTGTTACAAAGGAAAGACGCGGAGAGGTAACCATTGTTACAAGTGGAAGAGGCAGAGAGGCAACCATTTTTACAAAGGAAAGACGCGAAGAGGCAACCATTGTTACAGAGGAAAGATGCAGAAGTACACCCATTGTTACAAAGGAAAGATGCGGAAGGCTAACCATTGTTGCAAAGTGAAGACTCGGAGAGGCAACCATTGTTATAAGTGCAAGACGCTGAGAGGCACTATTGTTACAAAGTAAAGACGTGGAGAGGCAACCATTGTTACAAATGGAAGACGCGGAGTTGAAACTATTGTTAAAAAGTGAAGCCTTGGATAGGAAACATTGTTACAAAGTGGAGAATTTGACAGACAACCATTGTTACAAGTGAAAGACGCAGCGAGGCATCTATTATTACAAGTAGGAAACGTTTCAAAGAAAAAAAAAAACGTGGAGCGGTGATCATTGTTACAAGTGGAAGACGCGTAAAAGAAACCATTTTGCAAATGGAAGACGTGGAGATGCAACAATTGTTACAAAGTGAAGACGAGGAGAGGCAACCATTTCGACAAAGGGAAGCGCGGAGAATTTTTATTGTTATACATTTTGAACTCAAGAGAGAAACCCAGCATAATATTTTTTATTATTTTTCCTACTTTGAAATTCCAACGTCAGTGAAACACAGAAAACTCAAAATCTCAAAAACTAAACAATACTATTCATGCTAAATGCAGTCAAGTAGTCACTCCAACATTTACCGCATGAAACATAATGGTATTAGACCATAATGATTTCAAAATACAGCTCATTATAGAGGTTTACCGTAAACTTTCTACGCACAGGAAGTTTAGTGTATTTACATATTGCGCCATGCAAATCAAGAGTCCAGACTCCAGGAAAGGAAGAGAAGGTTTAGACAGCAGCAATTAACATGGTAATCCCCAGATCATTGTTTCCCTTGGCCTTGACGTAACGAGAGCACTGAGGAAACACCCTTCACTTTCGTTCCCTTTGATTGGGTCTCTGGGCAAACAGTTGCATAACGCGGGGATGGGCTGGGACTCCAGACGGATCGGAAAACCAAGAAATATCGAACTAAGAGATGACATAGTATAAATGAAAATTTTGTACAAAATTCAGGTTAGCTGAAATATCTACGGTAAAGTAAAGACGCGGAGTGGCAACCATTGTTACAAATGAAAGACGCGGAGATAAAACTATTGTTATAAAGTGGAGACTTGGAGAGGCAACATTGTTAAAAAGTGAAAGAAGCTGAGAGCAACTATCGTAACAAGTGGGAAATGCAAAGAGGCAAACATTGTTTGAAAGAAAAAACGCGAAGCGGTGATCATTGTTACAACGGGTAGAAGAAACCATTTTTGCAAATGGAAGACGTGGAGATGCAACCGATCTACGGTAAAGGGTTGGGGAACGTACGCGTCGATAAGTTTTTGTGTTTCAATTCGAAAATTTTTTCCTTTTATTATTATTATTTTTTTTAATGGAATCTCTATATCACTAGGATGACATTCATATGCACCGCAATTGTCAATCTTACCCATTAGGAAAATGATTCTTTTGATTGAATAAAAAGTATTATCCCCAAAACAACGCAATAGATATTGGAAAATAGTCGAGTAGAAGGATGTTCAGTCATAATGCATCTACTCTTCGTTTCCTAAAGTTTGTTTTGTGACAGATGAGAGTAAAATGCGTACAATCTATTTTTTGACCATTGAGTCGCAAAGTATGAAATGAAAAAACAATAGAAAAAAAGTCAGGTGTTGATATTAAAAATAATGAAGGTATATCCTGACCTGGAGCCAATGTGCTTTGGCCTTAAATACCCATTTCTTGGTTTCTCAAGAAGCCTCTGGGACCATTTTTGGTCGCAGTGGTACAGCCTGCTTCACGATGACGAGTGCCAACAGCGCGAAACACGTTCGTGGATAGTCTTTCTTGATTTATCAAGAAAATGGGTTAGCCAAAAATCAGGGAACAGATTAAATCAATGTTTAGTTGATTTCTGTTCCACTAAATGGCGCTCTACCATCTAAAAAGGACATATGCTCCTGGTCAGGATATGCCTATAAAGTCTGAAATATAAACGAGAATAATTATTTAAGTTCAAACGGAAGATGTTTAAATACCCCCGAAAATGGTTACCTTCTGCGAAACTGAGAACAATGTATATATTTGTCTAACCCCGTCCTTTTAGACCCGTTTAGACCATTCTTCCACCGACCACCTATAAAGATAGTGGTAATATGAAATCATTCGTTAAGAAAAATGTCAAGAATAGGAATTTATATTAACTTCATTTGAGATTAATGGAAAGGCTTGTTATATATACTGTAAAATTTGCGTCATTTCTATGAACCTTAGAAATCAAATGCAGCTAAATACAGGAATCTGTAAGAGCTCCAGGAACCTGAGGCAATCGGTTATAGAAACTTGCTTGGAGCTACTGTAAGAACGCACTTCTTGCTCTCTTACTCTTCCCCGGCAGACACCATCAAAAGTCTCATGCTTTACAAGCTTGATACCCTAATTGATTGAGTGGAGATAAGAAAGAAGAAAAAGAAGACTTTTTGCTTTACGATGTTATAAAAGTTGCGGTATATGGAGGAAGAGGAAGGATCTAGAAGATGAACAGGGCACGAATATCTCTATCTCCAATAAGACAACTGACAGATCCGAACATTGGGACCTTCGCCTTCCTCTGGACCAGCAATCCATTGGGGAACTGGGTTGAATCAGAGTAAGTAGGCTTCTCTGTTGAATATATATCGCCGAATGTCGTGGTCCATTTGGATGAGGAAAGCGAAGACTAGAACGCGGCTGATTCCACACTCGCCTGTTCAGTGATTCGCTAACCAGGACGTATGTACGAAGGAACGTGTGGCAACTGGACATTCGTCGGACCTGTAGGCTGTTGTTGGATGCTGCGCTTCCTGGAGTATAGAAGCTCCATCTATGCTTCCTTTCTTCCTGTCGTGAATCTGTATAGGTGGTCTTAATAAAGCTGTGTGTGTTAAATATATATTTATGTACATAGCTATCTTCAAAATTATTTCAACCACTTTTAAAATTTGCCATTAATAGTTTATGTTCATTCCGATAGATGGCGCAAGCCATCAGAAACTTTTAGTTGCACGATCAGGAGATGCCTTTTTTCCTCCTATATGTAAATATAGATTGAAAGTTTATAAACAATAAATTTATTTTAGGGAAGGGAAGATAGAAGTGACCTGGATTGAAATACTGGGATAATGATAGCGACATGAATGTCGCCAAGACATTGTCACACATCATAGAGACACAAATGTCACCAAGACATTGTCACATCTCCTAGAGACATGAATGTCACCAAGACATTGTCACACCTCCTAGAGACATGAAGGATATAATCAAGGTCTTGCTGAAAAACACAAAAAATAAGCCCATCTCGACCCAAACAATTTTGTCTTCAAGATTCCTGTCGCACTTCTTTTAGCGATAGGTTTAAAATATTTGTCACATTTGATGACAAACCTTTCCCTTACTTACTACATTGTCGAGGCCTGGATTAGTTTCTTGCCTAGCGATAAAGTTTGTAGAAGTCATGAAAAGATACAGAGTTAATAAAATAAAATTATTGCGAAAGGTTTTATATTTATAATAATTATATATCGTAATTTTTTTTAATTTTAAATTAATTTCGAACTTTCACAATTTAAAAAAAAAAAACGGAAATTTGGATTGGAGATATTTCTTTTGGTGATAAGAGAATAAGTAGATATCTTCATATTATAAGGAATAAAGACATTAAGACGCGAATGTTTCTTTTCACAAATAAATCAAACTTCTACTGTCCTTACTGCGGCGAAAAAATATTAGTGTAAAAGCAGGGAATAATCTATAAAACGATATCTACACCTAGATTTTGTATTTCTGCTGGAAAATTCATTCTTCAGAAGATATCATTTAGAAAGAATTGATCTATAAAATATAGCATTGTCTGGAAGTTAATGTTATTTTTTTTCGAATCAAATGATGATCAAATTGTTAAACTCGTTATATCGGGGTTGTTAAATGGAAGTTATATTGTATTTGAGTAAGGAAGTGAGAGGTTAGAAGCTTGCTTTATGTGGAGAACACCACCCACTCCCAGACTATAGCTCCAATTACCAACTCATCTATTTCTGTGTTCTATTCTGGGGTCGCGGATTATCCCACGTCACGTATTGTCTACTGGGATGTCTAGTGAAGGATAAGTAAGTAGATTAGAGCGGCGTGAAAGTTGGCAGCTTGACGACTGAATTAGGTCTTCCCTTTATCTAGAGGTTCAGTAATATTGGCCGAGCTGTTGGGTATTGTCCTCGAGTACCTGGGATCAAATCCCACGGTGAGATCTTATTTTAGTCTATAATATTTAGGGTGAAATATTCTAGCTCTTGGCTTTATTGTGATATGGTTTATATTTAAAATGGATTTATCCAACGTATGTAAAATAAAAACTATATATATATATGTGATATGATCCTGTCGACTCTTCTGTGATGATCCTGTCGACTCTTTCCGTGATATGATCCTGTCGACTTTCAATGTGACAATATAGTGGTAATAATGTGGTGGGGAAAGGGAAATAATCACGCCACAAATTGGTAGAGGAATTTGGAAGCCATCCGAGAGAGAGAGAGGTAGTGCGAGGGGCTGTGCGCTGAACGACCGTCTGTGTCGTACGCCCCCCGCAAACTGTCCAAAAATAGTCCTCAGGTGTTGCCTCCCCTTTGGAATGTCGCTGCTTTCTCAATTGACCGGACTTTACATCCCATCTCTCTCTGGGATGGCTCTAGGTTTGTTTTATTATTCCTGGAAGGGTATATATCATGACATATATGTTGTAATGTAGTGTTATCCTGTAAGATGACTGTAGTGTGGCATGTTAGATGCAGTCGTGGTGGCTACAACGTTCAGAATGGTTTCAGTCGTGGATGTATTGTACCAAAGAACAAGACATGTCTCCACAGAGATGGCGAGAGTGTGAAGCCAACGCCGATCAAGGCAGATCTGTGTAGGGAGGTCTGTCAATCATCGTGTCTCCAGAGGGACTGATATGTTTGAGCAAGAAGGGGGCACACCTGGTAACCCCGACATGTTTTTCGGACCTTTTTCCTGTCCTGGCGCTGGCTGTCGCTCAATCGAATTTTATTTTGTCGTGCATTACATGATGGCCGAACTGGCGATTTAAAATTTTGGTTATTATACTATATTACATATGATATATAAGTATATATTAGAATATATTACAACACATATATACACATAATATATATGAAGTAGAAATTTGTTTAATTTAAAAAAAGAATCATAGGCGTCTAAACTAGTTTCAATTTCTTAAAACAGATGGCGCGTTAATGCATCAAATTTTGATGATTCCTAATAAATGATGATAATTTAACAAAGAATGTTGCTTGAGATTAGCTCTCTTCGACGGTAAAAAGATTTGATTCATTTAAAACAATGTGTATATTCAATATGTTAGAAGCCAATGTTTTTGAATGGGATGGAACTGACCTTCCAGAATGCGGCCCATGGCATGGCGGTACTGTGCTGCGATCAGGCTCCTGCTGAAGATCTCAGTCAGGGGATTCCTGGTGAAGTAGGTGTCTGGAGGATCCTCGTAGTACACCACCAGCTCTGTGTTGGGGCCCAGGGCCTCAGGATTTCATAGAGAGGCTCCCCTTTCACTAGGGTCCCTAGGATGTTAACCTCTCCACTGAAGACATTGCTGTAGCGAAGGAATCGAACCCAGTTGCAATGGCGGACTTTCCTTGAGTCTATCTCTTGGATCTGGTCGTAGCCGTACCGATGTCTCACCTGCGCACAGCCACGTGACGTTAGAACAATGTCCTTGATGGCTTGACATTCTTAAGAATACCTTCAACAAGATCGTTGACCTTAACACTTCAAGAATTGCTTCAACATGAGCCCCCATCATCTCTACATAAATTATCAAAAATTTATTTTAAAAGGGATCAGTTTACACAATTCTATTCTACATCGAATATTATTACCCAATAGTCAACAAAAAATATTTACAAACTCATTCATTCCCTTTTTCTTTCTTTCTTTTTTTTAAATAAGGGACATTTATGTTGCTATCGAAAAATAATTTGTCGCATTGACGTTGTATTCTTTCATCTTTCTAAATTAGAATATTCAAAACAATGTATATCCATTAATTTTACATAATACGTATATATATGTTATTTTACGAATTTTGAATAAATTCTATTATTTCCTATTAAAATAATAAAAAAATTAGAATTAGAAAAGATTGATCTAGAAAAGTCTGCAAATACAAGGTACGTGTCATTGAACTGGATTAAATAAATAGAAAGATAAAATGAAAAAATCAGCAAACAGAAACAATGCCAATGTCTATTTACAGGAACTACTTCGTTTAATGAATTTTATATATTTTATAGCAATTAATATCAAATATATATTAACATATATAATAATCAGGTATATAAAACAGTGGTTTCATGAATAGTGTGGAAAATTCGAAGATTGAAACATCAATTAAGAATAAAGCTTTACATTAAAGCGATGTTTGAAGAATATAATTAAACAGATTCTAATTTCCGCATCATTTAATATAATCATGGCTTGGAAGCTGACCTTGAAGGTCGTTTGAAAGGTCCTTTTCAACATCTACACATAGCTTGCCCATTACTCCGCCATCTTAGGAACTTGAATGGTACCAAACGACGCAT
>CP092874.1:69872771-69914512 GCA_030710605.1 Cordylochernes scorpioides
TGGCTATGGCCCTCATGCTCTTCCCAGGGTTTCCATCAATCTTTTCTTGACATTTTATAAAAATGTCCGAACGCTTTTTCCTTGCAGCGATTCCCTCTTTGTCACTGTTTGGACTCATCAAACTGCTTCTCAAAATGATAAACTGTAGTTTTGGGAAACTTAAGAAAGTACCCACTATCCTTTTGGGGCTCATTCCGGCATGCAGAGCAATGATGATTATTCCTAGGCCAATGATTTAATTAAATCTATGTTTTGCTCTCCAGATGGGCCAGGGTCTGGTTTCATACCTAAGATGTTCATGAAGTTCTTTGTTTTCCAGTGTCTTTTCTGTACTCCCAGGTCACATCAGATATCATTTTAGTAACTTGTTATGTAAAAGTATACATTTCATATAAGTTTTCTTACAACTCAACATGTAAAATTATGTAGATCCATATCAAATCACTGTGGCGGTGTCTTTGTGTCCGAGTTCATAGTTAACATTATTGCTAATTTTTCTATTTCAGGATTAGAAATTTGTCTTGCCCCTACTGCTTTTGGTTTACCTCATTTGCGGGACAAGAATGGAGCCGAGGCTACATCATCATATACTCTCATTTATGGAGCTGAAAGACGAACAAGAAGTGCTCCTCAGTGAAATAGGCCTTGAGGGACTCTCTTTGGAGCTCCTGTTGAATGAGGTGGTGAGAAACAGAGCTGGAGCGTTTGCGTTGTTCAAATTTTGGAAGACGGCTGAAAAGAAGAGGAAGTTATATACATAATCTAATTGATGTAAATAATTATATGTAAATAATCTTTGCCAGGATTAGAATGACAAATCCTGTATGGGACTTTGATTCCAGTAAAAGGCTTGTTGCTGCTGTTGTATATAGTCGCAGTGTAGAAAAAATACTATACTATACCTACTACTTATAGGTTTCTCTCTGTATTCTTAGTTCTCTTCTCTTCAATTACTCTGTAAACTGGCGAATCCTTTATAGGACGAGAGGTCCTTAATAAAGGCTTTTGGTTGTTGTTTTTTACCTCTTTATTGAATTTATTGGCATCTGTAGTTCCTGGTAAGGGAATAAGGTTTCAAGAAGTGTTTCAGCTTTCCTACTATGACAAAAAAAAAAGGTGTAAAGCCAGTTTATTTCTGTTTTGGCAATATTGTAAGCGAAAGAGATGAAGAGAAATATTTCATCACAATTCTTCTAGTTAAGATCTAAATACGTACATGAAACAATATATAAGCTATTGTTCTGTTTAGGCATTGTTAATCCATTGGTTTGGATTGATGTTATAGTGGTCCTTTTAATAATTCTTCAACAGCTTATCAATTCCTGGTTGAGCTTTGCGAAAGTTGTGAACACAGACCATCTTGTCACGTGATAATAATAAGTTTTGTTGTATATATATTGTCGTGCGTGCCCCCCTCTGTGCTTCTTCGCGACGACGCCGCTTCCTTCATCGTGGATCACCTACCCTGGCTCCGTTGCTTCTCCTCTGCAGCTCTACTCCACAGACAGCCCAAAGATCCCCCTGAGAACCACCTCTGACGTGGATCTCCTTTCTTCTGGCAGTATCTCTCGGCCTTACCACTGGTGGGGGGACAGGAGTGACTTACCAGAAGAGTAGCTACTGTGATATTGGAGAGAGAGACATTTTGACATTTAAACACTTTTATTGACATCTTGTCAATTAGGCTTTGAAAAATAATGAGAGTATAAGCAATGATTTATGAGTGAGGGAGATTCCACCATCTGGATAGGGTCCTCCTCCAGACCAGGAGGGGGTCTTCTTGGACCCCCCACAACTCCAGGGCCAGGAAGTGTCTATAATATCCACGCCTTTGCAGACGTGAGGATGGCCAGGGCGTCATCTTCCAGGTCATGCCCGAAGATCTAGCCCTGCAGGTCAGGGGGCTGCTGGATGATGGTGAAGGCCTCTACGATGACTGGCCTGATCCGTCTACAGGACCAGTAGCGATGGGCCAGTGACAGGTCTCCGGACCCATAGGCGATACAGGACTTCTGGGCTGAGGCCGGATGTGCTGGATGGATAAGGGCATGCAGGGCCAGTCGTACCGCGGCGTTGTGCCCGGAGAAAGCACACCTTCGAAGCGATGACCAGGCAATGGTGATGGGCAGGTCGACTAGGGGCTGCCATCGGCTCAGGAGATGGAAGATGGGTAGAGCAGCCAGGCGTGGGCGCTCTAACATGCGGCGAGTGGTCAGGTCGCTGGAATGGCGTAGCCGTTCTGGGAAGCACAATAGCCTCGCCGACACTGTTGACCCGGTGGGATCCGCAACAGTTTTCTTCCATCAGTCAGCTGGTGAACTGCGACAGAGCAGCTTCGTCCGCGAGGGCAGATCGCGTGACGCGAAGAAGGGGGGGGGACCAGGGGCCGATGAGTTCTCCAACCCGTGCTCCCACCCACTGCAGGAGATCGGGGGGGGCGGAGAACCTGCAGCTTCCGATGATGGTGAGGTCTAGAAACTGGTTTCCGCGGCAGAACCCTGTGGTTCAGGCCAGGATCTCCGAGGCGGCCTCCCAGATTCTGAGCAGCTGTCGACGTCGAGCTGGTACGCCAGGTCCCGGGTGGAAGAGGAGTCAGCCAGGCACCACTTTCGGAAAGCCAAGAGTAGGCGCTAAGGCCTCCGCGCAACGCAGTCTGGACTCCCTTGATGCACGCCAACAGCATCTGCGTGCCGAGGTCAAGAAGGGCCAAAGCCACCCAGGGAGACGGGTCTAGATATGACGCTAGCCAGCAACCAAGCGGTGCGATCAGGACCCCAGACAAACCGCACCAAACGGGCCTGCAGCTTGGAGATGGAGGAGTCGGTTGGAATGTATCCATGGAGGTGGTGCATAAGGGAGGAGAGCACTAAGCAGTTGGCGGCTTGGGCCCGACCGACGAGGGAGAGACCGCGGGTGAAGGGAGCCCATCTTCGGAAGGCCGCATCCAATAGATCCAGGAGATGTCCTTCCTGCATGGCGGCTGACGCTCTAGGCCGAATGTCGCACCCAGCATCCTCAAACAGGTGTTTGTCCAGGAAATTTCTAGGGGAGAGTCGACGCGGGCACGCCAGGCGCCGCACCAGAGGCCCACGCTTTTCCTGAAGTTCATCCGGATCCCAGAGACGCGCTGGAAGCCCTGGAAGATGGAGACCAACTCACCAAAGTGTTCCTCCTGGCGGACCATCAGCACGATGTCGTCGGCCTAGGCGATGACTGGCGGCAGGCCCAAGAAGACCAGGAACGACAGCAGGAATCCTCTGTCCAGGGAGTCAAAGGCGGACTTCAGGTCCACAGATACGACCGCCAGCGGCAACCTCCCGCAGTTGCTATCTCGACTTCGCCCGTGACCCGAGCGATGTTCCAGGAAGAAGACCTTCCCGGGATAGCGTAGGTCTGGCAGTCAATCGCCAGCGTAGGGAGGTGGGGCCTGAGACGCCGTAGTAGGATGGCAGCAAGGTCCCTGTAGTCTGTAGTTGGCAGGGTGATGGGGCGGAAACCAGGACACCTGCGGGCCTTGGGGACCAGGCAAATGGAGCCGCGGCGTGTAGATGATGGCAGGGCGCCGCGCACCAAGGAAGCGCTGAACACCCTCCACAGAAGAGCCGAGAAGAAATCTTCATATGCAGAGAGGAGCTCGCAGGGCAAGCTATCCCATCCCGGGGCCTTTCCAGTGAGAAGCGTGTGGATGGCTGCAGCGATTTCCTCTCAGGAAATATCGGACCGGTGTAGAGGATCGCCTTCTTCGAGGATGATGGGGATGGTGGTTCCCGCGATGAAGTTGTCTACCTCGGCCGGGTCGGCTGGGTCGTGAGCGAAGCTGTGCCTGAAAAAGGAGAGCGCCCTAGAGCGTAGCTCGCGGTCACCCATAATCTCGCTCTCTTCATCCCTGACGATGGTTGCTACACGGCGGCGGAGCGCACGTCCGAGGTCTGGCAGCGATGGATAGTCGGCCTCCGTCGAAGAGGCCTCGAGCCTGGCCCTGATATAAAGGTTGGCTCGGGTAACGTAGTCGTCCTCCGGCTCAGGGCGAGTTGTGTAGAATGACCTGATTTCCGCCAAGATTACAGCCTTCATGCGGTTCCATCCCGACTAGAGCTCTCCGTCATCGAGATCCTCGGCGGCCCACCCGACGTCCTCGATGTAAGATGACAGATGTTCAATAGCAGCTGCTGACCTCAGCACAACAGCCACACCGGGTGATCCCGCAGCAGGGGGAGAGCCTAGCTGGAGGAGGACGGCGCGCTGGTCCGAGAGACGGTAGAATTGTGTGCTCTAGCTCTTTGCCCTATCCACTAGCGCGGCAGGGAGGAGCATCCTATCCAGCCGGCTGCTGTGGATTCTAACCCCGAAGTCGGCCATTCTGGTTGGAAGGTGGGGCAAGTTGAAGAAGGTGGCGATATCTTCCAGTGCGGCTTGCTCCAATAGATTGGAGAGGGGTGTTATACAGAGGCCGAATCTGTTGCTCTGGTAGGACCCCCCCCCCCCGATGATTCTCAGTTGCTCGAGCCGCTCGTGAGGAGCATGAGACAGTTGATAACGGACATCTTGCCGTGGACATCCAGGTGGAATACGTTGATGCATCCAGGCCACAGGACGCGATGTCGCAATAGGGCGACGCCCGGCACGAAGTGGCAGGCGAAGCCGGAGCCCCTGGAGGCGGCGGGTGGGGCGATGATGGTGCTGTAGCCAAGGCAAAGATCTTGGGCGTATTCCAGGTACTCTTTGTTCGTATTCTTGATGAAGGCGATGTCCACATGGTGTTGGGCCAGGAAATGGCAGAGCTCTAAACTTCTGTCACGAGCGGCGAGCCCTCGCGCGTTGAGTGTCATGACGCGGAGGTTCATTGTGGGCTCGCAGTCTGTTTTATAACGTTGGAGTGACGCTTGTAGAGGGACGTGTTGGATCCGGGAATCCGCACCAACAGGTTCCTGGCCAGCTTGTTGAATGCAGACCTTTGGGTGTCAGATGGAGGGGAGGAGGCTCTTGAGGCCGGGTCGGATTAAAGGGCTTCGATGACTGGTTCCCTCTCGAGCCCCAGCTTCTCCATCTCTGCGAAGATAGACCCCAGCACCTGCCTGAGGAGTGCTTTCATCTCACTTCTTGTCTTGGTGGAGTTTCCAGAAGGAGTGAGATTGAAGGAATCTTTCTGATCCTGCAGTGGGTCTTGAGACTGGTCAGGGCGGCGATGATCTCTGCATCCTCCACGAGAAAGGGCAGGTTGTGACGACTCTCTCCGCCCGTTTGCGGAAGGGGTAGGTCTTGAGCAGGGTGTCTTCGATTTCGAGGCCTTTCTTGATGGGGTACTCCGCGAGGGCCTTGGTAGCGAGGCCAACCAGGACGTGGCCGTTCATCTTGGTGAGATGGATGATGTTGATCCCTCCTAACAGCTTGTCCAGTGCCAGAATAAACTGGAGCTGGCTGAATTCAGGGCAATGCTCGACATAGGCGCACTGGTCCAGGTGCCCATAGCCTGCTGTGCCCTTGCTTCTGCGATGTTCTTCCGCGTCGCCTTGATCTCTTGGGAGAGTGGGCGACGCCTGGCTGATAATCCGCCCAGGGTGGCGTTGGTGCTTCTCTGAGCTGGTGCGGCGGTGCCTGACTGCGCCGTCGGAATACGCTGCGAAGCCGATGTCCTTCGCCTTTCCCGCTCGACCTTGGTGAAGGGAGCCAGCTCGTTGGTGGTATCCTGGAGCTCAACGGCCTCAGCCCAGTTCGAGATCCCATCAGCGCTAAGAGCCGTAGTTGGAAGCCAGTAGCCGCTGCGGAATTTGCATGCCCGTCCTTTGCAATAGGAGATTTTGCATAGGTTATATTTCACCAATATCAATGGCAACCTCCATTTCAAACAGATTTCTCAGCGGAATCTTGATTAATCTCTAAAAGATTGACTTCCTTTTGTAGAGGAGAATCAGGGCTTTCAGCCAATATGCTTAATGCATTTGATAGCTCCATATTTCCGACTCAAAGCAGTGAGAGAGATTGAGATTGAAACTACTTTATTACAATGTCCATATATGATTATATACAGTTAAATACATAAAACGAATAAATAAGATTAATAATAATAGATATATGAATAAATAGATAAGATAATTGATAAATATACATATATATATATATATGAATATATATACAAGGTCTTCATTGGTTGCGCCCACCGCGAGAGAGACTCCGCCACCGATGGACTGCGGGAGTTCTTTCGCACAGAGTAGGCAGGTCGAGGTGTTGGCTGGCATTACCCAACTCAAGACCAAGATGGTACTTGTAGATGATAGCCTTCGCCACACTTGTTAGCTTCACTGCCTTGGGATGGAGGCCGACGCTGAAGAGCCAGGCCTGCAAATCCAGGGGCAAGTCGCAGGAGGCGAACACCTCCCGGAGCAGGGGTCGCACGGCTCGGCAACTCCAATATCTGTGGGTCAGCGACCCGTCGCTGGACCCACAGGCGGCACAGTTGGCACGCCTCGAGGCAGGATGTGGTAGGGCGTGGAGGGCCAGCCGTAGGGCGACATCTGCGTCGTGCCCCGAGAAGCAGTTCCGACGCAGGTCGGCCCAGGGGATGGAACGGGGCACATCCACGGTGGGGGTCCACCGGGCAGTAAGCTCTGTAGTAGGATACTCCAGGAGCCGTGCCGAATCAAGTGCCGGCGCGCCCTCTGGTTGGTGAGGCGGTAATGGGAGTCGCCGATCCCCGCAGGACGATGGTCTCCGCCTCGTACTCCTCATGGAGCTGGAGCTGGCGTTTTCCCCGCAGGAGACGTTGGCAGAAGGCCCCCAGATGCTGCGCGTCCAAGAGCGCGGCCCGCGTTGAGCGCACTAGTGCAGGGGCGCCATCGGAGAAGTGTCCGACAGTCGCTTGTAGCCAGCGCTCGGGAGCCAGCAGGTTTTGCGGCCGAAGGAACCTGTTGTCACCTCGAAGACGGGATGAAGAACCCGGTGGTCAAGCTCGAGGACGCTGAACGCGGCCTCCCACAGGCTCAGCAGGCGAGTGCCAGACGTCAGGAGCCGGCGGTGTCAGCTGCGGACCAGCCAAGAGTAGCCGTTGGCGGCGCCGCGAAGAGAGGCCTGGACCCCCTTCAGGCAGGCGAGCCGAAGCTGGCCCGCGATGTCAAGCAGGCTGACGCCACCATCGGAGACTGGACGAGCCTGGATGCCCCGGCGGTTTCGTCACACACTCGTGCGATGTTCCAGGAGGATGACCGTCCTGGAACGGGGTAGGTCTGAAATTGGGGCACCAGGACTGGAAGATGACGTCGCAGACGGGCCATGAGCACACCGCTGAGGACCCTGTAGTCGGTCGTTGGCAGGCTGATTGGCCGGAATGCCTGTAGACCCGGACCACCGTGCACCTCCGGCAGCAGGATACCCTTGCTGCGCCTTGAGGATGGAGGTAAGGCCCCGCGAAGCCTCGAAGACTTGCCAAAGAACTTCGGCGAAGAAATCTTCAAAGGCTTTGACAAACTCGCAGGGTAGTCCGTCCCATCCCGGGGCACGGCCATTTGGCAGGCGATGATTGCTGCCGCTATCTAGTCGCGGGAGATGTCGGCGAGAAAGAGCTGGTCCCACTCGACGAACTCCAGGGGAGTCACTTCAGCTAGGAAGTCGGCGATGGCTTCTTCCGAGCTTGGAGCTTGAGCGAAGCAACTGCTTAAGCGCTCCAGGAGGAAACGCCTAAGCTGGCCCCCGGAGATGGCGTTGCCGTCGTCGTCGGTGGAGGGAGTGCGGCGTCTGGCTCGGAGGGAACGCCCGAGGTCCGACAAGGAAGGATAGTAGGAGTGGGCAGTGTCGTCCTCCACCTCCGCCTCAGGAAGAGGCTTGCTCTCTCGATGTATCCACCGCCGGACTCGGCGACGGCAGGCACGAGTGACTTATCTCCGCGACCAGATTTGCCTTGATCCTGGTCCATTTTCCCATAACATCGGAGGTGGAAGATTTGCTAGGTCTACCAATATTTCATCGATGAACGAATCGAAAATTTCATCGAAAACAAACCCCCCAGTATTCTTTGTTGTGTAACATGGCGATTTTCTGGAAATGGAAGATCACTAAGTAAATAGCTTTCAGTCAGAATTAACTACGTAAGTACTTATAGTGAGGATAAATTTTAATTTTAACTAGATCTTTTTGTATGTTGCTTGATTGTTCTGTTGCTATCTTTACTATTGATGGAATTTCCCTCTTGACCATGCTTATATCATCGCAGCGAATTAACCAATAAAATCCGCGGTTGAATTGAGTATGTTGGCCAAACTTTCCGCAAACCAGATATAGATATTTCTTATTCTTGATATCTCCAGTAATTGAGTTAGACATATAGGGGGAAGTCTGCTATTGTCCATTTTCAGAATTCTAAGACAGAACCTGAATGTTAAAGCATTTTCTAAAAAGTTTCACATTGTACATTAAATATGTTTAATCGAAATATTTCAAAAGAGATAAAAATAAAATATCATTATTGATGAAAACTCGTATATTTTTCAAAGAATCTCCTAACCAGAATTAAACATAATCTTATTAGCAACCCTGTATGTTTATCAAAATATTTTTGGGAACTTTTAGACCATTTTCTTTTTCACGCTATTAAGGCGCATAAGTTACTTTTTATTTACATCCCTACTTACTTTTTTATTTAATACTCCAAAATGAACATTGGCAGCATTTTGATTACCGGCGCAAACCGCGGAATCGGTCTTGAGTTTGTTAAACAATTGGCGACCCTCCACAATGTTAAACACATAATTGCTACATGCAGAAATGTAGATCAAGCAAAAGTAAGTGCAATAATCGTTTTTCAACATGGTCATTTGTGGATAACACCATTTTGTAGGTTGGATTTTAATTTACCTCAACACCTTTATTATTTTATATACTTATATGGGCGACCCGCCCAAACGTCGATATAAAGAATAAAAATGAGATTTAAGGAACTCGTTTTGTTCTTCCGAGTCGTTGATTTACATTATATCTCGTAGTATCATGATTCAGTTTTGTACCCTCCAGGAACCTGGGTTAATTATATATATATATTTAAAAATGCCTATTTTGGATCAAATATATTTTATCTTCCAATATTTTGTGTGACAACATGCTAAACTTCTTAAGGGAACAAGATTGTATATAGATGCTCGCTTATCACTTAACGATCCTATACGAGTCTAAGTGATAAGCGAGCATCTCAAAACAATCTTGTTCCCTGAAGAAGTTTGGCCACACAAAATTTTGGAAAATAAAATATATTCGAACCAAAATGACCAATTTTTAAATAAATGAATATATGGAATGCACAATTTTCAAACATATATATATATATATATTAAAAATAAAGAAAGCATATCCTGACCAGGAGCACATGTGCTTTACAGAAGGCAGAGCACCATCTGGCGGAACAGAAATCAACTAAACATTGATTTAGCCTGTTCCCTGATATTTGGCCAACCCAATTTATTTATAAATCAAGAAAAGCCATCCATGAACGTGTTTCGCGCTGTTGGCGCTCATCAGTGTAGAGTAGGCTGTAACACTGACTAAAAATAATTTTGGTACCAGAGGTTTCTTGAGAAAAAAAAACCAAGAAATGGGTATTTAAAGCCAAACTTGCCTAAATATGCTTAATACATGAAAGAATAATTCAAAACTATTATAGAAGCGTATGATTCTTTTTAAAAATAAACAATTTTTACTGTCCTTACTGTAATGGAAAAATTAATTGCAGTAAGGACAGTAGAAATTGTTTATTTTTAAAAAGAATCATACGCTTCTATAATAGATTATATAAAAGGGCGTACCTGGATGTGTAAAAAAAACAAAACAATTTTTTTCTTAAAATATTTCGAGAGATTGCTCCCTCTTTATCAATTTATTGCACAGTGAATTTAATTTACAAATTATTGTACATCATATGAAAACAAATTTGTCATTGGTCAAAAATAATTATTAATTAATGGATCGCCTTTTGACTCAAGCTTCTATAATAGTTTCAAATTTTGATAACAGATGGCACGCTAATGCATCATGAAAGAAGAATAGAAAAAAATAAGTGGGTCAGGTGTTGATATTAAAAATAAAGAAAGCATATCCTGACCAGGAGCACATGTGCTTTATAGAAGGCTTTATAGAGTATAACCTCGTTAATTTCACATGATAATTCGACACTTTATGATAATTCGACCATGTTTTGATGTCCCAGCCTATCAAATAACAAACGGTAATTCGACCATTTAAAAATTCAAATTTTGTCAGCAGATTTATGTTGACATACAAACTTAATGCTAAAAAGGTATTACAGAGGCTAGCAATGGCCGCCAAATCAGGGCAACAGATGATTCTAGCTACAACTGTGGAAAAGAAAACAATACATTTATTGATAGAATGTCCATTCTTTCACAGCTACAGAAGTAATCATTTTTATCCCATTAAAGAAATGTGCGAATTTGCATATAGCAAAGACACCTATGTAAAATTCAATAATTTTTGTAGAATTATTTTAGATTTTAATTACTGTTTGAGAAAACCAACCATTTAGTTTTAATTTCTATTGATTGATAAGGCACAATTTGGATTATAGAATATAAACACAAGGTAATAAGACCAAATCCAAATAAATAAATAGTGTGTGACTTTTCGGTAACAGCGTTGTTACCATCTTCAGACAAAAGTACTAAATGCTGCTTGAGTACTGAAAGCACTTTTGTCTGAAGATGGTAACAACGCTGTTACCGAAACGTCACACACTATTTACTTATTTGGATTTGGTCTTATTACCTTGTGTTTAATTTCTACTGATTTTCTTTTTAGTTTTGTTTATTAAATTAAGCTGCTATTATATACTTAGGTGCAAGTATCCCAAGCTGGGATATCCGATATGTCGAATAAAATGATAAATCATAATTTGGATTATAGATTACTAGACGTATGACCCGGCTTCGCCCGAGAATTCCCCCGATTGCAATTTCCTTCATACTGAGTAGTACATCAATAATAAATATTAGAAGTGCCATAGAATAGCAATACAGAAGTAATACATAAACTACAGGAAAAAAGTGTGTGTGATGGCAAAAATTGTATTATATTAGTGTTTAGGTATTTGATTTAATTAATATAGTTGATATAATAATATATATTTATATTATATATAATATAAATGAGTTTTAAAAATTGTTTAAAAAAAATGCATCGGCCGGGAATCAAACCCGGGCCGCCCGCGTGGCAGGCAAGCATTCTGCCACTGAACCACCGAGGCTTATAAAAAATGGCCTTATTTGGGTAGTCATTCCATTCCGGATTACTCCGCGTAAAAAAAAAGTTCTTCAAATGAAAAAAAGAAATAACCAAAAATACTAATCAAAATGTAGCCGAAAATTTTCCTCGGGTTTATAAAAAGCGACATGCAAAATTTGGTACCAATTGGTTCAGTAGTTTTTGAGTTTATCGCGAAACAGACAGACATTGACTTTTTATATATATATAGTAAATAAAATAATGATTTTTTTTGTCTGATGATGGTGACAATGTTGTTGCCGAAACATCACACACTAATAAATTATTTGGATTAGGTCTTATTTTCTTTTATGTCAAATAAAAATAAATTAAAAAAAAAACTTCATTTAAATCATAAAAATTGTCAAATAATAACTATAATAATTTATATTTATAATCAATATTTAAAATAAATATATATTTTTCTAATGTATCGATTCATTAATTAAATAAAAAATTTAAGACTTTTAAGCACGGTGTGCATACACTTAACTATGGCTGCTGTGCCTGCCGTGTCAAAGTATTGTTTTTCAGCAAAAAATATGTATTTAAACAAGAATTTTCTAATTTGTCTAAATTTTATTTTAAAAATTTGTCGAATTATCGATGGTGTTGAATTAACGTTCATTATTTGTTAGGTGGCAGGTCGGGACATGAAAACATGGTCGAATTAACGAGGTTATACTGAATATAAAACTCATTTAAATGAGCCTGTTTATATAAGCTTGAGGAGCATAAACTCATGGAATTTGTGTAATCTTTACACAAAGGGATAAGAAACAACAACAATTCATATTAGAATTAAAATTTAACGTCTTTCCAAAATTATTTAAGATTGGAAAGGAGAATTAAAAAAGGCAGACTATTCTTAACTTCCTATAGTATAAGATGAAAAAGGCTTAACGTAAGATTAGTTTCTTTTAACCATGCAGTCAAAACCAAACACTGATGTTGCCGTGATAATACCGTATTGTGAGTAACAAGATGGTTGAACATTACAGTCCAACTTCTTTAATTCAACACCCCAAGAGATCAGAACTTTTGGCTGAAATCAAAGTCGGGTGTTGAATTATAGTCTGTTAGATGATTACCTTATCATTGCTACGGCGTTTTATGGTTTCCACAAGTCCATATCTCAGAAGAAGGCCAAGTGACACTCACTCCTCACTTTCTTACTGCTACTCTTTTTGTGTTGTTTTTCTTGTTTCCCTCTTTCTCTTTCTTGTTTTTTTTTTCTTTTTCTTCTGTATATATCGTTATTTCCTTTGTCTCACTGCTTTGTTCTTATGCATACCTCTGGAGAATCCTGTATAGGGTCAGTGACCCTAAATAAAGGCTTTTTGTTGTTGATTACCTTATTCCTAAATAAATCTACTTATAGCAATTATGGTCTTGTCTCACCCTCTTAGAACTATATATGCAGTTTAAGTTGTGTCTGTTCTATGCTGAAGAGGTTTATGTAGATACAAGAAAATAAGACCTAATCCAATATGGTTAGGTTTTATTTTCTTGTATCTATAATCCAAATTGTGCTTTATCATTTTAGATAGACTTCCTGGACCTAAGAAGTTATTCTTCCTATGAGCTGAAGAATTCCAAAGTGAATGTTGATGCCATCACTTAACAATGGATTAGATCTTATTTTCTTGTATCTATAATCCAAATTGTGCTTTATCATTTTAGATAGACTTCCTGGACCTAAGAAGTTATTCTTCCTATGAGCTGAAGAATTCCAAAGTGAATGTTGATGCCATCACTTAACAATGGATTAAATCTTATTTTCTTGTATCTTTAATCCAAATTGTGTTTTATCATTTTTGATAGACCTCAATGGACCTAAGAAGTTATTCTTCCTATGAGCTGAAGAATTCCAAAGTGCAATGTTGATGCCATCACTTAACAATGGATTAGATCTTATTTTCTTGTATCTTTAATCCAAATTGTGCTTTATCATTTTTGATAGACCTCAATGGACCTAAGAAGTTATTCTTCCTATGAGCTGAAGAATTCCAAAGTGCAATGTTGATGCCATCACTTAACAATGGATTAAATCTTATTTTCTTGTATCTTTAATCCAAATTGTGTTTTATCATTTTTGATAGACCTCAATGGACCTAAGAAGTTATTCTTCCTATGAGCTGAAGAATTCCAAAGTGCAATGTTGATGCCATCACTTAACAATGGATTAGATCTTATTTTCTTGTATCTTTAATCCAAATTGTGCTTTATCATTTTTGTTAGACCTCAATGGACCTAAGAAGTTATTCTTCCTATGAGCTGAAGAATTCCAAAGTGCAATGTTGATGCCATCACTTAACAATGGATTAGATCTTATTTTCTTGTATCTATAATCAAAATTGTGCTTTATCATTTTTGATAGACCTCAATGGGCCTAAGAAGTTATTCTTCCTATGAGCTGAAGAATTCCAAAGTGCAATGTTGATGACATCACTTAACAATGGCTTAGATCTTATTTTCTTGTATCTATAATCCAAATTGTGCTTTATCATTTTTGATAGACCTCAATGGACCTAAGAAGTTATTCTTCCTATGAGCTGAAGAATTCCAAAGTGCAATGTTGATGCCATCACTTAACAATGGATTAGATCTTATTTTCTTGTATCTTTAATCCAAATTGTGCTTTATCATTTTTGATAGACCTCAATGGACCTAAGAAGTTATTCTTCCTATGAGCTGAAGAATTCCAAAGTGCAATGTTGATGCCATCACTTAACAATGGATTAGATCTTATTTTCTTGTATCTTTAATCCAAATTGTGCTTTATCATTTTTGATAGACCTCAATGGACCTAAGAAGTTATTCTTCCTATGAGCTGAAGAATTCCAAAGTGCAATGTTGATGCCATCACTTAACAATGGATTAGATCTTATTTTCTTGTATCTATAATCAAAATTGTGCTTTATCATTTTTGATAGACCTCAATGGGCCTAAGAAGTTATTCTTCCTATGAGCTGAAGAATTCCAAAGTGCAATGTTGATGCCATCACTTAACAATGGATTAGATCTTATTTTCTTGTATCTATAATCCAAATTGTGCTTTATCATTTTTGATAGACCTCAATGGACCTAAGAAGTTATTCTTCCTATGAGCTGAAGAATTCCAAAGTGCAATGTTGATGCCATCACTTAACAATGGATTAGATCTTATTTTCTTGTATCTCTATAATCAAAATTGTGCTTTATCATTTTTGATAGACCTCAATGGGCCTAAGAAGTTATTCTTCCTATGAGCTGAAGAATTCCAAAGTGCAATGTTGATGCCATCACTTAACAATGGATTAGATCTTATTTTCTTGTATCTATAATCCAAATTGTGCTTTATCATTTTTGATAGACCTCAATGGACCTAAGAAGTTATTCTTCCTATGAGCTGAAGAATTCCAAAGTGCAATGTTGATGCCATCACTTAACAATGGATTAGATCTTATTTTCTTGTATCTATAATCAAAATTGTGCTTTATCATTTTTGATAGACCTCAATGGACCTAAGAAGTTATTCTTCCTATGAGCTGAAGAATTCCAAAGTGCAATGTTGATGCCATCACTTAACAATGGATTAGATCTTATTTTCTTGTATCTTTAATCCAAATTGTGCTTTATCATTTTTGATAGACCTCAATGGACCTAAGAAGTTATTCTTCCTATGAGCTGAAGAATTCCAAAGTGCAATGTTGATGCCATCACTTAACAATGGCTTAGATCTTATTTTCTTGTATCTATAATCCAAATTGTGCTTTATCATTTTTGATAGACCTCAATGGACCTAAGAAGTTATTCTTCCTATGAGCTGAAGAATTCCAAAGTGCAATGTTGATGCCATCACTTAACAATGGATTAGATCTTATTTTCTTGTATCTTTAATCCAAATTGTGCTTTATCAAGGTTTATGTAGTTGTTAAAGAACACCAGCATGTTCTCTGTATTCATCCAAGTGTGTGTGTTTGCAGGAGCTGAGTGAGCTTGCCAAAACCAGCCCCAATGTGAAGATCCTACAGCTGGGTAAGTGGCCTCTAGTGGAATCATAGTAGCCAGTGTATTCATGGTTTGTTGACTGCAAGGGCCCCACAGCAGTTACACTACCTCATTTTGTTACTCACTGGTGGGGTTGAACTTTTCAAGAATCAAGGGGATGCCTTGAAGTTATATATATACTAGCCGAATGACCCGGGCAACGCCCGTGTTTTACCCGATTGAATGTTTTGATTCAAATACTATTTTTTACAATTATAAATTGGCGCCTTAAATAATTGCATATGTTAGTTAATAACTATAGCCCATGTGCTTTATCTGTCAATGTACTGTTGGCTTCCGTAGGCGTCTCTTACTGGGAAAAAGAAAGAGAGGATTCCATTTGGTTATTATCTAATATATGCATTTATTTAGGGAGCTACCCGCTCCAACACAATAGTTACAAAGGACGAAATGGCGAGTGGGGGGGGGGGGGGGGCAAAGGTGGCGTGACAGTAGCCAACCAATAGGAGGGCGCCATTCCAAAAAAAAAAAGCAAACGGTGACAGAGTTGATTAGGAGATGAAGAATGACGCTCGTAACTGTATATAGAATACAGTTAAATCTGTTTTTAGCGCGCCCCCTCTTGGGATTCACCAAAATAGGGTGCTATAGACAGGTCACTTTTAATGTAAAATGTTTACATTTTAATGTTTAAAAATGGGCGCTATAGAGAGGAAGGCGCTATTTAGAGGAGGTGCTATAGACAAGTTTAACTGTATCTATATATATATATATATTTTTTTTTTTTCTTAAGAAAGAAAAAGTTTAAACAAAAAGTATTTTTCACTTTGTGATAATAATAAAAGAAAATAAGACCTAATCCATGGATCCATGGATTAGGTCTTATTTTCTCTTATTATAATCTATAATCCAAATTGTGCTTTATCACTTTGAGATAATATTCTGCAAGTGATGCAAGGACTTCGCTTTTTATCAAAAGGCAACAATAGCAACAAACTTAGCCTATTACTCTTGGATTTTGTATCAATTTTGTGTTATAACAACCCTGAATTAGCAAACTCCACATTGATAAAGCACAATTTGGATCATAGATTATAATACAAGAAAATAAGACCTAATCCAAATAATTTAATAGTGTGTGACATTTCGGCAACAGCATTGTCACCATTATCAGACATAGGAATAAAAAAAAATTATTCTTTATTCTCTATTTTATTCTTTTGTCTGATGATAGTGACAATGCTGTTGCCAAAACGTCATACACTATTAAATTATTTGTCTGCCTGCCACTGAGTAGTGCTCCCAGTCTTGATGACAAAGGCAGACACATTCTACTTCACCCAGTGTGGAGATAAGAAAGAAGAAGAGAAATTATTTGGATTAGGTCTTAATTTCTTGTATTACAAACACCATATTGAACAGAAGACTTCATATATGAATAGCTAAGCTGATTTAACATTTAAAGGCCAACTTGGCCAAATTACCATTAGCACTTGTCTAATGAGCAGGTTTTAAACATCATTTTAACATCAGAGATGGCCTGAGCTAGCCTCCCATGAGGGAAACTTTGATAAGTATTCAAGTTGCATAAGTTGGGGTATAACTTTGTATTTTCAATTGATGAGGCACAATTTGGATTGTAGATTATAAACACAAGGTAATAAGACCAAATCCAAATAAATAAATAGTGTGTGACGTTTCGGTAACAGCGTTGTTACCATCTTCAGACAAAAGTACTGTAAAGTACTTCAATTCAGTACTTTTGTCTGAAGATGGTAACAACGCTGTTACCGAAACGTCACACACTATTTATTTATTTGGATTTGGTCTTATTACCTTGTGTTTATTTTCAAATAATTCAAAACTCCGCCTTTGCTGGTCCCAAGCCCGGATGAAAAAGGAGGAGGGGGAGCAGTAACAAGCTCACTAAAAAACCTGGGCTCAGCTGGCCTGGCTGATAGTACCCTGTAAGGGCTCCTAATTCAGGGATACAGGATGAGCAGCGTTTGTACTCCCATGTTAGGAGCGGTTGCACATGGCATCTGTTCCTCATATCAGAGGCGGCCATTTCTTTTGGGGCTAAGTTGGCCTGCCACTGAGTAGTGCTCCCAGTCTTAATGACAAAGGCAGGCGCATTCTACTTCACCCAGTCATGATCTCGCTTTACAAGCTTGATACCCTAATATGATTGAGTGGCGATAAGAAAGAAGAAGAAGAAATAATTCAAAGACGTATATTGAAATAAATATATTTTTAAACTTGGAAGTTTTCCCAAAACACAACCACCGCATATTTTTATATATTTTATTTATTTATTATCCAGGGGATCAGTGGAAGGGTAGTCTAAACCATTGTTTTTCAACTGCTACAGCCGATATCTAAAAAATGTAAGCCATTGATTATTTATTTTTCATAGGTGAAATTCAGGTCGGGATGGTAACTGTTGAGTTTTTCCAGAATGTTCTTGGTTTGATTTTGGGGGCAGATTAAAAAAAAAATGTCGGCAATATATTGACACTAAAAAACAATATCGAACGGAAATAGTGAAGTTATCCAACTGTCCATGTGATGCATGACCATTTCTGTGACTGAGGTTGAGAGAGAGCTCCTCATGGGAGAACCTTTTATCTGTTCCTTGGAATCATATATTAGGATATTTGTTTCAAGGCATAGGGCTATAAGTTTGGATATTTTCTTGACAGTGATCTGATCAATCTGATTTCTTTAAAGAACTCTTCAGTGCTGCTCAGTATCAGCTGGTGTAAGAGACTGGGGTAAAGAGATTCAACATCAAATGAAACCATTATATTGTCTGGTGGGGCTTGGTACTTGAGTGATTCTTCTATGAAGATGGTGGTGTTGGAAATGGAGTATAGGAAGCTTTACTGCTTTATTATGGGCTTAAGAAAGGCTGAGATGAATTTAGAAAGAGGCCTTCTTCTCCTTCTTCTTTCTTATCTCCACACAATCATATTAGAGTATCAAGTGTGTAAAGCTTGAGACTTGTCAACCATCATGACTGGGTGAAGTAGAATGTGTCTGCCTTTGTCATTAAGACTGGGAGCACTACTCAGTGGCAGGCCGACTTAGCTCCAAAAGAAATGGCCGCCTCTGACATGAGGAACAGACGCCTTGTGGAGCTGCTCCTAACATGGAGTACAAACGCTGCTCATCCTGTATCCCTGGAGCCCTTACAGGGTACTATCAGCCGGGCCAGCTGAACCCAGGTTTTTTAGTGTCTGGAGTTAGAATAGTTTTTGACAGAATGACTATTTTATTGGTGTTATCATTTCGATTGTTTCGGGTTATTTTAAATTTTAGTGCCCAATATTTCAGTTTTTTTTTTTTTGCGTGATTTTTTTTTTTTTTTTTTTTGTGAATGGTTGCAGGGTTTTCCCACTATGTACTAAGTGTAATTCTCAGCCTGCAACCCCAAGATACATTATTGACTGTATTGACTCATCCATTGATGAGCTCTACTCTTCCCCGGCAGGCACCATCAAAAGTCTCAAGCTCTACAAGGTTGATACCTTAATATGATTGAGTGGAGATAAGAAAGAAGAATAGTAATTGAATGTTGGAATAACAGCCTCGCCTTCTGGTCCTCAACCACCTATATTGAGCTTACTTTATCACTCCGTAAGGATGGGGAGATAAAGTGCATCTCTTCACACAAATGTTGAAACCCATGATTAGATAGAGAATTATCTTGAAAAGATATTTAGACTCTTGTCTGCCTAGAGATTAGAATCCCTGGAACTGATAAAGAACTTGTTCAATTGAGAATGAAGCCTTTTTAAAAAAATATATAAATAAGTTTTTTTTTTTACCGTGGATATATTGTCTGATTGCAATTGCTTTATTCAGTAGTTTTGTTGTTGTTTCTTATCCCCTTGTGTAAAGATTACATGAATTCCATGAGTTCATGATCTCATGGAATGGGGTATAGGGGTGCAGCTTTCATTGATCATGGCACCATGATCCAGGCACACTTTGGTGAAAGTCTGACTTTGCCTGTAATTTGAGGCCGTTCCTAACATGGAAGCCTTTGCTGCTGACTCAACATGAGCACAGACGCAGCTCCTTCATATTCCTGGAGTGGGACCCTTGCTGAGGTCCATCAACCAGGTCAGTTGAACTCAAAGATTTTTAAAGAGGGAGGGTCCCTCCTGGTTACAGCATCAAGTCTACCAGAACAAGACTTGATCATGTAGAAGGTTTACTGTACCTCCCAACAATGTCCACTGCACCACAGGCTAGTTACAGAGGGGTAAGCATGGGAGGGCAAGTAGTTTTGTTGGAGAAAGTCACAAACATTTATCTTGACAATAATACATTCAGTTTGGAGTTTGCCCCAAAAATATTGTTTTAACAAATGTTTGTTAAGCAAACTTTCATTTGTTGTTGCTGGGTACATCGCTATGAGAATAAAACTTTGTGTTGTTTACTTATTGGGACTTTTGATACCATAGCATTATTTGACTCCTCATTCTATCTATATATATGTTATGGTTATTTTGTTTTGTTGTTGAAAAAGATAGAATTGGTGGTACAGTCGTGAAAATAGGAAATAAATTATTTACTTATCAAGTAGTTTTTATTTTGTATTACTTGAAGCAAATTACACATAAATTTATTTATCACAGTAATATAGAATTTATAAAATGAATTCTATATTCGTGATTTATAAAAAATAGGTAGGTTAACTATACATATATTTACAACAATATTCAAAGTGTTATAATTCTATGGTCAAAAATAAAAAGAATAGTCAATGATGAAAATAAAATACATGTTTTTGGAAAATAAAATATTTGCATTTTAGATTATATAATATATATGTCGTAAACCCGGGTAAGCCAACAAGTGAGTTGGAAGCAGTCAGGGTTGAGTGGCAAGGCGTGCAGAGTGGGAAGTCTGCACGGGACAGTAAGGACAAAGTTTGGGATCAAAAGACGCTCTCCTAGTACGTCCCACGTGGCACCAGGACCAGGGGAAAGTTGAGGATTAACTGAGGAAAGCTCGGCATTCTACATGAAGCCGCGGAGGCAGGGAGGAACCAAAACGGCGAGACCTAGCACTCTCCGGGCCTCTCTGAAAATCCACTGTAACCTAACTAACTGTCAACATCCGGACCAACTTCCTTTTTGTCCCTCTCTGGATCCCCCGGGTGTCCGGTGGCAAGCTGGTGTCACTTTGAGACGACTAGAAAAGACTTCATACTTCATTACTTGCATACCACATTGTTTAAATTACGATATACACATGCCTAGTTACAACAACCTATCATGGCATATAAAAAGAGCCCATTGAGATCAGTATATTGAACTAGTGCAATAATCAAGTTTTTTTTCACATGGTGGGTGTAGAGATTACGGACTACGCTGGCCACTCCCGCTTGGCAAAGGAGGTGGAGACTATGGTGGGAGACCAGGGACTCAACGTGCTGATCAACAATGCTGGAGTTCTTCTCAGCAGAGAAGGTCTGGACTCCCTTACACAGGAGAGTCTCTCCAAGACTCTGGAGGTCAACGCTGTGGCACCTATTATGCTGGCTAAGGTACCATCCTGTCTGCACTGTTAATTGAGCTCTATTCCAACACCAGGAGATTGAACATATCTCCCTTTTAATTAATATGGGGGATCAACTCTAACTAAAACAAACCCTCTTTAATACATGGCTCTAAATGAAGGTTCTCCCCTTTGATTTAGCCTGTTCCCTGATATTTGGCCAACCCAATTTCCAGATAAATCAAGAAAAACCATCCACGAATGTGTTTCGCGCTGTTGGCGCTCGTCAGCGTGGAGTAGGCTGTACCACTGCAACCAAAAAGATTTTTGGTCCCAGAGGCTTTTTGAGAAACCAAGAAATGGGTATTTAAGGCTAAACTTGCGTAAATACGCTTAACACACTGAAAAGACAATAGAAAAATAAAAAGGTCAGGTGTCTTCTTCTTCTTATCTCCACTCAATCATATTAGGGTATCAAGCTTGTTTGACAACCATCATGACTGTGTGAAGTAGAATGCATCTGCCTTTGTCATTAAGACTGGGATTGTCTGGGATTAAGATTGTTGTTAAAAATAAAAATGGCATATTCTGACCAGGAGCAGAGAGAAGTTTAGACAACCTCTTCCTTAATTGATCATCACTAGAAACATCAGTACTTTATACACAAGGTAATAAGACCAAATCCAAATAAATGAATAGTGTGTGATGCTTCAGCGTTGTTACCATCTTCAGACAAAAGTATTGAATGAGAAATTTTACCACAGCATGTTTTAAATACAGTTAAAACCTGTCTATAGCGCCCCCTCTTGGGACTCACCAAAATAGGGTGCTATAGACAGGTCACTTTTAATGTAAATCGCATCATACTACATATTTAAAATCGGGCGCTATAGAGAGGGAGGCGCTATTTAGAGGGGGCACTATAGACAGGTTTAACTGTATTTATATATTTTAAACACTTATTACCTTGTGTTTATAATCTACTAGCCGAATACCATCTCATACCCGATTAAATGCTTTTATTCAAATACTATTTGTTACAATTATAAATTGGCGCCGTGAATGTCATTCTTGTGAAACATCCCGCTCCAAACTTTGTGTCTGAGAAGCGATATTTCTTCTGCTCGAATGAATGTTTTTCTGTTAGAATTTTGTTCCTGCATACTAAAAATAAACTGGCTTTCACCAGTGGTCTCTGCTTTTTGGAATTTTTCCGGATATAATTTTGTATCTGATAATCGAATATGATACAGCAATATTGTCATAATCATTTTCTGGCTAAAAAAAACAACTATTTTTGCCCAGAACCTGTCAAATGCTTATAAAAAATGGTCATATTTGGGTATTTATTCCATTCACAAAAGCAAACAGTGACAGAATTGTTGATTGATTGTTGATTATGACTCTGATACTTGTATATTTTAATAATCCAAATTGTGCCTTGTCATTTTTATAGACTCTTATTACCTTGTGTTTATAATCTATAATCCAAATTGTGCCTTATCATCAGTACCTTATGTAATTGTGTGATGTGTTGTGATCAGACCCTGCTCCCCCTGGTGAAGAAAGCTGCCCAGAAGAACCAGGACATGGCCATTGGAGTGTCCAAAGCTGCCATCCTTAACATGTCCTCCCTCATGGCCTCCGTGGAAGACAACTCCACTGGAGGGTTCTATGAGTATCGGGCTAGCAAGGTTGGTAGTCTCCTCCAGCCAGTATAATATGGAACTTTCAAGTGTCTACACACTATTTATTTAACAAAATATAATGACGATTGAAGAGGAGTGTTTTATAAGAACTTTATTCGCAAGCTTTCGGACATCCTTCTACAGCCTTTACAATGACAAAAAGAAAGAAATATGAGATGAGTATTAATAGTACAAGATATTTTTGCATATGAGAAAAATATAGTATTTATAAATATAAATGAAAGTGAAAATGTAAATTTTCGTATATACAGAATTAATATGCAAAATTGTGCTGAGAAAATAAAATTTATGAAATTAAAAACATTTTTTACTATTACACATTTTTTTGGATTTGGGTTTATTACCTTGTGTTTATAATCTATAATCCAAATTGTGCCTTATCACTGAAATGATAAATTTATTTGAAGCCTCCAACTTCTATTAACTTTTTAAGCCTATAATTAGTGGCTCTAAACCAAGTTATTAATGCCGTGTTCCTTTTCAGAATATTCAGGGTAGCTTTAAGATTTTATGTTACATATATTTGAACATTAATCTAAAAATATATTAGCAGAATTGTAAGCTAATGTATTCTTTTTTTTTTGCTTATCCCAAGTTCATGTGGGACATGTGATAATTATGGTGGGTAGAAGTAGGTGACTGCTTTTACTGTAAGTGCACTGTAAGTGAAAAGCAGTTCAACTTTGCACTTACAAATGTGCCAGAGCCCCGTTTGGTTACTTGCACTTACTGGTGGGGTTGGACTTTTTTCAAGAAACAGGGGCCATTGGAGCATTTTTTCTTAATCAGGAAAAAAGTGCCCAATCCGGGAATCAAACCCGGGTCGTAGCGGTCGAAAACCAATGGTTTAGACCATCTTTCCACTGACCCCCTGATCAGAAAAGTAGCATGGGTGCTTCCTGATCTCCTTGTCCCCATTTTAGCCAAGTTTTCTGCCTAACTTCTTAGGGCTCTGTACTTTTGATTTCTCCTTTTGCCCCAAACCTTGTAGTCAATTTGAAGTATATATAGTCTAGATTTAATTAATAATACAGTAGGACCTCCCTGTAAAGGACATCTAATTGCAGATCCAAAGTGTTCTTTAGAGAGAGATATCCTCTTACCAGAGAGTTGCAAAATAGTAAAAATGGTAATTTTGCAAATGAAAACTGTCCTTTGTAGAGAGGTGTCCTCTCATGAGGTTTTACTGTACTATTTATTTATTTGTTATCTTTTATTTGATGTCTATTTAGTGTCATTGATAGAAAGAAGAAGACCCACAGCAACTCCGCCTTTGCTGGTCCCAAGCCCGGATGAAAAAGGAGGAGAGGGAGCAGTAACAAGCTCACTAAAAAACCTGGGCTCAGCTGGCCCGGCTGATAGTACCCTGTAAGGTCTCCTGATCCAGGAATACAGGATGAGCAGCGTTTGTACTCCATCTTAGGAGCGGCTGCACATGGCGTTTGTTCCTCATGTCAGAGGCAGCCATTTCATATTGGAGCCAAGTCGGCCTGCCACTGAGTAGTGCTCCCAGTCTTAATGATAAAGGCAATCTACTTCGCCCAGTACCCTAATATGATTGAGTGAAGATAAAAAGAAGAAGAAGAAGAGACCCACAGCCATGCTGGTTCATTGATAGAAGGGGACATGACTTGGAATAGCTTCCACCATGTGAAAATCACTACATCTCCAGAGGAGACTCTGCCTTTCCCTGTGACCTGATTGGAAGTTACAATAAGGCAGTGGCTAAATTGTGACTTTGAGAGCAGAAAATACAACTACAGAATGGTGTCTGCATCACTGTTGATAAAAAGCTGTTGCCTTCCTGTAGTAGATGTGGATTTAGACTATTGGTTTTCTGCTTTTTCACATGGGTGGACATTTGAGGCATTTAGAGTAAAAACATTCTCCAACTTCTACCCACCATGATTATCATGGCCTGTACCATGCTGCAGCCCATGAAATTCAAGTATAGCCTTCTATAGTCAAGTGTAACCTTGTATGGCCACTGTAGCCTGATATGGCCAGTGTAACCTTGTATAGCTAGTTTAGCTTTTTTTTTTGCTTATCCCTAGTACACGTGGTACAGGCCATGATAATCATGGTGGTTAGAGATAGGTGACTACTTTTACTGTAAGTGCACCACATGTCTACACATGTAAAAAGCAGTTCGACTTTGCACTTACAAATGTGCCAGAGCCCCGTTTCGGTTACTTGCAATTGCTGGTGGTGTTGGACTTTTGCAAGAGTCGAGGGCCATTGGAGAACTTTTTTAAAATCAGAAAAAAGTGTCCAATGAAGGAATCAAACCTGGGTCGTAGCGGTCGAAAACCAATGGTTTAGACCATCCTTCCACTGACCCTCTATATATCCATAGAAGCATAGGGCGCCTCTCCCGTCAAAATAAACGTCAAAACCTGACGCCATCTATTGCCCGTCACCGCAAACTAGCAGCCTCGGGTCAGTGACAAAGCCACAACACCAGCTTTGGCAAACTGAGAAGCGTCCACCTAGAGACTGGTGTTGTGGCTTTGTCACCGACCCGAGGCCGCTAGTTTGCGGCGACGGTCAATAGATGGCGTCAGATTTTGATGTTTATTTTGACGGGAGAGGCGCCCTATGCTTCTATGGATCAATTTCCTCCCGGCAAATTTTCCACCCTCTATATATATATGTAGCGGCTCCCATATATTAACATTAATATCATATTAATTGTTGTCATATTAATATAATAAAATAATTATACATCATTTTAAATATAAAACATAAATCATATAAAATGTAAATATTTATCTATAATATATCAAACACATATATCTAACATTATATAATCTAGAAATGATATTTGACCACACAGATACAAAAATAACTTCAACATGTAGTATACAACAATGCAACCCCTTCTGATAATTTGTATAAATAAATGTAATTAAAAGTTGATTTTACAATAAATAATTTGTTAATGACTCCGCTTATAAATCTATGCCGCCCACATAAATTGGTGAGCTGTATTTAAAATATAAACTTTAACGAACATTTGCAAGCAATCAAACAAGAATTTCAATTTGATCAAAAGTGAAAAATAAAATTACTCATAATATCAAATTATAAATATTTAAGAAATACATATTAAATATTTATATTTAAAACAAAAAAATATAACATATTTCGCAATATTTAAAAACAACGAAAACGTACATCGTTTGGTATTTAATTCAAGGCAAATTTTCAACTTAAAACAAAATCGCTATCAAATATAATTTAAAAAAATTATTTATGTGGATTGTCGTTGTTAGCCACCACATAAATTGGTGAGCCGGACGTGATTGCTTGCAAATGTTCGTTAAAGTTTATATTTTAATACAGCTCACCAATTTATGTGGGCGGCATAGATTTATAAGCGGAGTCATTAACAAATTATTTATTGTAAAATCAACTTTTAATTACATTTATTTATACAAATTATCAGAAGGGGTTGCATTGTTGTATACTACATGTTGAAGTTATTTTTGTATCTGTGTGGTCAAATATCATTTCTAGATTATATAATGTTAGATATATGTGTTTGATATATTATAGATAAATATTTACATTTTATATGATTTATGTTTTATATTTAAAATGATGTATAATTATTTTATTATATTAATATGACAACAATTAATATGATATTAATGTTAATATATGGGAGCCGCTACATATATATTAAAAATAAAAAAGGCATCTCCTGACCACGAGCACATGTGCTTTTTAGATGGCAGAGCGCCATCTAGTGGAGCAAAAATGAACTAAACGTTCATTTAGCTTGCTCCGTGATATTTGGCCAACCCAATTTCTTGATTTATCAAGAAAAGCCATCCACGAACGCGTTTCGCGCTGTTGGCGCTCGTCAGCGTGGAGAAGGCTGTAACCACTGCGACCAAAAAAGATTTTTGGTCCCAATGGCTTCCCGAGAAATCAGAAAATGGATATTTAAGGCCAAATTTGCGTAAAGACGCTTAACACATGAGAAAACAATAGAAAAAAATAAAAGATAAGTGGGTCAGGTGTTGATATTAAAAATAAAAAAGGCATCTCCTGACCATGAGCACATGTGCTTTTTAGATGGCATATATATATACTAGCTGAATGACCCGGGCAACGCCCGTGTTTTACCCGATTGAATGTTTTTATTCAAATACTATTTGTTACAATTATAAATTGGCGCCTTAAATAAATGCATATGAGCCCCTCAATGCACAGATTGATTAACTCCATAAATAATCGGGAAAAAAATGTTTAATTTTTGTTGAAAGTCTAAAAATCTATATGTCATATAGATTTTTAGACTTTCAACAAAAATTAAACATTTTTTTCCCGATTATTTATGGAGTTAATCAATCTGTGCATTGAGGGGCTCATATATTAGTTAATAACTATAGCCTATGTGCTTTATCTGTCTATGTACTGTTGGCTTCCGTAGGCGTCTCATACTGGGCAAAAGAAAGAGAGGATTCCATTTAGGTTTTAACTAATATATGCATTTATTTAAGGAGCGACCCGCTCCAACACAATAGTTACAAAAACGAAAAAGCGAGTGGGGGAGGCATGATGGGGGGGGGGGCAAAGGTGGCGTGATCGTAGCCAACCAATAGGAGGGCGCCATTCCAAAAAAAAAAAAGCAAACGGTGACAGAGTTGATTAGGAGATGAAGAATGACGCTCGTAACTGTATATAGAATAGTAGAGATAAGCAAGTAATATTTGATGTGTGTGTCAGAGTGCTCTCAACATGCTCAGCAAGTGCATGGCTCTAGAGTTGAAGCCCCAGGGCATCTTGGTGGCCCCGCTCCATCCAGGCTGGGTCCAGACAGAAATGGGCACAGACAAGGCTCCTACTTCCACTCAGGAAAGTGTGACTGGACTCCTGAAGGTCATCGGCAAGCTGGGAGCCGAGGATTGCGGAGTCTTCTACAACTACCGAGGCCAGAAATTGCCCTGGTGAACACTCAAACCTGTTTTTGTTTTTCAACATTAAAAATATTTTTCCAACTATTTTTAAACTTTTTTTTCTATACTGTAATTTTACAAATGAAAACACCAAAATGCGAATTTTTTTTTTTTTCACTAATAAATCAAACTTCTACTGTCCTTACTGCAATGAAAAAATATTAGGAGGGCTTGATTCATCAGTGGTGAACCTTCCCAGCAGTTTCACTAATTTAATCTACCAGACCGCTTCTTTAGATCTCTAATATTGTATTGGATCATTCTAATTATATATGCAACACTGAAGGGTGGAATCTTAGAAATGGTATTCAAGTAAACTATGGACATAAGCTTTTAGGACAGTGGAATTACATTTAAATACAAGGTTGGGTCAATAAGTAATGCACAATCATCAAAATTTGTTTTATTTAACAAACCATAAAGATGAAACTTTGTATATAGGAATACCTAACTATTAGCTATATATCATTCAATATATCCACCTTCCCTCTGTACACATTTGGTCCAGCGTTCTTTCCAACTCACAAAAGCACTTTGGTAAAATCCTACATCTTGCTTTCTGAACCCCCCCTCTAACCTCATGGTGTAACATTTCATCATTTTCAAATGTTCTACCACGTAGAGAATTATGTAATTTACAAAACAGGTAGAATTCGGAAGGAGCCAGGTCAGGACTGTAAGCTGGGTGAGGCATCAAAGTCCACCCATATCTGGAATATGAGCCAATAATATAATCCGCCAATAATCCGCGTCCCCAGGTGGCGGATAGGGGAACGACCTTCAGATATGAAGGCCAGCTGCGAAACAAGCAGAATAACTCTGACAAATAAGCAGTCGCGGACCAAACAGCAGCATTGTTAGAAGAGGAGTAGACCTCTTTAAAAATCCTGACTTCAACTGACCCGGTTGATGGACCTCAGCAAGGGTCCCACTCCAGGGATACGGAGGAGCTGTGTCTTAACTCATGTTAGAGTCGGCAGCAAAGGCGTCTGCTTCCATGTTAGGAACGGCCTCAAACTACAGGCAAAGTCAGACTTTCACCAAAGTGTGCCTGGATCATGGTGCCATGATCAACGAAAGCTGCACCCCTATACCCCATTCCATGAGATCAGATGTTGATTTGCATGCTGCATCGCCCGTCGCGCAGAATAAACAGGGGCGCGTTCAGGACTTAGGTAGAGGGTTCTGTCCGATAAGTATAATACAGTCTCCACAAACTTCACACTTTGCAACTTCCAAGCAATTGAGCATTCTGCAGTGCAACATAAATGGATTGTGCTCAACAGCAACAAAAATAAAATTAGAAGAAATAATGGAAATAGCTGAAAAACAAAAGATACAAATTATAGCCCTACAGGAAACCAAATTAAATGAAAAGTACAATCTCAAATATAAAAACTACAATATCCTCAGAAAAGACAGAAATAAAGAAGGGGGTGGCCTTGCATTTTTAATCAAGAATTTGTACTATGAAGACATAGCTATTAATATTCCAAACACATCAGACCTCGAAGCCCAAGGTATCAAAGTCTACCTCAATCAAAACAAAACCATCAACATATTCAATATGTATCACCCACCAAACAATAAACTTATTGACGATGGAACAATGGCTCAATTTCTTACAGACAACACTATTATTGTAGGTGACCTTAATGCCAAACATCAACTATGGGGATGTTCCACGCCAAACCCAAGAGGCAAAATACTTTCAAACTTATTTGACGACAATGCCTTCATGTGCTTAAATGATGGGAATCCTACCCACCATTCCTACAGTTATAATACCGCACAAGCCCTTGATATAAGTTTCTCCAGTCCTGACATTTTCCACAAATGCAAATGGCAAATATTAAAAAGTATTGGAAGTGATCATTTGCCTATTTTGATAGAAATTAGCACCAAGACCAAAACCAGCTCAATTAAAGAAAAATTCTGGAACTTCAAAAAGGCTAATTGGAATCTTTACCAGCAAAACACCAATGAAGACTTTAGAAAAGCACCCACTAGAATAAAAGATCTGGAACAAAATTGGATATCTTTCAAAAACACCATTATTAAAGCAGCCAAAGTTTCAATACCAAGAGGTAATATTAAGAAATGGATTCCAAATTATGCACACCAGGCAAAAGATATTCAAACACTTATAACTAAAAGAAATGAACTACAAAAAAAGTACACCCAAAACCAAACAAATTGTAGAACTGAACTGAACATTGTGAATGCAAAAATAAAAAGATTATACGTAAATATGAAAAGGGAAAAATGGAAACAAACTTGTGAAAACCTGAACCCAAGAAACCCAAATACAAAACTTTGGCATTTGGCAAAACAAATTGACAGAGCCCAGCCACAAACTGAAAACACAAATATGATTAAGAATATAGATGGTACCCCAGCAACTAATGACAAAAATGCTGCTAATCTTTTAGGTAATTCATATCAAATAAGTAGTAAAATCAAATTTGAAATAAAATATAAGAAAGTTGAAAAAAAGGCCCGCAAGATTATCCATGACTGTAAAAACGTCACTAGCACTCATAATATTTTCCATCTAAATCAAGAGTTATGGAAACAAACACAGAACTTCCAAGTACATACTTAATTGGGAATCCAATTTAAGACTCAAAAAAGAAGGCCCTCTACACCTGGCCAAAAGAAATGAATTTTTAAAATATAAAGTGGAAAAAAATTATTTAGCAGAAAAAATTTCTCCATGCAAACCACTACAAAATGTTATTTTTAATGCCACTTTAAATGAACCCACCAACAAACAATACCAAAATCCAGAATACCTAAAACAATTATCATTAGAAATAATTAATAACATTCCTAAAAATGCAATAACTATCTATACCGATGGTAGCAGAGACGAGCTAGGACACACTGGCAGTGGCTGTCTCATCAAAACCACAAATGGCATTGAGAAAATGAACAGAAGAAACCCAGATTTTTGCTCAGTCTTCAGATCAGAACTTATAGCCATCTATGAAGCCTTAAAATCCATCAGAAATACTAATTATCAAGATATCTGGATTCTTACTGATAGTAGAAGTGCCATACAACACTTGAGTCACACAGGGGAACTCAGAGACAAAGTAAGCAGGAACATAATTGGTTATCTCCAAAAACTCTCAAAAACCTCAAAAATTCACCTTCAATGGATACCCTCACATGTTGGCATTGAAGGCAATGAAGCTGCTGATGTGCTAGCGAAAAAAGGCACAAAAGAACCCTTGCCACAGAAAAATAAACTTACTTTTAAAGAAATAGAAACAATAGCCAAAACAAAAATAAACAAGAACTGGAGGATCCCACCTAAGCACAGTTGGTACAGTGGAGTGAACCCAGGAGGAGCTCTGAACATCAGAAATAGACAGCATCAAACAACACTAACAAGATTTAGAACAGGCCATCTCAAGCCATTGAAGATAGAAAATAATAACAAAATTTATCCCACTTGCCCAAAATGTAGTTTGGTACCTGCAGCTCCAGAACACATTTTGGCTTGCATTAGATGCACTAAACAGGACCTTTGGGAGAGGCCGCTGCTCATCATAAAACAGCTCGAGGAGCATGAACTCATGGAATTTGTGTAATCTTTACACAAGGGGATAAGAAACAACAACAACAACATATTTTCCATGAAAAAATCAATATGAAAGAGCTAGATTATGCATTAGAAAACACTGACCTGAACAAGACTCCTGGGCCAGATGGAATCCATGGCCAAATGATATCAAACTTGGGCAAAAATGGCAAAGAAAAACTTCTTGATATTTTCAATAACTCCTGGAAAACTGGAAAATTGCCTCAAGACTGGAAAACTGCAACAATAATTCCTATTAAAAAACTTGACAAATCTGCTGATGACCCAAAAAACTACCGACCTATCTCCCTCACAAGTATTTGCTGCAAATTAATGGAAAAAATTATACTCAGACGACTTACCTACCACCTTGACACAAGAAATCTCTTACCAGAAGAACAATATGGATTCAGGAAAGGACATGGGACAATAGACCAACTCTTATTTTTCACACAAAAGGTAAAAGATGCACAAAACAGAAAACCAACTAACCACACAATAGCTGCTTTTTTAGACCTTACACAAGCTTTTGATAAGGTATGGAAAAACAAGTTAATTACAAAATTATACAAACATTTCAAAATTGATGGAAAAGCTATCACTTGGATAAATGATTTCCTTAAAAATAGATACATCAGGGTCAAATATAATGGCACTCTATCTAAAACCTTCAAATTGTACCAAGGATTACCACAAGGATCAGTCCTTAGCCCAACTCTCTTCACCCTATTTATTGCAGGCATAGAAGAAAAAATTTCACATAAAACCAATATTGGACTTTTCGCTGATGACATTATTCTATGGAGCAGCAATACTAACTGGAAAAAAGCTGAAAGAGATTTGAACAAGACTCTTTTCCACCTAGAAAAATTTGCTAATAAACATAAATTAGAATTTAACCCCCAAAAATCTGAAACCTGTCTTTTTACTACCGATAAGAAACTATACAAAATAAGACCAAAAATTATTCTGAAAGAACAACAATTGCAATATAATAAACATCCTAAATATCTTGGCTACACCCTGGATCCAGAAATTAACTCCAGTAAACATATTGAAGAAGTTATTAGAAAAGGAAGAGACCGACTAAAAATCCTGAAATATATTTCAGGAAGAGAGTGGGGAGCCGATGCAACCACACTAAAATTAACTTACACATCTCTAATTAGACCTATCCTGGAATATGGATATCAAATCTATGGTACAGCATCTGAAACAAATCTAAAATCACTGGAAAGGATACAACTAAGTGCAGCTAGAATTATTACAGGTCTTCGAAATACCTGCCCTAATGATATTGTACTTTATGAGGCAGACATTATGCCCTTAAAGGATAGAAGAAGCTACAATCTGCCAAAATATATAAACAAAATCAAGAGTTATGGAAACAAACACAGAACTTCCAAGTACATACTTAATTGGGAATCCAATTTAAGACTCAAAAAAGAAGGCCCTCTACACCTGGCCAAAAGAAATGAATTTTTAAAATATAGAGTGGAAAAAAATTATTTAGCAGAAAAAATTTCTCCATGCAAACCACTACAAAATGTTATTTTTAATGCCACTTTAAATGAACCCACCAACAAAGAATACCAAAATCCAGAATACTTAAAACAATTATCATTAGAAATAATTAATAACATTCCTAAAAATGCAATAACTATCTATACCGATGGTAGCAGAGACGAGCTAGGACACACTGGCAGTGGCTGTCTCATCAAAACCACAAATGGCATTGAGAAAATGAACAGAAGAAACCCAGATTTTTGCTCAGTCTTCAGATCAGAACTTATAGCCATCTATGAAGCCTTAAAATCCATCAGAAATACTAATTATCAAGATATCTGGATTCTTACTGATAGTAGAAGTGCCATACAACACTTGAGTCACACAGGGGAACTCAGAGACAAAGTAAGCAGGAACATAATTGGTTATCTCCAAAAACTCTCAAAAACCTCAAAAATTCACCTTCAATGGATACCCTCACACGTTGGCATTGACGGCAATGAAGCTGCTGATGTGCTAGCGAAAAAAGGCACAAAAGAACCCTTGCCACAGAAAAATAAACTTACTTTTAAAGAAATAGAAACAATAGCCAAAACAAAAATAAACAAGAACTGGAGGATCCCACCTAAGCACAGTTGGTACAGTGGAGTGAACCCAGGAGGAGCTCTGAACATCAGAAATAGACAGCATCAAACAACACTAACAAGATTTAGAACAGGCCATCTCAAGCCATTGAAGATAGAAAATAATAACAAAATTTATCCCACTTGCCCAAAATGTAGTTTGGTACCTGCAGCTCCAGAACACATTTTGGCTTGCATTAGATGCACTAAACAGGACCTTTGGGAGAGGCCGCTGCTCATCATAAAACAGCTCGAGGAGCATGAACTCATGGAATTCGTGTAATCTTTACACAAGGGGATAAGAAACAACAACAACAACATATGAGCCAATATCTGTCGCGCGGTGTGAGGTCTTGCATTGTCCTGATGAAATTTGATTTGACAGTCTTTTTGTTAAAATGGCTCTTTTTAGCTTTTCTAATGATTTACAATATCTTTCCTTGATGATGGAAGTATTCTTGGAATGCATGTCCATGAATATGAGCCCATCTTGGTCCCTAAAGATCGTGATCATGATGTCTTTGGAAAGCCTTGGTTTTTTCCTGACTGGAGATATTTTATGGGTCCATTGCATTGATTGACGCTTTGAAGAAGGGTCATAATGATAAAATCAAGTCTCATCACACGTTATGACTCTTTTATAAGCCTCAGAAGCTCTTCATGGGTAAGATTCGATGAGGTCTAAACAAATTTATTTCCGAGTTTGCATCATTTCTCATGTTAGAAGCTTTGGCCCCCATTTTGAGCACAATTTTTGATAGCCAAGATCTGAAAGTAGTTTAAGAACAGTTCCTTTAAAGATTGAAAGTTTTTTCATCAATTTATATGTCGTTATTGTCCAGTTATCCTTGATCATTTCCTCAACAAGAGCCAAATTTTGGTCTGTTGTGACAGTTGAAGGTTTACCTGGCATCTCTTTGTCATGAATATCAAAATCACCTTTCTGTAAATGCTGAACCCATCTCTGTATAGTGCTTCTATCCAATGTTTGGTTTCCATTTACTGGCTGAAGTTTTGAGTCAATTGTTGTGGGTGAAATGTCACCGGACTTAAAGAGGAACTCAGTCACTGACCGTTGTCGGATTCTTGTGTTCACATTAAGCTCCATATCTGAAGAAATACAAAAGATAAATCAATTCTGATTGCAGATATGAAAAGCAGAGTGTTCTATTTACCAGAAAACATGTATTTTATTATAATAAATTGTTTATATATTTTGCTAGGGGTGATTGTGCATTACATATTGACCCAACCTTGTATTTGCATCGAGCAATGCTCTTCCGCAAACAATAAGTACGAGGACAGTTATGAATAATACTGTATTTTGATGGAGGATGGTTTTCTTTATAAAAAAAGTTGATCTCTCATTATATGCATTTGCATATGCATTCTCTCTTTTATATCAATACAGAATTAATGTACATATGTACATATTAACAGCATATCCTAAGTAAATATAGAAAGGTATAATGTAGATTTTATACCTTCTTTACTCAATAATCTGTGCAGTTTATGCAGAAAGAACTAGTTGAGAAAATCTTCTTTCTTATCTAAGACTTGACAACCATCATGATTGGGTGAAGTAAAATACATCTGCCTTTGTCATTAAGACTGGAAGTACTACTCAATGGCAGGCCGACTTAGCTCCAAAAGAAATGGCCACCTCTGACATGAGGAACAGACACCATATGCAGCTGCTCCTAACATGGAGTACAAACGCTGCTCATCCTGTATTCCTGGATTAGGAGCCTTTACAGGGTATTATCAGCCGGGCCAACTGAGCCCAGGTTTTTTTAGTGAGCTTGTTACTGCTCCCCCTCCTCCTTTTTCATCTGGGCTTGGGACCGGCAAAGGCAGAGTTTGTTGAGTAAATGAACATTGAGAGTGGTGTGATTTTATTTAAAACAGTATCCGCAAGTACTACACAGAGTTTCCTTAGATGAAAAAAAAAATCATTTTGTGCTGTTCCAAAATTTTGGAAATATTAAATTTCTGAAATGTTCTTAAGTATCTTTTAATCAGGTATGGAAAGAATTCATGGATAAAAATTGACCTTTAAAATTGCTTAGTAAAATATTTTTCCTCAAATTGAAAAAAAAAAAAAAAAAAAGCCAATGAATTTTAAGGTGTTTTTGCCTTTTTAAAAAAAATAATTCCTCTTTTTCAAAACTTAAAAGAATCAATGAAGCAAAAAATATTTGTAACAGCAAATTCACCATAAGTAATCTAATGACGGAAAATAAAAAATGCGATCAGAAAAAGCTAGTGACATAGAGTCAGTGACAGAGTCATAATGACACATGCATTCCTTCTCTCAGGCACAAAAAAGTCAAAAGACCATTGAAAATTTTGTATTACAAAGGAAAATTTCATTATTGACAGGAAAGTCCATATCAATCTTCTTCTTTCTTATCTCTCATGACTGGGTGAAGTAGAATGTGTCTGCCTTTGTCATTAAGACTGGGAGCACTACTCAGTGGCAGGCCGACTTAGCTCCAAAAGAAATGGCCGTCTCTGACATGAGGAACAGACGCCATGGTGCAGCTGCTCTTAAAATGGAGTACAAACGCTGCTCATCCTGTTTCCCTGGATTAGGAGCCCTTACAGGGTACTATCAGCTGGGCCAGCTGAGCCCAGGTTTTTTTTAGTGAGCTTGTTACTGCTCCCCCTCCTCCTTTTTCTTCCAGGCTTGGGACCGGCAGAGCTCGTCTGGTATTTGAACCTGGGACCTCTCGCACCCAAAGCAAAAATCATACCCCTAGACCAACGAGCTACTCAATTGTCAATTTAATCATTAAGTATTTTCTCACTTTCACAATTAAGAAAAAAAGAACATGCACTTGATCCAAGACACATTGATGAAAGGTTCCATCAATATAATTGCAGAAAATCATTGCTTTAAAGCTTTAAAAGCTTGATACCTTAATATGATTGAGTGGAGATAAGAAAGAAGAAGACTCTAGGTCTCATCATCTGACACAATCTAGTCCAAAAACGTGATGCCTTCAAGCTAGTACTGCTACAAATGCTGTTCAAAAACATATTCTGACTTGCTTTTTCTCTTCTGTAAGAATTTTTGAAATCCATTTGGAGCATTTCTTCTTTAGCCCCAGAGGCTTGGTAACATTAACCAGAGCCACTTGAAGACAAATGGAAAGGCCTGAAGGAATTTCTAGCATGATCTGATGTTGATCTTGTTTGATGTAAAAAACTCCGCCTTTGCTGGTCCCAAGCCCAGATGAAAAAGGAGGAGGGGGAGCAGTAACAAGCTCACTAAAAAACCTGGGTTCAGCTGACCCAGCTGATAGTACCCTGTAAGGGCTCCTAATCCAGGGATACAGGATGAGCAGCGTTTGTACTCCATGTTAGGAGCGGCTGCACATGGTGTCTGTTCCTCATGTCAGAGGTGGCCATTTCTTTTGGAGCTAAGTCGGCCTGCTACTGAGTAGTGCTCCCAGTCTTGATGACAAAGGCATTCTACTTCACCCAGTGTGGAGATAAGAAAGAAGAGAAGAAGAAGAAGAAGATTAGTCCATTTGCCAGTGTCACAACGTTATTTGTTAAACTGGTGTTGTGTTTGCTGTTGTTTCTTATCCCCTTGTGTAAAGATTACCCGAATTCCATGAGTTAATGCTCCTTGAGCTGTTTTATGATAAACAGCGGCCTCTCCCAAAGGTCCTGTTTAATGCATCTAATGCAAGCCAAAATGTGTTCTGGAGCTGTAGGTGCCAAGCTACATTTTGGATAAGTGGGGTTGATTTTGTTATTATTTTCAATCTTCAATGGCTTGATATGTCCTGTTCTAAATCTTGTTGTGAGTGTTTATAACAAAGGTAGCCTGCAAGTGACAAGATCACAAGATGTAATGGCTAGCATTCGAGTTTTATGATACCTGAGACTATTTTGTGCAATTTTTTGTAATAGGACCAACTATTGTGTTAGCAGATGGTTCACTAATTCCTTAATTTCCATGGGAAATTTGTCAATCATAGCTGTAGTCCTCTAGTGGGTTGAACTTTTAATTATTAAAGTATATATAATGTAATCTTAAATAAGATCAAATTAAGGATACAAGGTAATAAGACCAAATCTAAATAATTTAATAGTGTTTGACGTTTTGGTAACAGCATTTTTACCATCATCAGACAAAAGAATAAATGAAAAAAAAATCACAGCAAGTTCTTCTTCTTCTTCTTCTTTCTTATCTCCACTCAATCATATTAGGGTATCAAGCTTAACAACCATCATGATTGGGTGAAGTAGAATGCGTCTGCTTTTGTCATTAAGACTGGGAGCACTACTCAGTGGCAGGCCGACTTAGCTCCAAAAGAAATGGCCGCCTCTGACATGAGGAACAGACGCCATGTGCAGCTGCTCTTAACATGGAGTACAGACACTGCTCATCCTTTATCCCTGGATTAGGAGCCCTCACAGGGTACTATCAGCCGGGCCAGCTGAGCCCAGGTTTTTTAGTGAGCTTGTTACTGCTCCCCCTCCTCCTTTTTCATCCGGGTTTGGGATCGGCAAAGGCGGAGTTACAAGTTCTTAAATAGTGCTGTTTACACACACTCTCTCTCTCTTATTTTATATATTTACTAGACGGGTGATCCGGGCTTCGCCCCGGGATTGACCCATGTGCATATCTACCCGAGTGATATTATATATTTAGATAAGATTTTTTTTAATAATTGTTTGTTATTAGCACATTGTCTATTTGTTTGCATCAGCATAATTTAGTCTAATCTTTGATAGAGGGCGCTGTTCGTGAGCTAAGTAGAATAATTTGAATATATAGTTTTAATAATTGATTTATATATTTTTTTAAAATAGCCTATCGTCTTCCCCGTATTTTTTTTACCTATGTATGGAAATTTTGGTTTGAATTAGTGATCTACTGCGAATTTGTATACCGGACATACAAACATACAAACATTGATTTTTATATATATAGATATCTATTTATTCATATATTTATCATTATACAATCTTGATAAGGCACAATTTGGATTATAGATTATAAACACAAGGTAATAAGACCAAATAAATAAATAGTGTGTGACGTTTCGGTAACAGCATTGTTACACGCTGCTACATTGAATGCAGTACTTTTGTCTGAAGATGGTAACAACGCTGTAACCTAAACGTCACACACTATTTATTTATTTGGTCTTATTACCTTGTGATTATATAATCACTAGCCGAATGACCCGGGCAACGCCCGTGTTTTACCCGATTGACTGTTTTGATTCAAATACTATTTGTTACAATTATAAATTGGCGCCTTAAATAAATGCATATATTAGTTAATAACTATAGCCTATGTGCTTTATCTGTCTATGTACTGTTGGCTTCCGTAGGCGTCTCTTACTGGGAAAAAGAAAGAGAGGATTCCATTTAGTTATTAACTAATATATGCATTTGTTTAAGGAGCGACCCGCTCCAACACAATAGTTACAAAAATCAAAAAGCGAGTGGGGGGGCAAAGTCAAAAACAAAGTGTCTCGCGTAGTGGCGGCGCCATCGTAGCCACGTGATCGTAGCCAACCAATAGGAGAGCACCATTCCAGAAAAAAAGCAAACGGTGACAGAGATGATGACGCTCGTAACTGTATATAGAATATTATTCATATTTATATTTATTCTGTATTTAACCTTATATAATCTTATATGGACATTGTAATAAATCAGTTTCAATCTCAATCTCTCTTGATCACAGTAACTATTTAAGAACTTGCTGTGATATTTTTTATCATTTATTCTTTTGTCTGATGATGATGACAATACTGTTACCGAAAGTCACACACTATTAAATTATTTGGATTAGGTCTTATTACCTTGTAGCTATAATCTATAATTATAAAAATAAAAATACACAACCTTTCGCATTGAGTTTCTTTTATTTATTATTATTACAATGTCCAGATAAGATTATATAAGGTTAAATACAGAATAAATATAAATATGAATAATATGATTATATAATCACAAGGTAATAAGACCAAATAAATAAATAGTGTGTGACGTTTAGGTTACAGCGTTGTTACCATCTTCAGACAAAAGTACTGCATTCAATGTAGCAGCGTGTAACAATGCTGTCACTATTTATTTATTTGGTATTATTACCTTGTGTTTATAATCTATAATCCAAATTGTGCTTCATCATCAAATCAAGGGAAACATTTTGTATTCTTGATGCACTGCATGTTGAAATAATTTGGTATTGTTCCAAGATTCCATTGAAAGTATATTTAGATTTTTAAAAGAGCAATATCTTCTATATATATAAAAATGAATGTTTGTCTGTTTGTCTGTTGGTTTGTATGACCTGTATACAAATTCCTCAGTAGTTCACTAATTCAAACCAAAATTTCCATACATAGGTAAAAAATAACGGGGATAACGATAGGCTATTTTAAAAAATATATAAATCAATTATTAAAACTATATATTCAAATTATCCAACTTAGCTCACGAGCAGCGCCCTCTAGAATCTCAGGCGATCTGATGGCGGCGCGCGCCCGTTGGCTGCCGGCAGGTCCTTGAGCGTTCTAGACGAGAAGCAATGCAAGTCCTTAACTATATTTACAGGTTTTCTAATTTATAACTATTTCACATATTTACATATATATTTTCATTTTTTGCTATAACTGGTCTAATTCGCCGTTTAAAATAACCGCTCTTGCTATATTTGCTATGTTTAATGTGTTTGAATAGTACATTTAATCGTGTAAACCCGGGCGTTGCCCGGGTCATTCGTCTAGTACACAATAAAGGTTCTCACAATCTAAAATCTCTAATTGAAAAATTGTAGGTTTTTATATATTCTATTAACATGTTGCATAAAAATAAAGCGTAAGAACTTGGTCTACAAAGCAATTTTTAAAAATCAAGGTAATAAGACCAAATCCAAATAAATAGCGTATGACGTTTCGGTAACAGCGTTGTTACCATCTTCAGACAAAAGTACTGAATGTCATTACTTTGTCACTACAACATTACAATATCAGTACTTTTGTCTCAAGATGGTAACAACGCTGTTACCAAAACACACACTATTTATTTATTTGGATTTGGTATTATTACCTTGTGTTTATAATTTATAATCCAAATTGTGTATTATCATTAATTTTTAAAATTAAAAAAGGCATATCCTGACCACGTTCACATGAACTTTTGATGGCAGAGCGCCATCTAGTGGAACAGAAATAAACTAAACATTGATTTAGCCTGTTCCTAGATATTTGGCCTAACCATTTTCTTGATAAATCAAGAAACCACGAACGCGTTTAGGACTGTTGGCCCTTGTCAGAGTGGTGCAGACTGTACCTCTATGACCAAAAAAAATATTTTTTTTTACGTGAAAAAAAAAAAGAGCAGCTGCCATTGGGGACATTTACCAGCGAGTGCAAGTAACCAAACGGGGTTCTGGCACATTTGTAAGTGCAAAGTCGAACTGCTTTTCACATGTGGCGCACTTACAGTAAAAAGCAGTCCTCAAACTCTACCCACCATGATTATCATGGCCTGTACCAGGTGTACTAGGGCAAAAAAAAAAAAATTGAAAGAATTCTCCATTAATTTGTATTTTAAAATAAAGACCTTCTATGTTTAACTTTGTTATAATTGTAAAACGACATTTGAAAAGTTTTACCACAAATGTTTCTTTTGAACGAAAAATCATAATTTATTTTAAGGAGAAATAACGACTATTTCTACCCCCCTTGGGGTTGAAGCATGAAAGGATGAATTGTGAAGAGTAATGATTAACGGAAAAATAAAAGTGTCCAATCATTACTCTTCACAATTCATCCTTTCATACTTCATCCCTAAGGGTAGAAATAGTAATTATTTCTCCTTAAAATAAATTACGAACTTTCTGTTCAAAAGAAACATTTGCGGTAAAACTTTTCAAACATCGTTTTACAATCATAAGCCGCATTATATTGTATTATTGTTATAATTGTTGCAAGTCTTTACCAGTGGATAACCCATGTTTTGACAATGATATCAACTTAGTCTAAAATATTGTACCTTTAGAGCAGGAAAAGGAAAATATTCCAAAAGCACCTTATCATAACAATGCAAATTAAAAAATAAATAGCATCAAATATTTCTTTATTTTTTAATATGTTGATACAACAAGTTTGTGGGGAATATTGGTTCGGCAGCACAAAGATGGTTGAAAAACATTTTTTGATATCACGAACATACTTCATAACTTCACTGTAACAACAACTCCGCCTTTGCCGGTCCCAAGTCCGGATGAAAAGGAAGAGGGGGAGCAGTAACAAGCTCGCTAAAAAACCTGGGCTCCGCTGGCCCGGCTGATAGTACCCTGTAAGGGCTCCTAATCCAGGGATACAGGATGAGCAGCGTTTGTACTCCATGTTAGGAGCGGCTGCACATGGCATCTGTTCCTCATGTCAGAGGTGACCATTTCTTTTGGAGCTAAGTTGGCCTGCCACTGAGTAGTGCTCCCAGTCTTAATGACAAAGGCAGACGCATTCTACTTCACTCAGCTTGATACCCTAATATGATTGAGTGGAGATAAGAAAGAAGACTGTAAAAACCTTGAAATACTAGAATC
>CP092874.1:69923555-70212322 GCA_030710605.1 Cordylochernes scorpioides
TTGATAAAGAGACACCGACGGTCCCTGACATAGCGGGCAGACACCAGGGGGTCCCTGCGGTGGTGGCAGGGGATAGGGATGGTGAGCTGGACCTGGTCCGTCTGTAGTTGTAGACTGCCCTGGACCCACAAGCTGGCGCCATCTATCGGAATAAATATCAACTATTCTCGTTGATTTTTAATTATTCCAGAATTGGCCAAATACCCATTCTTGATTAATCAAGAAAAGCTAACCACGGATGCATTTCGGGCTATTGGCCCTCATCAGCATGGTGCAAGCTGTACCTCAACGACCAAAAAACTGGTCATTCAGGCATCCTGAAAAATCATGAAATGGATAGTTAAGGCCAGAATTGTGTGAGGCCGCAATACAATGTGGAAAAAGAGATATTAAAGTTCACCTGAGTTGGCTAAGGGCCACCTAAACTAGGGGTAAGAAGAAGTAAAACCCCCTCAATATTGGAATGACTCCTAACCAGAATATAATACTGTCCTGCAACCCCAAACCACATCATTGACTGTATTGACTCATACATTGATGTGCTCTACTCTTCCCTTGCAGACACCAACAAAAGTCTCAAGCTTTGCTGGTCACAAGCCCGGATGAAAAAGGAGGAGGGGGAGCAGTAACAAGCTTGGTAAAAAACCTGGGCTCAGCTGGCCTGGCTGATAGTACCCTGTAAGGGCTCCTAATCCAGGGATACAGGATGAGCAGCATTTGTACTCCATGTTAGGAGCGGCTGCACATGGTGTCTGTTCCTCATGTCAGAGGCGGCCATTTCTTTTGGAGCTAAGTCGGCCTGCCACTGAGTAGTGCTTCCAGTCTTGATGACAAAGGCAGGCACATTCTACTTCACCCAGTGTGGAGATAAGAAAGAGCTTGATACCTTAATATGATTGAGTGGAGATAAGAAAGAAGACATAATACTGTGATGAGACCATCAGTCTATGCAGACCACTCAGATTTAAGCCAGATTCCTTCTAAAAGTCCAGGCTGCCTATATCAACCTACCTCATAGTGAAAATTCAAAACTTTTATTGACGCATATGATTGTTTTAAAAATTAAACAATTTCTACTACCCTTACTGCAATGGAAAAATTAATGGGAGGGCCCCTGGCTCATCAGTTGTGAACCTTCTCAGCAGTTTAGCCAGTTTAGTCTACCATACCACTGTTATATTGCATTTTTGGAACTTCCTTTTATAGTTAACTAATGCTAAACTCTTGGAATGGGTATTTTAGATGAACTATGGACATAAACTTTGAGGACAGCAGAATTTACATATAATTTATACAACTCAATTTGATGTTTGCGGAAGAGCGATTGCTCGAAGCATATTATATAAATATAATTATATGTAATTCTGCTGTCCTCAAACTTATGTCCATAGTTCATCTAAATTACCCATTCCAAGAGTCTAGCATCAGTATCACTATGAAAGGAAAATCGAAAAATGCAATATAACAGCGGTATGGTAGATTAAACTGGCGAAACTGCTGGGAAGGTTCACCACTGATGAGCCAGGCCCTCCCATTAATTTTTCCCATAGCAGTAAAGGCAGTAGAAATTGTTTAATTTTTAAAAGAATCATACGTGTCTAAAATAGTTTTGAAACAGATGGTGAGCTAATGCATCATACCACATAGTGCTGCAGAATCTCTGGTGGGGATTCCAGAGGGACCCGTATGACAGTGAAATCTTGCCGGACTTGTTTCACTTGGTAGGGCAGGTCCTGGATGAGAGGGTCTCTGGCCCCTAGGATAGGGGGCAGCTGGCTGTGGGGGCCATTCTCCCCCAGCTGCTGCAGAGCCCTGGCCCCCTCACTGACCAGGCTGGGGGGCAGCTGGCTGTGGGGGCCATTCTCCCCCAGCTGCTGCAGAGCCCTGGCCCCCTCACTGACCAGGCTGGGGGGCAGCTGGCTGTGGGGGCCATTCTCCCCCAGCTGCTGCAGAGCCCTGGCCCCCTCACTGACCAGGCTGGGGGGCAGCTGGCTGTGGGGGCCATTCTCCCCCAGCTGCTGCAGAGCCCTGGCCCCCTCACTGACCAGGCTGGGGGGCAGCTGGCTGTGGGGGCCATTCTCCCCCAGCTGCTGCAGAGCCCTGGCCCCCTCACTGACCAGGCTGGGGGGCAGCTGGCTGTGGGGGCCATTCTCCCCCAGCTGCTGCAGAGCCCTGGCCCCCTCACTGACCAGGCTGGGGGGCAGCTGGCTGTGGGGGCCATTCTCCCCCAGCTGCTGCAGAGCCCTGGCCCCCTCACTGACCAGGCTGGGGGGCAGCTGGCTGTGGGGGCCATTCTCCCCCAGCTGCTGCAGAGCCCTGGCCCCCTCACTGACCAGGCTGGGGGGCAGCTGGCTGTGGGGGCCATTCTCCCCCAGCTGCTGCAGAGCCCTGGCCCCCTCACTGACCAGGCTGGGGGGCAGCTGGCTGTGGGGGCCATTCTCCCCCAGCTGCTGCAGAGCCCTGGCCCCCTCACTGACCAGGCTGGGGGGCAGCTGGCTGTGGGGGCCATTCTCCCCCAGCTGCTGCAGAGCCCTGGCCCCCTCACTGACCAGGCTGGGGGGCAGCTGGCTGTGGGGGCCATTCTCCCCCAGCTGCTGCAGAGCCCTGGCTCCCTCACTGACCAGGCTGGGGGGCAGCTGGCTACAGGGGACCACCACTGCAGATCTCTGGTGGAGCTGCAGTTTGTGCTCCCCACATAGGAAGTCTGCGATGAGTCGGACTGCCTTCTGCTGGTCTCTGAGAATGGACTGAAGAGACAGCTGATGGACTGCCAGCGCTACATAGTGCTCCGCAGGGACCCCCTCTGTTACATCACAGCAACTTCTCTGCTCTATATAATCAATGTCAAGTAACAACACCAAATATATGTAAATTCTATTTGACACAAGGTAATAAGACCAAATAAATAAATAGTATGTGACGTTTCAGCGTTGTTACCATCTTCAAATAAAAGTACTGAATGAGAAATTTTACCATTGTAGTACTCTCATTCAGTACTTTTGTCTGAAGATGGTAACAATGCTGAAACGTCACACACTATTTATTTATTCAGATTTGGTCTTATTACCTTGTGTTTATAATCTATAATCCAAATTGTGCCTTATACCAATTATTTGTTTAGGCAGGTACGATAAGTTAACCCCCCACACTGATAAAACTGTGTTTACCTTACAACCCTGAACACTCGGATTTTCCTGGAAAATCTCTTAAAGATTTCTTGAAAAAGCCATGGTCCACCTGTGCTGTGTGAGCAGAAGAGCTTAAATTGACTTGTTCCATATGTAAACACCTGTTTTCTTTCCTCTTTTCGCTCTCCACTTCTCCCATCCACATTTCCAAATATATTTTTTTCTTATTTTCCATAGGATTATTCAAATAATAATCTGTATATATTTACCATATGTATATAATCTTCCTCCATTTTTACCTCTTTGTATATTTCCCACTTTCATAGGTTTCTCCGTCTTGTAACCCCAAGGAGAATCCTCTGTAAGACCTGTGTGTCTTAATAAAGGCTTTTGTGTGTGTGTGTGTGTGTAATTGTGCCTTATAATTTCAATTTGACACATTACAGCCCCATTGAGGCCTGTAAGATATCTTCATGAAGATTGAGAGAGAAACCTATATGAATCTATAAAGGTTGTCTCTCCCGTCAAAACAAGATGCCATCTACGGCAACCTTTATCTTTAAAGATGAATATCCTCCCAGCAAAATTTCCAACCTATATGAAATTATATCTTAAAAAGATTTTTGGATCAAAATTATATAAAGCATTTTTTTCTTTTTTTTTTAATTCAGCAAACGTTGGTACTCCATGTTAGGAGCGGCTGCACATGGTGTCTGTTCCTCATATCAGAGGCGGCCACCTCCTTTGGAGCTAAGCGGTCTGCCACTGAGTAGTGCTCCCAGTCTTAATGACAAAGGCATTCTACTTCACCCAAGAGATAAGAAAGAAGAAGAAGATTATTTCAGTAAGTTATACTCCTATCTTCAACCAGATCTCTTTGTTTTGAAAGTGTTTTGATTAAAACCACATGGATTTTAAAAAGAACAAAGTGTTTTCTATTTATCCAAAATAAGCTTTATAAATTATATATAAATATACAGTAAAACCCCTCTATAGTGAACCCCAATGGGACAGAGCTTTTGGTTCATCATAAACCACGGTTTGGCTATTTTTTTTTTTACTTCTCAAATTTTTTAGAATGTAGAATTAAAGGACAGCCATTATATTAATATTGAATAATAAAATAAATTATTTGATGATAGGTTCTTTTTATCATTAGCATAAATGTACCTCTACGTCTAATTTGAAAATCTTAGACAAATCTTAAGAAATCATCTTAAGACAAATCCTAGGCAAAGTTTTATTAATTACATATTGTCTAAGTGGTGGTGTCTTGTCCATATATTGTCTAAGTATGTTCATGTGTAGGTATCTTATAATTATTCAGTGGTGGTGTCTTGTCCATATATTGTCTAAGTATGTTCATGTGTAGGTATCTTATAATTATTCAGTGGTGGTGTCTTGTCCATATATTGTCTAAGTATGTTCATGTGTAGGTATCTTATAATTATTCAGTGGTGGTGTCTTGTCCATATATTGTCTAAGTATGTTCATGTGTAGGTATCTTATAATTATTCAGTGGTGGTGTCTTGTCCATATATTGTCTAAGTATGTTCATGTGTAGGTATCTTATAATTATTCAGTGGTGGTGTCTTGTCCATATATTGTCTAAGTATGTTCATGTGTAGGTATCTTATAATTATTCAGTGGTGGTGTCTTGTCCATATATTGTCTAAGTATGTTCATGTGTAGGTACCTTATAATTATTCAGTGGTGGTGTCTTGTCCATATATTGTCTAAGTATGTTCATGTGTAGGTACCTTATAATTATTCAGTGGTGGTGTCTTGTCCATATATTGTCTAAGTATGTTCATGTGTAGGTATCTTATAATTATTCAGTGGTGGTGTCTTGTCCATATATTGTCTAAGTATGTTCATGTGTAGGTACCTTATAATTATTCAGTGGTGGTGTCTTGTCCATATATTGTCTAAGTATGTTCATGTGTAGGTATCTTATAATTATTCAGTGGTGGTGTCTTGTCCATATATTGTCTAAGTATGTTCATGTGTAGGTACCTTATAATTATTCAGTGGTGGTGTCTTGTCCATATATTGTCTAAGTATGTTCATGTGTAGGTATCTTATAATTATTCAGTGGTGGTGTCTTGTCCATATATTGTCTAAGTATGCTCATGTGTAGGTATCTTATAATTATTCAGTGGTGGTGTCTTGTCCATATATTGTCTAAGTATGCTCATGTGTAGGTATCTTATAATTATTCAGTGGTGGTGTCTTGTCCATATATTGTCTAAGTATGTTCATGTGTAGGTATCTTATAATTATTCAGTGGTGGTGTCTTGTCCATATATTGTCTAAGTATGCTCATGTGTAGGTATCTTATAATTATTCAGTGGTGGTGTCTTGTCCATATATTGTCTAAGTATGCTCATGTGTAGGTATCTTATAATTATTCAGTGGTGGTGTCTTGTCCATATATTGTCTAAGTATGTTCATGTGTAGGTACCTTATAATTATTCAGTGGTGGTGTCTTGTCCATATATTGTCTAAGTATGTTCATGTGTAGGTATCTTATAATTATTCAGTGGTGGTGTCTTGTCCATATATTGTCTAAGTATGTTCATGTGTAGGTATCTTATAATTATTCAGTGGTGGTGTCTTGTCCATATATTGTCTAAGTATGTTCATGTGTAGGTATCTTATAATTATTCAGTGGTGGTGTCTTGTCCATATATTGTCTAAGTATGTTCATGTGTAGGTACCTTATAATTATTCAGTGGTGGTGTCTTGTCCATATATTGTCTAAGTATGTTCATGTGTAGGTACCTTATAATTATTCAGTGGTGGTGTCTTGTCCATATATTGTCTAAGTATGTTCATGTGTAGGTATCTTATAATTATTCAGTGGTGGTGTCTTGTCCATATATTGTCTAAGTATGTTCATGTGTAGGTATCTTATAATTATTCAGTGGTGGTGTCTTGTCCATATATTGTCTAAGTATGTTCATGTGTAGGTATCTTATAATTATTCAGTGGTGGTGTCTTGTCCATATATTGTCTAAGTATGTTCATGTGTAGGTACCTTATAATTATTCAGTGGTGGTGTCTTGTCCATATATTGTCTAAGTATGTTCATGTGTAGGTATCTTATAATTATTCAGTGGTGGTGTCTTGTCCATATATTGTCTAAGTATGCTCATGTGTAGGTATCTTATAATTATTCAGTGGTGGTGTCTTGTCCATATATTGTCTAAGTATGCTCATGTGTAGGTATCTTATAATTATTCAGTGGTGGTGTCTTGTCCATATATTGTCTAAGTATGTTCATGTGTAGGTATCTTATAATTATTCAGTGGTGGTGTCTTGTCCATATATTGTCTAAGTATGCTCATGTGTAGGTATCTTATAATTATTCAGTGGTGGTGTCTTGTCCATATATTGTCTAAGTATGCTCATGTGTAGGTATCTTATAATTATTCAGTGGTGGTGTCTTGTCCATATATTGTCTAAGTATGTTCATGTGTAGGTACCTTATAATTATTCAGTGGTGGTGTCTTGTCCATATATTGTCTAAGTATGTTCATGTGTAGGTATCTTATAATTATTCAGTGGTGGTGTCTTGTCCATATATTGTCTAAGTATGTTCATGTGTAGGTATCTTATAATTATTCAGTGGTGGTGTCTTGTCCATATATTGTCTAAGTATGTTCATGTGTAGGTATCTTATAATTATTCAGTGGTGGTGTCTTGTCCATATATTGTCTAAGTATGTTCATGTGTAGGTACCTTATAATTATTCAGTGGTGGTGTCTTGTCCATATATTGTCTAAGTATGTTCATGTGTAGGTATCTTATAATTATTCAGTGGTGGTGTCTTGTCCATATATTGTCTAAGTATGCTCATGTGTAGGTATCTTATAATTATTCAGTGGTGGTGTTGTCTTGTTGCTCCCCTGATATAATCTCTGATAGCTGAAATAATAAATGAGCCAAGGAACAAATAGGACCATAGATTAGAACCATAAGACCACATGGCTGCCATTAGGTGACCTGGAGACTGGAGGACAGCCGAGCTCAGGATAGGAATGGGAGTGTCCTGGCGAGGTGGGATGAAGTTCCACTGGTAGGTGACCACATAGATGGTTTGGCCGGCATAGCTCGGATCCTGGGTACACCAAGCTAGTGTTAGAAATATGGATACTTGGAGGAAAATTTGACTAATGGATGGTGTCTAGCTTTGGTGTCTGTTTTAATGGGTGAGGCAACAGATCAATATATTCCCGGGCAAAATTTCCATCTATATTTTAGCCATAGATTTGGCCTAGCTACTTTGTAAGCTAAACACCTCTTTGGCAGATTATGAGGATCCCTTGTGGATCTCATAGAATAAAGTACACTCTAGGCTGATGAGGGCCATTAGCCTGAAACCATGGTCTTTAGGTAGACATTTCTCAGTTTGCCAAAGCTGGTGTTGTCACCCACCCAAGACCGCTGGTTTGAGGCGACAATGAATGGTTGGTTTCTAGCTTTTACTTCTGTTTTGACGAGAGAGGTGACTTTTGTCTTTATAAATAAACTATGTATGCTAAAACATACTACCCAGGAGCTACTGGAGTAGTTGGTTAGATGAATGGGTGGTCAAAAATGTTGAACTAAATCAGGGTAAATTGTTTTTTTGTGGTCACTCGGGGAGGTTGCCAGTTATTGAAATACTAGGTATGTAGGAAGAGTTCATGGGATAACCCAAGTTTTTATCCAATTGCTTCAACTGCACTGCTCCATTTAATCCCTCCAGGAGTGCAGAGCAGAGCTTCAGTAAGTTTCAGAAGTAGACATGCGCTGTTCTTGGGACTAAGAGAGGGGGAGCGAACAGCCTTTTAGTCCAAAATTAAATCCCAACTAGTTCTGCAGTACTAAACTGGCTATTGGATAACTATAATGCAAAGTAGGAAGCCTTTTTAACAACAAATGGGGGTTGGCATGGTGAAAATGTGTCCCACAAATTTTTCAATCTCTATTCCATCTGCCTCCAGTATGAGAGGTTGCCAAGCTGGCCATGTGCACTATAGGAACAAGGGTTCTAGCAGTTACCTGACAGGGGAGTACAAACAGCTGCCCTTCCTGGCATTATGCTATCTCCTGGAGGTTTGGGTATAAAGAGGTACCAAGCCGCAGAAAACTAACTAATCACCATTACTTGGAAATAATTGAAACCTTCCACAATAAACACAAGGTACTAAGACCAAATCCAAATAAATAAATAGTGTGTGACGTTTCAGCGTTTTTATCATCTTCAGACAAAAGTGCTGAAATGAGAGATAAGGCACAATTTGGATTATAGATTATAATTTATTTTATTTATAAATTTATGATTATATTTATATTATTATTATGATTATAAATATATAATATGCTTCGAGCAATCGCTCTTCTGCAAACATCAAATTGAGTCTTTTATTAGAACAATTATATTATGATGCATATTTCACTGTATTATTAAATAAGAAGGGGGATTATTTTAGGTTCGTTATATAAGGGTTAGTTCACTAGATCCATGGTTCATTTTAGAGGGGTTTTACTGTATATTTGCTTAAATGGTATGATATTTCATAAATATTATAAATAAATTTACAAACTCTTATATTTAAATTCTCAAATTAAGGTTAAAACATGAAAAACACAAAATCGTTTGATAATGTTCATTACCTTATTATCGCATGTTATTGCTAAGCAATTAAAAAACTTGGGTGCCTGGAAGTATTCCTTTCCCTTTTTAAGATTAGTCTCGATAAACTTTTTATACTCTTCATAGTTATTACTGGCCATTTCGTCCAGCATTGACCAAATGTGCTGAACTTGTTGCTTTAAATTCGCCATTTTGTTTACAAACACTTTTGGTTTCCATGGTAATCGAAAAAAAAAATATAAAAAAAAATTTTCATAAAAATTTCATAAAAAGAAACTCACCACGCTATTTTTTCGTTTTCTCTTTTAACTTTTAAAACGTGGCTAAAGTATACCTATTTTTTTATTTTCGATTTCATAAATGTGAAAAATGTTTACAGAAATATAGTATTTTAAATTCAAAAACCATTTTCCATTTTAAGTGAAACCTTTTAAAATCTAAAGCACCTTTAAAAATTTGTAGATTTCGATATATAGGTTTTTAACTTTTAATTAGACATTTTAAATTTCTATTTAGACATTTTTCATTTCTATTTAGACACTTTTGTTGGGACACCTCGTGACCATAATATGCCAAAGTAACCCAGAACCCCACCTAACCTAACCATATCCCACCTTTGTCCATTTAAGTTACCAACCTCTGGTGATTGCGAGGTGTTGAGATGGAGCCTGAAGCCACCTTTAGCCCTGGCAGTACTGAGCCAGAGACCGAGATCCCCTTCCTGTAATCAAGTCACCTGACCTGTGGTGGATGACCTGGCCCCACCAACACCAGGATAGTCCAAGATGGACTCAGACACCCCTTCCTGGTGGTCAAGACACCTGACCTATGGTGGATGACCTGGCCCCACCAACACCAAGCTAGCCTGAGATGGACTCAGACACCCCTTCCTGTTAGTCGAGCCACATGTCCGATGGTGGCCGACTTGACCACAAACCAGTCCAAGATGGACCCAGACACCCCTTCCTGTAGTCAAGCCACCGACCTATGGTGCTTGACCTGGCTCCACCATCTTCATGCAGAGCACCAGCTCCACCACGAGCCCTGAACCTTTCCCAAGCTGACCCCAAGATGCCCAGATCCTACAATATTAATTGTTTTTTTTTAATTCAATATTTTCGTATTTTTATTTTATTTTTGTGAATATTTCTTTAATAATTTTATATTTAATTTATTTTTATCATTTTTTTAAGATGCCTTTTTAATTTTTTTTATTTTCATAGAGAGAAAGGTGATGATAGCTTGGGGGGGTGAGTTCAGCAACACTGGGAGAAGGAAGCGGGATATTTACATTCTGGGATATACACAGTCTTGAAGATTGACATATTTGATATTGACATTTTTTTTTCTTGACAAAAATTTGATTTTTTTTTCTGAGAAAGAAAGAAGACTTGGAGTTGCGGAGGGCGGAGGCCGCTAGCTGCGGCCTTGGCTGCCCATCTTTTTGAATGATGGACACTGGGTGGCTGGATGACTAGGTAGGTTGGGGGATAATGGGACTTTGGCACGATAGGCCCCTTTTTTTTTTGTATAAAGTTTAAAACTCCTCCCTTTTAACCTTATTTACAGTTTTTTCTTTGGTATATGTTTTTAAATTATATATATATATGTGTGTGATTTCATTAATTAATATAATAAAGGAAAATGTTGTACATTGAAATATTTTATTGGTCTTAATAAAAATTTGTCTAACCAAAAAAATTGATTGGTTAATTTCCCCATCAACATAATTGCTAGCCGGCACAGCTTTAGGTCTCTGCATGTGCCATAGATGAATAAATTCGTGGTCTGCTTTTCTGCAGCCACTGGCGCCCTAATATTTGGACATGTAGAGATCTGGAAATAGTAAAAGTATAAAATCATCATTGTATTTAACAATGACTTTCTTCTTCCATTATACTAAAAATATATATATGAAATGCTCTCGAACTCATCACTTTCATTTTTATTTAGACATTTTAAATTTTATTTTGAACACTTGGACTTTTTTTAATAATCTTTATTTAAGAACACTTAAAAAACTGTCGACACTAAATACAGTAGAACTTGGATAATTCAAGTATTTTATTCGGAAAAAGTCTTTAATTGAATATTTATCTTGGTCCCTAGAATTTCCTTTTTTAAATTCGAGCTTTTGGATAATTCGATTTTTTTTTGTTTGTCCCTTGGGCTTTGAGTTATATAAGTGTTCAACTGTATAATATTACAATATGATTATATCATTTCTACTATTAAATAGACAATAAGATTCAGAAGACAAACCCTGACAGTTGGTGACTTTCGTACGCTCCAGGTTACGCACAGAATAATATAATATTTCTACTAATTTTGAAATGAGAATAGAGGCTCATATCAAACAATATCAAAAGAAAAACAAGAAACGTTAATCAAGTTGGCATACTTACTAGATGAAACGATTGCAGAAGCTTCTAAGTATTTAGCATCAATTATAGTTCTGCTAGAACAATAATGCAAAATTACATTGAAAAAAAAAGAAGCCTAATTAAAATTAAGAAAGAAAAGAGGCTTTGGACAGAAAAATTTTTTTTTTTTCATTAAAAAAAGCCATTTAGATTTTATTGAAATATTATAGGCTTTGCAATTTTATGCATGGTAATTTCTTCTTATTAATGACATTTGCACTTTAATAACTACTTTTACACTTTAATGAAATATTTTTTTTCATATTAATAAAAAATGCTACACTTTAATAACTTTTCAATTCCAATCGCCATTTTCGAATTCATTTGAATCTTAACATATAATAGATATTTACAGTTATATTCGGGCTGTTAGCCCTCGGTGTGGAGCAGAATGTACCTCTACAACTAATATTTGGTCCCAGAGACTTCCTGAGAAATCAAAAATGGGTATTTAAGGCCAAGTTTGCGTAAATACTGGGACCAAATATTTGGTCGTAGAGGCACAGTCTGCACCACGCCGACGAGGGCCAACAGTCCGAAAAGCGTAAGTGGTTGACTTTTCTTGATTTATCAAGAAATCGGGTTGGCCAAATATCATGGAACAAGTTGAATATGGGTTAGTTTATTTTTGTTCCACTTGATGGTACTCTGCCATCTAGAGATTCTCATGTGAGCACTCAGGATATGCCTTTTTTTACTTTTAATATCAACACTTGCCCTTTTTTTCTATTTTTTATTATTTTTCACATGAAAAACGTATTTACACAAACTTTGCCTTAAATACCCATTTTTTGATTCCTCAGGAAGCCTCTGGGACCAACGTGGCTGACTTTTCTTGATTTATCAAATAATTGGGTTGGCCAAATGGAACAAGTTAAATAAACGTTTAGTTTATTTTTGGCCCACTAGATGACGCTCTACCATCTACAGATGATCATGTAAGCATGGTCAGGATACGCCTTTCTTATTTTTAATATATATATATACTAAGAAATACTTTAATTTAATTTTATTTTATATATTATCGTTTTAATTAAGCAATTGAAAATAATGCCTTTGAGATTTCTCTCAAAGAAGTTAAATATTTTAGAAGTAGTACAAAAGTTAAATTCTACTGGGATCAGGTGGATAAATTAAGAAAAAAAGGCTTCTCTTGATCGTGCAAGTAAAAGCTGCGGGTATCTTGCGCCATCTGTTGGAATAAATATCAACTAATCGTTGATTTTTAAAATATATTTCAGAATTAGTCAAATACCCTTTCTTGATTAATCAATAAAAGCTAACCACATGAGTTTCAGGCTTCAAGCTGTCGGTTCTTATCAGTGTGGTGCAAGCTGTACCTCAATGGCCAAAAGAGGATGCCCTATTATATATCTCTATCAACTAAATTAATTGAGCTCTTCATTTCAAACTCTTGCCATTTTTCTACAATAGAAAATGTAACTATGAGATAGCAGTGTATAATATGGTCCATAATAAAATCTCAACAGTGTATTGCATTTCATTCCTGCACGTGCTGAACATACCAACAATGCTTTATCCATGCCAACACCTACTTCCAATTTTAACAATTATATTTATATTTTTAACTCCGCCTTTGTCGGTCCCAAGCCCGGATGAAAAAGGAGGAGGGGGAGCAGTAACAAGCTCGCTAAAAAACCTGGGCTCAGCTGGCCCAGCTGATAGTACTCTGTAAGGGCTCCTGATTCAGGGATACAGGATGAGCAGCGTTTGTACTCCATGTTAGGAGCGGCTGCACATGGTGTTGTTCCTCATGTCAGAGGCGGCCACTTAATTTGGAGCTAAGTCGGCCTGCCATTGAGTAGTGCTCCCAGTCTTAATGACAAAGGCAGACGCATTCTACTTCACCCAGTCATGATGGTTGTCAAACAGACACCATCAAGGGTCACAACTTGATGCCCTAATATGGTTGAGGTTAGATAAGAAAGAAGAAGAAGACAATTATATTGCCACGTGGAAAATTAGGAAAGACAAACTTCAGGATGACACAGCTCTCTCTCTCTCTCGGCCGTGCGTTTTTTGGGTTTGAGATGGAGAATGTTGAGTTAAGTAACCCCTTTGAGGTATTGGCTGAAATCCAAGAGAATGGGCTGCAAGCTCATGCCAACCTTGTCAAAATCGGCCAAGTCACCGCCGAGGAATCACCAATTTAATCTGAAATGCCTGAAAGTCATTCAGATTCAAAAAATGACAAGCATGCAAATACTAAGCCGGCGGCGGACATGCAAATTCTTGCCGCAATTGGGCTGATTGTCCGGAACAAGAAGACCAACTTATCGAGAGACAAGATGTGGACTTCACCAAAGTGGGCGGCTCCAAGAAGAGGCCGCATGACTGACCACGCCAAGTCGGGGACCAAAAAGGGATGCATCCAGAGACCGGGAATCCCTTCAAACAGCAGCAGGCCGCGAGCCACACCAAGACCCAGCAAGGTGCAAGAGTGCCAGACCACCAGGCAGAAGCAGGCGGCCTTCCGAGCAAGGTCGGCAGCGGGGCAGGCGGACCAGTGTGTCTACCTGGAGTTCTGCCCAGACTTCACGCAAGAGAAATACTTCCGTGCGTTGGAGGCCAAAATGGCCAAGGGAACCATCTACCAACTAACGAAGATGGAGGGGCACATCCTGGTCGGTCTCTCCAGCGTGCAGCTCGCCGACAAACTAGTAGAGGAGGGCCTCAACATCGAAGACGTCACCCTGCGTGCCTTTCCTCTCAGGAAGAGGGCCGAGAGAATCGTGCTCGGCAACGTGCGCTTCTTCGTAGAGGACGCTGACCTCGTCACTGCGCTGCGGCCCTACGGACAGGTCACGTCCATCATCCAGAAGAAGATGCAACTGGAAGATTCCTGCTGGGCTGATGCTCGTCGGGAGGCTTTTATAACTCTGAGCGACGGAGTAAAGCTCTCCCAGATCCCTGCCCTGCTGGACGTCAAGGCCAAGGGAGTGGTCACGCACGTCTACGTGACCTACGGCATCAAGTGTTCCCTGTGCTACAAGCAGGGGCACAAGCGTGCCAACTGTCCTCACAAGACTGGTCTCCAGGAGGATTATATATAGATTAATAGTAAACATGGAGAAAGAAAATAAGTCAGCGTGGCGACGCCGCTTGCAGGTTACATAAACAGGAAGTGAAGTCAGCTCCAGTGTTGCCGAAGCAAGCCGCCCGCCGTCACGGTCTAGCAAAACTGCAACTCATGAGTCACATGCGGCTCTTTGGATGAGAAAATGCGGCTCTTTATATAGTTCCAAACGCAAATATTATTTATGCTGTGTACTATTTATTTTTGGCAAAATATATATATATATATATTGTGGCTCTTTAAAAAATCTGATATTTTGTAAATTGTAATTTTTGACTCTTCCGACTTAAAAGATTGCCGACCACTGCACTAGTCCCTTTCAGCGACATCCTTATCGGGATCCTTCATCCAACCAATATCACCAGAACGATCCACATTCGGTCTTCTATATGAAGCCAGATAATTTGTCCTAGTCTCTCTTCCTCAAGCTTTATAAAGACAGGAACCTGTAGGTACAGCACGCGCCAAGAACGGATTGAAGGCAGGGGTACGTCGAAACGCGGGAAAGATGGGCAAGGCCGCGAGGTAGCTGGCTGTAGCTAGAGCGGCAGGTTAGCAAAGAACTGGTTGATCCAGTTAGTGGCCACATATCACGGTTTCTGCTGTTGTTTAGCTTGATCTGCTTAAAGAAGTTGTCACTTCGATGTTATATTCTGTCAACATAAACGCGATTCTGAAATATAATTGAAAATACCCATTTCAAACATCGCACTTACACGCCACACTATAAATATTTGGTGTTAAATGAAGATACATTGCTCGCAATCTATAAGTAGAAATTGAAAATACTTCGAACTATTATATTATTGTAACAAATATTTTCATTTAAAAATTTTTCTTCACAGAAATTTAAGATATTGGGGGAAAGGCATGGCTCATCAGTAGTGAAACCATCAGTTTAGTCCAGACCGCTGCTGTTGTATTGACTTGACCGGTAGTATAACAGCTGCAGTTGTTAGAAGTGGGATTCTGTGTGAAGGTGTCGCTGAGTGAACTGTTTCTTTTTACCTGGAAAACATAATTTCTTTTTTCTTACTCAGACTTTATAAATGGAACTCGTAAGACATTTCATCTTCTATGTATTGTGTATAAAAGAATGATATTAATATCAAGGAAGTTGTGTATTTCTGTTCTTCAATGCTGGAGCCCAGGGAGTAAGTATGTATAGCTAAGAGAGAGGGAGGAGGCTGTGTGTTCCAGTTCCTCGGAGATGACTGTTCCACATGAAGATGAAAAGTTCTCCGAAGTGAAGATTCTCACCCAGGTTAGCCAAGATGGATGTTGATGCCAAACTTGGATTTAATATCTCATGTTTCACGTCCAGGTCAAGCAAGTTACCGAATGTGTCCCTGGGTGGACGCCTGGTAAGTCACATTTTTTAACCTCTCATTGTTGCAGCCTAAACCCCAGGGACCTGCTTCAACTTTCAACCTCTGCCACTAAAACTTGTTCTATATTTCCAGGCCTGTGTCAGCTATTTATTGAAACCAATGACCACTTACGTTTTCAGGAAACGCTGAAGCCGCTGCCAGTTTGGCGTTCGTTCAGGTAGGAGCCGTTTCTGACTTCCTGCGTGCAGATGCCCTACCCCCCTCTTATAGTTTAGGGAGATACTTCCTGAGAGCCAACCATTAGTGGAATGACCCCTCAGCCCTGAGGAACGAGGCGCAGCTTTACCATGTACGCAAGACTGTGGTGTCGAGACTGCCATAGTCGAGTACGAGCGGGCATATTGGCCTCAAGTACGATAAGGGAGATCAGAGCGGGTGTCAAAAATTCGAAACTGATTCGCGCACAATGATGGAAGTCTCCACGTGTCTAACCCGTGTGTTTCAGGCGGTCCCATGCTCCCTTATAGTACCCATCTTGTGTACCTATCTACAGTGCACGCCATGTGTACGCACGACACTATACTATATAAAAGAGCAGCGGCCTCCGATCAAAGAGAACGAAGAGCCAAGTCACTCCTTCAATCATTAACTCACTGTGTCGCGCAGATACCTCCAATACTGTCCTTAATTAGTAACTCGGTATTATTTATGAAACCTAGGATATGTTCACGAGAACATCAACCTCTACACTGTGCTTGCAGCCTAAATATTTCCACGTAAATTTAGAATCCTCTCATTCAAGACTGTTGTTGCCTGATCTTCTCGAGAGGCTCAGCCCGTGTTCTAGTCATGCGCGTTCTTATGAGATATTGGCTACCGAAACGGTTGGCTGGGACTTTTGTTGTAGCTCGGATGCCAAAGCTGTAGCTCATTCTGCAGTTGAGTGTGAAGAATAAGCTTCCATTTTCCTTCTATTGAAGATACCATGTCGCTTCTAAGGATTGATGGCTCTATTTCCCGAAGTTCTCTCAGAATTTCAGATAGAATTTCAGTAAGGTCAGAGGATTTTAAAACTAAATGGGATTCAAATAGTGGAGTCAGTTTTTGAAAGCTTCTTTCGGCAAAGATTTTTATGTTTTTTAGATTTGGGGCTGCTGATCTTGAGGCGAACTTTGCGCATAGGATTTATTTTTCAATTCAAAAATATCAATATCTTTTTTATAGATACAGGTAATATCAAACAAATGCTACAGGTTTCTGGAGATATGTTTATTTATCTTTATTAAACCTAATCTCGGCTTTCGGGCATCTTTGCCCGTCTACAGGAGTACATAGAAACATATGTGAAAGATATTTCCATGTACTCTTGTAAAAGGGCAAAGATGCCCGAAAGCTCGAGATTAGGTTTAATAAAGATAAATAAACACATCTCCAGAAACCTGTAGCATTTGTTTGATTAATATCCAGGAGATTTAAACCAAGTACCGTAGAACCTCCCTGTATAGGATAATACCTAATTGCAGAGCTAAAGTGTCCTTTGGGGAGAGGCGTCATATTACTGGATAGTTGCTTAATAGCAAAAATGATAATTTTGCAAGTGAAAACTGTCCTTTAAAATACATTTGATTTTACTTATATTCTCGTTTCACTATTGGCATGCTTCAACTATAACCCCTTTTTTTTTCTATAGTCGGAAAAATATTTTCGTGAAAAATATAAAATGTATGCACAATCTAAATACTTTTAAATATATATATAGGATTAAAGGTCAAAGACTCTTCCAGTAAGATATGTCAAGTAAGAAGTTTCAGAAGATGAGTTTCTTTTAATTGTAAAACATTACAAGCTTTCGGGCAATGCCCTTCTACAGATAAAATAAAAATAAAAACAAAAATTAAAGGTAAATTAAGGCAACTAAGCAACTGAGAATTAAACAATGTAAATATATATCAGCTAACCATAGAAAACAAAAACAAAAATAAGATATATATACACACTCGCGTGAGACTACTCGCGCGTCTGGATTTGAATGAATTAAAATTGTGTTAATATTTGAAAAATTAGAGAGTTAGAAAAATTATTACAATGATATTACATAATTAAATATATCTAAGTAACTATTACGGGTAAATTTGTGTGGTTAATGACTATGCTATGGACTGCCATCTATGAATTGGTATTTAATGATTAGTGAGAGAAAAACCGTTTTTGACCGGTGTGACTGAGGTGGTGGAAGGGGGGTTATTAATATACCAGAGGTAGAATCTGAAAAATTCAATTGGAGATGTAGGTTGTGTAGATTGCGGGAATGTCTATTTTTCTATTTATGCTGTGTAGCTTGGAGGAAACAATGGATTCCAGACACATTGGTGTAGGTTGGAGATATTTCTGTAGTGAATGGTTGGGTTAGCAGTGTCAAAGGAATGGCCAGAAGATGCAATGTGTTGAAAAATGAGGGAACGGGGATCTCGGTTGGTGATGTTGCGTGTGTGCTCGGACATGTGTGACCGGCACCCCTCAAACATCTTCTTCTGGCGACGATACGTTGACGATATTTTCTGCATATGCAAAACCGACAGCGAGGATACCATTCTCTCCGACCTCCACACTTACAATCCCATCACATTCACTCTCGAGAGAGAACGCGAGCATGTCATTCCTTTCCTAGACGCCCTAGTCATACGCACACCAAATACCTACCATACCACAGTCTACTACAAGAAAAACCACCCCCCCAGATGCACCCATTATAGATCACACTGCCCAACTTCCCACAAAATCAACATAGTTAAAGCCCTCACCCGCCGCCTATTAACCCACTGCTCACTCCCCATCTTCAAAACTATTGAAAAGAACCGCATTATCTCCCATCTTACAGCTTCAACTTTCCCTCTGTCCTTTATAGAAAAACACACCTACTCGCCTGTTTCTCTTAACCTCCCTGCAGCCTACAAATCCACGTGTGTGATCCCATTCTCTTCCCTCTCAGTTAACCTCTCCCGTTTCCTCAAACCCTTTGGCATCCGTACCTTTTTTACTAACACACCTAACCTCCACTCACTCCTTAGGCATCCCATCACAAAATCCGACTCCCCCACTGATCCTCTAACATCTACTGGCGCGGTCTACTCGGTCTCATGCCAACAGTGCCCTGCCACCTATGTGGGTGAGACCGGTAGGACCATCGCCATTAGAATGTCCGAGCACACACGCAACATCACCAACCGAGATCCCCGTTCCCTCATTTTTTAACACATTGCATCTTCTGGCCATTCCTTTGACACTGCTAACCCAACCATTCACTACACAAATATCTCCAACCTACACCAAAGATTGGTTCTGGAATCCATTGTTTCCTCCAAGCTACACAGCATAAATAGAAAAATAGACATTCCCGCAATCTACACAACCTACATCTCCAATTGAATTTTTCAGATTCTACCTCTGGTATATTAATAACCCCCCTTCCACCACCTCAGTCACACCGGTCAAAAACGGTTTTTCTCTCACTAATCATTAAATACCAATTCATAGATGGCAGTCCATAGCATAGTCATTAACCACATAAATTTACCCGTAATAGTTACTTAGATATATTTAGTTATGTAATATCATTGTAATAATTTTTCTAACTCTCTAATTTTTCAAATATTAACACAATTTTAATTCATTCAAATCCAGACGCGCGAGTAGTCTCACGCGAGTGTGTATATATATCTTATTTTTGTTTTTGTTTTCTATGGTTAGCTGATATATATTTTCATTGTTTAATTCTCAGTTGCTTAGTTGCCTTAATTTACCTTTAATTTTTGTTTTTATTTTTATTTTACCTGTAGAAGGGCATTGCCCGAAAGCTTGTAATGTTTTACAATTAAAAGAAACTCATCTTCTGAAACTTCTTACTTGACATATATGTCGCAATTTCGTTGCGGAATTTTTTGTTGTTGGTTGAGAATGGTGTAGATTGTTGAAAGCGCAGTCGTTTGAGTGGAAAGTGCAGCATACAGGGGGAATAACCAGGACACGTGATGGGGTTTGAAAAATAAAAGGCAACTAGTCGGAGGAAAGAAAGGCTTGAAAAGGCGGAGCGGTTTTGCTTATTGGTTATCTATTCACATTGCGGTAAGATTGACTTAGCTATGGGATGAGCGGAGAGATCTCTAGAGCAGGCGTTACCTCGGTGGGATCGAAGTGAAGACTACTCGATGGTGTCCAGCCGATGACTGTAGGTACTATCTCGGTGGGATCGAAAGAACAACTGACTATTCTTGGTTCTCGATTTAACACGAGAACCCTTCTTACTTCTCATTGGTTGAAAGGTGTGACGTGGAGGTTCTCTATTGGTTCTCCACAAAATGTTCTACTCTCTGGTTGGTCTACGTTACTTCTTTTGTCTTTAGACATGTTCCAGCTTGACCCGGAAGTGATAGTTTGTTGAACTCAACTTTTATTAGTTCCGCGATAATTAAACTGGGTATAACTTTACTAATGATCGTGCTAACTTCTAAGCCTCTTTCCTAGGCCTTTCTTCTAGGCCTTTCTGTCCTCCAATGTTACCTTGTTCCTTTATTGAAACAAATCATACATTTTCATACATATATTGGATTAGGTTGGCATCTAATTGTACAAATTATGACAGATGCGCCCCCTACATGTGAAGAATTTATGAAGGGGTTTTAGTCTGAATAAGTTCTGTAAAGCAAAGAAAATAATTTTGAGCGAAAATTAATTGGTTATAGGGAGGTTATATACAACATTGATAAGGATATAAGAGAAAAAAATGTAGTGTTAATGCTATATAGTTGGTTTATAGTTAATAGAAATCAAAAATTTGTAAAGGTGAATCATAAGTTGAGTACTATGGTACATAGTGAAAAAGGAAAAATTGCCTAACTACATTTTTTGCTCGAGATTGGGAAGGAAATCGAGGAAATTTCATGAGGTAATTTTAGAAATCAAAAATAAAAATAAAAGTAAAAATAGTTGACTCAAATCAAAGTGAAGGCGTGGTGAAAAAGAAAAATGCCTTGTTGTGTGAAAAAAAAAGAAAAAATGCTTTGTTGCATTGGTGAAAAGGAAAAAAAAATGCCTAATTACTTTTTGCTCGAGTTTGGGAAGGAAAACGAGGAAATTTCATGAGGTATCAAAAAATAAAAATAAGAAATGTTGGGCGAAATCAAAGTTGAATGCTTGGTTGTGTAAAAAAAAAAGAAAAATGAAAAAGGTTTTTTAAAAATAAAGGATGACTTAATGTCTTAAGCTTAACCGAAAACCAATGAGTTTTCGTTGATAAATGGAACTACGATAAGATAAACTAAGTGGTAAATAAAATGGTAATTAATTGCTAAAATAAGTGATAATAAATTGAATAAGTTGATAAATTGGTTAAATATTTTAATTTTAATTTTAGAGAATAGTGAAAATGGTTAATATATAAACAAAAAATATATATATAGTGGTTTGAACCCGTTTTGTATCTACATGCCATGATCTAGATTTCTTAATTGATTAATTATGCCCTATAAATTTTTTGTCTCTTCTGTTGCGATACTTAGGCGGAAACGTGATCCTAACCTTAAATGCGAATTTATGCTATGTATACAGGAGACATGGAAATCTATATAACCTTTTCGTGTATTTATCTTTGTGTCATGTTTTTTGAGATCTCAAAAGCCGAATGTCGTATTTTAATTTGTCTCGAGCCTTAATGCGTTCTAGGGGTTTTTATGCGATCCCCTAGGGCACTTAAGATGTGCTCGCCCAATATCCACTTTATATATTGGGTGTCGGCAGTGCTGTAGTGGAGGGTATACGGGGGTATACGCCGTATACCCTATGCTTTTAAAATTTAGATAGCGTATACCTAGTGGTTTTACTTTAAAATAGCGTATACCCTATGATTTTGTTCAAATTTTTTATTAAAAATTTATTATTTTCTTTCTTTGTAATAGTAAAAAAAAAATGATGATAAAAATTGTACTGAAAAATTGCAAAAAAATTTCAAATTAACAATTCACACAAAATATTTCATTCATTTAGTAAAAATTTCTTGGGAAAAAAAAATATCAACTATATTCAAATTAATAATCAAACAAGCCTCCTTTAACGAAAAACGGAAAACGAATATAACCAAACCTTTAATTTTTGAAAATGGTAATTTTGTTTAAAACCACAATGAAATGAAAACTTTAAACTTTCCTAATATTTAAAAGTTATTATGTTTGTGCTTAATAGAAAATATGTTTAAAAATTAAAGTTTAAATAAAAATAAAGTTATATTTTCTGATGTTAAAATCATTTACAAAAAAAAGTAAAAACGACTTCTTCAAGATAGATGTTCTCTTATTACCAATGCTGTATTTATCCAGCAGTGATGTAAACTAATACATAAACAATTTGGTTTTCGATTTAAAACGATTTTCTTCTAATTCTATACAATTGAAAATATATTTGAATTTTATCAAATACTCTTCTTTACCTAAAGTTGCTATGGTAACCATGCTTAATTTTGCATATTCTTTAGTTTATTTGAAGTTAGCAAAAGCTGTTGACAAAATAACATTGATTTTCAAAAAAATATAATTTTGAAAACTTCTTTAAGTAAGTTTATTGATACTGGCTTAAAAGCTTATTTAAATTGTTTTTAATTGTTGATGAAAAGTTGGTGTTTGTTTTTTAAAAAATAAATAAAATAATTATTTTATTCAAAACTGTTGAAGATATTAATCTGTGATTTTAAATGTTTCTTTTTGACCAGTACTTTTGTTTTTGTTTTTGCCTTTTCCTAAAATGTTTTTTTCTTCTTCTTAATTATTATTTGTTCTATATGTAAAGCTTTGTTTTTTGATACTTGAATAAACAAATTCAAGTTATTATATTTTTTGTGTGCTTTTAAAGTTAAAACACAAACAGGTTATGGACCCAACCACGCATCCACTGCGCAATATAACAAAGCAACGGTAAGCCTAAAAATAATTCTATTTTGTTTATTACGTTAAAATTTATATTAGTAATGGCTGGAATGGATAATATTAAAATGGGTATGAATATTCCCAAATTGGAAGGATTAATAAACTGGCCAGAATATAAGAAAAATATAAAATTGCTTTTAACAATAAACAAAGTAATAGGCGTTGTTGATGGAACATATAGAAAGCCAATAAAACAAGAAACAAATGAAGAAAAAGAGGCATATGTAAAATGGGAAAGTGAAGATGCAATATCCCAATTGTTATTTACAACAAGTGTGATGCCTGATGTAAGTCAACTAATCATTCCCTGCTCAAGTGCTAAAGATATGTGGGACAAATTGTTAAGTGTCTATGAGCAAAGCTCTGGTCAAAGATTAGACATGCTCTATAATCAATTCTTTAATTTTGAGAAGGATCCTACAGATGATATTTCAAAGCACATTTCAAAATTAGAAAGTTTATGGAATGATATGCAAAATGAACTTACTAAACAAGAAAATTTGAAATTGCCTGGATCCATGCTGATGTGCAGAATCATAAACACCTTGCCTGTTGAATATTTTGATTTCAAAAGTGTTTGGGAATCAGTGTCTAAAGAAGAACGTTCTGTAGACAATCTCACACAAAGGCTTCGGTTACTCGAAATAAGAATTCAACAGCGAGATGAATGCAGCGCATCAAGTTCGACAGCACTAATGGCAAATGCATATGAAAATAAGCCAAATATGAAAGGAAAAGTTACCAAAAGTAATGAAAAATTTCAGAAAACAAGAGAAACAAGAGAATGTTACTTTTGTCATAGAAAAGGACACTTGGCCAAAGATTGTAGGTATGCAAAACAGAAGAAACTAAAGGAAAAAGAAAAGGATGAAACTAAATTAAAACTTAATTCAAAATTTTAAGTGAAAGTTTAATCAGTGAAAGATTCAATGAACAAGATGAAGACATTTGGATTGGTGACTCAGGAGCTACTAACCACATTACAAGAAATGCAAGTTTTTATACTTCTTATAAGGATTTTCCTACCCAACAGACTGTTAAAGTTGGAAGTAATGAAAAATTGATAGCTTATGGAAGTGGAACTATAACAATTGAAACTTGTGTAAAAGGTAAATGGCAAACTCACTACCTAACTGATGTATGGTATGTTCCCAATTTCAGTCGTAATGTGATGTCATTACAGTCCACATTGGATAAAGGGTTTGAAATGAAAATGGATAAAAAAGGTTGTAAACTTTTTAAGACAACAACTGGAGAAGTTATTGTAGAAGGGAAAAGACTACCAGGAGGCTTGTATGGTATGTTAATAACAAGTATCAAACCTGAAAATGCTGCAGAAGTCAATTTAGCCAAAACCCAAAATGTCAATATGCTACATCTATGGCATGAAAGATTTGGACATCAAAATAAAAGGCATGTTCAAAAATGGCTTAAAGAACAAGGAATAGATGCAGTCATGGACAATGAACCTTGCGAGGCATGCATTTATGGCAAACAACATAGACTGAGTTTTGGATCAAGAGAACAATATGCTTCTACTCAACCTGGAAACTTAATTCATGTAGATGTATGTGGCCCTATGCAGGAGGTTTCGAAAGGAGGGATGAGATACTTTGTGTGTTTCAAAGATGATTTTACAAAATACCGATCAGTGTATTTCCTAAAAGAAAAGTCACAAGTCATTGAAAAGCTAGAACAATTTCTCTTGGAAACAAAGACTACTGGACATATAGTGAAAGAAATTCTCACAGATGGAGGAAAGGAGTTTGTAAATAAAGAAAGCTCAAAAATTACAAACAAGTATGGTATTAATCATAGGATCACAATGCCATATACTCCACAACAGAATGGTTCAGCGGAAAGGGAAAACAGGACTTTAATAGAAGCAGCTCGTTCAATGATATATGCCAAAAATATGAGCCTAAAGCTTTGGGCAGAGGCAGTTAATACTGCTACATATGTTTTGAATAGAACAGGACCAACACAAATTGAGGGAAAGACACCTTATGAACTATGGTTTGATAAAAAAACCAGCAGTTGATCATCTTCGAATATTTGGAACTGAATGTTTTGTTCATGTGCCTGATGAAAAGAGAAGAAAGTTAGATGCCAAAAGCGAAAAAGGTATTTTAGTTGGTTATTGCAGTAACAAGGATGGGTATCGAATCTGGATGCCGAACTCAAACAAAGTTGTCACAAGTAGGGATGTAATATTCAAGGAAACTATACCAACATTTAGCCTTGATATTGAAAAGAGAAATAAGGAACTTTCAAGTAATCAGATTGATGAACAAAATGATACTCAAGATATTGAGAAAATTGAAAGCAATGTTCAAACATCAGACGTATACAATCTAAGAGATCGATCAAATATATCAAAACCTCAAAGGTATATTGATGCTGAAATAAATATTGCAGAAGGTCTTGAACCCAAGACATACAAAGAAGCAATGGATTCTCCAAATGCACAATTTTGGAAAGAAGCAATGAATGAAGAAATGAATTCTTTAACGGAAAATGATGTATACGAATGCACAACATTACCACCTGGCCAAAAACCAATTGATTGTAAATGGGTATTAAAGACCAAATTGAATTCTAAAGGAGAGATTACAAGATATAAGGCAAGACTGGTGGCAAAAGGGTTTGCACAAAAGAAGGGTATAGATTATGAAGAAACATTTAGTCCAGTGGCAAGACATGACACCATAAGAACTCTTTTAGCAATTGCTGCTAATGAAGACTTAAAATTGGTACAGTTTGACACAAAGACAGCCTTTCTCTATGGAGACTTACAAGATCAAATTTATATCAAACAACCTGAAGGATTCAACAATGGAACAGATCTTGTATGGAAATTGAAGAAAAGTCTCTATGGACTTAAACAGTCACCAAGATGCTGGAATTAGAAAATAGTCAACTTCATGAAAGAAAGATGTCTGAAGGAAAGTACAGCTGACCCCTGTTTATTCTTCAGAAAAACAAATGATCATCTACTCATTATTGCCATATATGTTGATGATGGAATCATTGCTGGTACAAATGAACAGGAAATCAAAGAATTTCTTGATGAACTAATGTTTTCATTTAAGATCACAAGTGAACCATTAAATTACTTTTTGGGCATTGAGATAGAGCGGCAACCGGATGGGTCAATATTCATAAATCAAAAGGCATATATAAAAAGAATTCTTGAGAAATTCAATATGTCTCAAGCGAATAAAGTGGGAACACCAACTGATAATTCTACTGTTCCTGGGGAAGCAGAGATTCTAGAAAATGTTCCCTTTCGTGAAGCGATTGGTAGTCTGATGCATCTGAGCTGCTTAACAAGACCCGATATCACTTTTGCACTGAATAAAGTTTCTCAAAAACTTGCAGTACCAACAAAATATGACTGGGAAGCAGTTAAACGAATCTTCAAATATCTTGTAGGAACAACTTAATATGGAATTATGTACCAAAAGGGTCATAAAGTAAGAGTTTTGGAATCTTTCAGTGATGCAGATTTTGCTGGAGACCCAGAAACTAGAAGATCTACCAGTGGAGTTGTGTGTAAACTGGCTGGTGGTGCTATTTCTTGGCTTAGCCAAAAACAAAGATCAGTATCTTTGTCAACAACTGAGGCCGAACTCGTGGCAGCAAGCATTACAGCAAAGGAAGTCATTTGGTTAAATAGACTTTTCAGTGAAATTTCTCCACTAAAAGAACAACCAATTATAAAAGTTGATAATGCAAGTACAATTAAATTGATCAAAAATCCTGAATTTCATAAGAGAATCAAACATATAGAAGTAAGGCACTATTTTGTGAGAGAAAAGTATCAAGAAGGTATTTTCAATGTAGAACATATTTCTGGAAAAGATCAAGTTGCTGACATTATGACCAAAGGGCTCCCTAAGCCGCGTTTCCAAATGCTGAGATATCTACTGGGTATGAGGGACATTTGAAATCTGATTAAGGGGAAGTGTTGAAGATATTAATCTGTGATTTTAAATGTTTCTTTTTGACCAGTACTTTTGTTTTTGTTTTTGCCTTTTCCTAAAATGTTTTTTTTCTTCTTCTTAATTATTATTTGTTCTATATGTAAAGCTTTGTTTTTTGATACTTGAATAAACAAATTCAAGTTTATTATATTTTTTGTGTGCTTTTAAAGTTAAAACACAACAAAAACAAATCGATTAAGTAAGTATCTAAATTTTGTTAATGTTAAAATAAGTGAAATTCAAATTTTCTGTACTTATACTAGCTTTCGAAAATAACTCTTCTGTTTAATTATGGACCGCTGGTTGAAGACAGGAAATTTATGTACTAAAAGAAGTTTGGAGGTAGAAGAAGATGCAGAAAAGAATGAACTAGAAGAAGCTTTTAAAAGAAATAAAAACACTGTTGGTACATCAAATGCAAGTACTATCTCAAAAAGAGCTGATATATTGATCAATAGTTCACCAGAGAAAATGAATGACCAGGATTCCAAATTTGAAGTTTGGAATGATTCCCAATATATTCAATTTAAGGAAAAGTATCCATGGCTTTCAATTTCCAAAGGTAGACTCGGATGTAACATTTGCGCAAGTGTTAAAACTTTAGGGGCTGCAAAAAGTGAAAGAATTCATATTTCACCAGAATGGAGTAACTACCTAATAGAAGCAGCAGGAAAAGATCGGGCAAGCAAATTATCAAACATTCGAATGAAAATTAAAAAGCATTGTGAGTCTGAAGCTCATAAAATAGCTGAGAATATTAAGAAAGACAGAAAAATAAATAAATTAGAAGAATATGCAAACAATATGAACATTGAAGTAGAAAATGAAAATATTAAGCTTTTTAGAACTGCTTATAATATCGCTAAAACAAATAGACCATATTCTGATTATGAAAATCATATCACGTTACAAACATTAAATGGCATTAAATTAGGATCGACTCTTCACTCCAGATATTCTGCTACACAAATAATAAACCATATAGCCTGCGAAATGTGGAAAATGCTTGTTGCGAAGATTTTGTCAACAAATTCAAAAATTACTATACTAATTGATGAATCAACAACCTTAAGTAATAAATCAACTTTGGTCATTTTCTTGAAAGCATATTTAGGAGGAGAAAGTATTGATTATATTTTCTTTGATTTGTGTGAATTACAATGCCAAGACTCAGAAAATATTGAAAAAGAGCTTTTGAATACTTTGTATAAACATGGGTTGAACGAAGAATATTTAAAAGAAAATTGGATAGCAATTGCGACTGATGGGGCAAGTGTCATGGTAGGAAGACATTCGGGAGTCGTAACTCGACTTAAGCAAAAGTTTCCAAAACTTTTTGCATGGCACTGCCTCAACCATAGATTAGAGCTTTCTGTTGGCGATACTATCAAAGAAGTTCGCGGAATCAACCATTTTAAAGCTTTTATGGACAAACTGTATTCATTATATAGCCAATCTCCCAAAAATTGTCGTGCTCTGGAGGAAGCTTGCCATGAATTAGGAACAAGATTTGCTAAAGTGGGTCGGATTTTAGGAGTACGATGGATTTCAAGTAGTTTTAGAACAATAAAAACCGTCTGGGAGTCATACGAGTCATTGCACCATCATTTCAAATCATCAACATATCTCGATTCCACATATCAAGGGTTATTAAGAAGATTGGAGAGTCCAGAATTTATATTAGATTTAGGTTTAATGTACGACACGCTTCAGGAAATGTCAATGTTGTCTTTAGAGCTGCAGTCTAGAACAACTACTTTACAAAAGGCGGAACATATAATAAAGAGAACAATTAGAGTCATAGAAAGCTTCAAAACATCACCAGGAGAAAAAAGCTTGCTAGCTCTTGAAGCGGCAGAAAACTTAGTTTTTAGGAGCGTAACATTAGTTCCCAATGCCAAAATTATTCCGATTGATAGAAAAAAAATTCTTCTAAGTATAATAGAAAAGTTAAAATTAAGGTTGTGTACAGAATCAAATGAAGATAATGAGCAATTAATTAAGGATATTTCAGCTCTAGAACCAAACAATTTTGACGCAGAAAATGTTCGATATGGAAAGGTCGAAATGAGACATATTTGTCGAAGGTTTAACTTAGATGAAATGAAATGCATTAACGGCTTGAGAGATTTTGTTGATGATAAAAACAATGTTCCCGAAACACTTCAACCATTTTTCAGGGCAATTTCAACATTGCCCTGTTCAACAGCTGAATGTGAGCGAGGTTTCAGCCTAATGAATGATATAATAACAAACTTGCGGACTTCTTTGCTAATATCAAATGTTTCGAACTTAATGTTCATAAATTCAAATGGACCACCAATCGAAATGTTTCAGCCGAAAAAAATACGTTCAATCATGGCTTTTACATCATAGATCATCTACTGACACTAGATCAAGAGTTTGTGCCAGAAAAAATACAGATGCATCTCAGCAGGCATTATGGGACATTTTTATGTAAAAGTTGTATGTAATATTTTACGTCTTTTTTTCAAATAAAAATATAATTAAAAATAACCTTGTTTATTTTTACCAAAAATTTATATTCTCAAGCGTATACCCTATGCTAATTTTACGACTACAGCACTGGGTGTCGGTACCTAAATTAATACCTTGAATGCAGGATTCGAGGGGATTCTCGATCCTTCTAAAAGGTCGCTTAATCCCTTTTGGGGGAAAACGTAAGTTCGAAAACTAACTAACAATTAAAGTGGTAATGTGCGTGAACTTTGTTCGTAATTGACTTTGAGATCTACGTGTAGGTGGAATATGTAACGTTTTTTGGAAGTCTGTAAGAGTAATTAGGATTTAATTATAATAGGGATGTGAACTCATTAAGATGTGTTGGTACGTCTTGACTCTTGTGAGAGTGCAATTGAATTGTTTTTGTAAAAGTCGATATGCAGGCTCGAACTGGAATCCAAGATTGGTGACGTTAAAATTTGTGGATGGGGAAACGCGGTGACCTATATTTTATGTGCCGGCCAAAAGAGGCCCGCGGTAATTTGAGATCCGGAAATGGGGGAACTCCCACCCTCTATTTGCGCTATCTCGCTGTTCGAATTTTATTACTTCGCGGAAGATATCTGCCTCCTAATTGTTTTTGTTCAACTTGAATCTTTTAATGGCTCTCTACTTATTTTACTGGAGTGGGATTCTCTTTTGGCATCGATTTGTTAAATTTCAGTTACTTCTATCTCCTCGGAATTTATTTAGATTTTCTGCAAAAATGTTCCCTAAAATTATAAGAAGTTTTACAAATGCTTGTCCTATATTAAAAACTGCCTCTTGCAGCTCGAAAACTCTATTAGAAGGCATGGTATAGGTTAACAAATAAATAAGGAATAAAACTGGGGTACATTTATAGGGTAGGACTAGCAGACAAAGGATAAAATCAGATGAAAGATAGGGTATCGATACATGTTCTCCCATATTGTTGTAAATGGTGACTCTGAAATATTTGCTCGATCCTTATTCATTGTTGGCCGTTCAATTTCGCACTGCTTGTTATCGTTGGGGAGTGGCGTGTATCGTTTTTGGGAAAGAATGGTAGGATTTAAATGATTGTCAGGTTCGCAGTTCTTAACGTCGGGGAAGAATGGCGTAAATCGCCTTGTTGAAAAAATGGCAGGGTCTAAATGCCTGAAAGGCTCGCTGTTTGTGGGTTTGAATCTTAATGGCTCTGCTGGAAATAATTCGGGTGTGAAATGCTTAAACGGGAACGTGTAATCGGGCTTGTGCTTTATATGACATATTCTAACGGCGGGCGGTGATATATAACGGACTGTTTCTGTATACAGCTTAAGCTTGTTGACGTGGATCGTATCAGTGTCTCTTTGAAGAGGTTGATTTGGTCGATCTATACGGACCACATTTGGTGAAATAATTTCTAATATTGTGTGTGGTCCTGTGAAATATGGAGCGAGTTTCCCTGTATTGGGGTGGTGATATAATTTAACTAACACTAGATCACCTACTTCGAAATGTGGTTGTTTGTGTCGTTGATCATAAATGGTTTTGTCTTGAAGATGCTTGTTTTGTGTTCGTGTGTGTGCAATCTTTCTAGCTCTGTCGATATCCGGGTAAGGTGTGCTATGGTCAGAGAGTTCCGGGGGTAGGATGCCAAACATTAGGTAGATGGGTGGAAAACCTGTGGTAGAGTGTGGGGTTTTGTTATATATGACTGTAACTCTTTTGACCAACTTGGTCCATGCGATCTTAGGATTTTCTAAATGTAACCGCCTAAGTTTTCCCGTGAGGGTGGCGTCAGGCGTTCACATAGACCGTTGGCTTGTGGATTGTTGCTGGTTGTAAGTAGTGGGTGGATGTTTCTATTAAGTAGGAAACTACTAAATTTTGGCGAAGTGAAGGCAGGGGATCTATCCGTAAGGAGGCGTTTCGGAGAGCCATCCTGTAATACTCGCTTCAGTACCTGTTGGTAGGTGGTGATGCTGGTGGATTTAGATGGAAAAGTCCACGCGTAGCGCGAAAAATGGTCGACTACAACATGGAGGTATATTTTGGTGTTGCCATATTTGGCAAATCCTGCTATGGTGTCTAGGGATAATAGGTCGAAGGGTTCTTTGGCTTCCGGGGGTTGACTTAACTCCCCGTAAGTGGGTCCCAATGGACGTTTTGTTAACTGGCAGGTGGGGCAGGTCTTAACCTTTTGTTTAATATCTTTTGACATACCTTGCCAGTAATATTGCGTGGAGATGAGTCGTGACATTTGTGAAATACCGGGGTGGTTATAGTGTGCGTGTACTGTTTGTAAGAGTTGTTGTATGAGTGGTTTTGGAATTATAATCTTGGTTACACCTTTGCGGGAAACTGTATGTAATCCATTACGATCAATGGTCAGGGTAGACTCTCTCGATGGAGGAGGTTGGTGTGTCTTGATAAGAGATGCGTCTAAAAATCCACAGAATGGGTTACGGGACAAAAGATCCGCCTCATACTGTTGTTTTCCCCTTTATGTAGCGGACTTCGTACTCGTAACTCGATAGCCGTAAACTCCATCGAAACAATCTGCCGGACGGGTTTTTGATGGTCTTCAGCCACTGCAATGCGTGATGGTCAGAAAATATAGTAAACTTTCTGCCCATCAGATAGATGCGAAACTTCTCCACACTCTCAACGATTGCTAAGCACTCAAGTTCAGAGATGGAGTAGTTTTTCTCGTATGGGCGCAATGTTTGGCTGAAAAACTGAACTGGATATACGTTCCCGTCAGGGTGAACCTGTTTGAGAATGCCTGCTATACCGAGGGTGGATGCATCGCAATACACTTGGCATGGCAGGCCTTCTTTGTAAAGGTGTAAGATGGGGTGTTGTGTGAGGTTCCCTTTCAGGTCAATGAACGCCTTTTGGCAAGCTTCATCCCAGATCCACACGACATCCTTTTTGAGGAGGTTATTGAGTGGTGCTCGCAAGCGAGCGTATTCCGGGATGAATTTGTTATAGACGTTCACAGCGCCTAAGAAGGATTGTAGTGTTTTTCGGTTGTGTGGTTGTTTAATGGCGTGAATGATGTCTGTGTTGCGTGTGAGCGGTGTGGTTGTACCAGCTGTGATGGTGTAGCCTAGAAAATCTATGGACTGCTTAAAAAATTCGCATTTCGCGAAGTTAAGTTGTAACTCCTCTGCTTCGCAAAAGGCGAAAAATTGTCGCAGGTGGTTTTGATGTTCCTCCAATGTGTTGGAGTAAATGATGAAATCATCAAAGTAATGTGCCACACAGTCAAGTCCGTGTCTCTGTAGGACCTGACTCATGGCTCGTTCGTAGATCTGAGGGCTGGTTTTTAATCCGAAAGGTAATCGAGTGGGTTGGTATAACCCTTCGAGGGTGGCAAATGCCAACAGTGGTCGAGAATCAGGGTGTATTGGGACCTGCCAATACGCAGAGGATATGTCGGCCGTGGAGAAATACTTGGCCTGTGCGAGGCGGTCGAGGATATCCTCGATTCTCGGGAGGGGATGGACATCAGAGCTAATTAGTTCGTTCACCTTTCTATAATCGATACAAAACCGTTTGGTCTTGTCGCGTTTAGTGACGAGGGTGACAGGGCTCGAGAAAGGTGAAAAAGATTGCTCGATAATGCCATTCTCTAGCATTTGTTGGACTTGATTACGGATTTCTTGTTGGTCACATATCGGAACACGATATGGCCGTATGGTAATTATTTTGTCGGAATTCGTGGGTATTTTTACTGGTGGAATCCGTAAGCATGGTACGTTGAATTTGTTCTGTGTGAAGATGTGATTGTATCTTTGTAAAAGTGTTGTGAACTGGGGTGTATAGAGAGGATTGTGTGTCGTGTTGTAGCATGTATGTGGCAAAGGATTTTGTTGGGTCTTAGTGTGAGTGTCGAGTTCGTTGTGTGGGTTGGTCATGTGATAGTTGTGTGACGACGTATGATCACCTATGTGCTTGGTATGCGAGTTGTCCCGCTGTATGGGTATGTTTTGGGCATGGTGTTTACAAGTTGAAGCCGTTGTGGCTTTGTTATTTGAGGGCATGTAAAAAAGGCAATTGGCCTTAGTGAAAAAATGGCATGTATATAAGGGTGGTTTGTTCAATGAATGCACGCAATGGTTGTCATAGGCGGAAAGTTTGGCTGCTGGGTAAATTCTTTGGGATATCGCCTGACATTGCCAGTACGTGCATACATTTGGTACATGGTTAAAATGGTAGGATGGGGTAGACAATGGGGCGCCCAGCTGGAATATAGTGCATTTACTAAAATCTATTGCTAATTTGAATTTGTGGAGGCTATTAAGGCTAAGAATTCCAAATGGTAACGGTGCATTCACTACATGGAAATTCTCTCTTCGGGATATTTGTCCTATGGTTAGAGGGAGAGACAGTTTACCCATTGTTTTTGCAAAACCATCCAGGGTTTGGAGATCCAGTGAATGTCCCTTAAGGGTTAATTTAGGCAGGTGAGTTTTTAACATATTGTAGAGATTGTATGGCACTATATTCAGGCTGGCGCCTGTATCAATTAAAAAGGGGCATGGTATATTAGGGGCTAGGAAAAGTTTTACAGTCAGTTGGGTTAGGGAGCCTACCTCAGTCTCGAAAAGTCTGCTCTGCTGGGGTGTCTCTGGCTTGAGATGGTTGCTGGGGACTCGGGACTGGTTGTTTTGGGACTGATTGCACTGTCCTGGCACCTTGATATCGGTTTGGGACTGATTGCACTGTCCGTTCTTTTTCGTGGGTCGCCGGGACTGGTCGATGCCGGCATTCGCTGTGCCAGTGCCTCGCGCCGCAGAACTTACAGTTGGACGGTGGAAGAGGTGCATTCCAGGCACCTGGGCGTCGGGGTGTGTTGTGGTACGGACCCGACATTGTGGGCGGTTGGTCCTCTCTGCATCGCATTGTCGGTACACTGGGCCCGTGGATCCGCTTACCAGTCGGAACCACTCTCCTAGGTTCTCGGGAGGCACTACGCGGACTAGGCGCTGGTCGGAGAATGGCAACCCTTCTGTCAGCGTCTCGAGGATCACCTCCTGCGGGAGTCCTAGTTGCAGCCCCATGGCGGTTTTCTCCCGGTAGTAGGTCTCTAGGTTGGCTTGTCCAGTAAGCTTCATGGAGAAATATTTCGCAAAGGACGCTTCGCTTGACTCAGGATAGAGATCTAAGAGGATTTGTCTCACCTGGAAATAGCTCCGGTCGGCCAGCCGAAGTTTCCTGAAAAGCTCCAGGGGTTGTCGCACCAGTTAGTTTGGTAGACATGCAATTTTTCTTTTTCTTCCATGGAGTCTTCCATTTTCCGGTCGAATGCTTGGAAAAACTGGGACGCACTGTACGTTCCATCGAAGACTGGTAGATCCGCGCCCGGGGTATCGGATCTGCCTCGGGCTAACGCCGTCGCAATTTGACTGATGGCAGCCGCTAGGGGTCCCGTCTCCTCCGCCTCGGTCATTTCCTGTCTCTCCGGTTGGTCGTCATCTTTGACGCCGATGGTATCTTGGTTACTCGCCATAGAATTATCCTGTCGACTCAATCCGTTTGTCGCAATTTCGTTGCGGAATTTTTTGTTGTTGGTTGAGAATGGTGTAGATTGTTGAAAGCGCAGTCGTTTGAGTGGAAAGTGCAGCATACAGGGGGAATAACCAGGACACGTGATGGGGTTTGAAAAATAAAAGGCAACTAGTCGGAGGAAAGAAAGGCTTGAAAAGGCGGAGCGGTTTTGCTTATTGGTTATCTATTCACATTGCGGTAAGATTGACTTAGCTATGGGATGAGCGGAGAGATCTCTAGAGCAGGCGTTACCTCGGTGGGATCGAAGTGAAGACTATTCGATGGTGTCCAGCCGATGACTGTAGGTGCTATCTCGGTGGGATCGAAAGAACAACTGACTATTCTTAGTTCTCGATTTAACACGAGAACCCTTCTTACTTCTCATTGGTTGAAAGGTGTGACATGGAGGTTCTCTATTGGTTCTCCACAAAATTGCTACTCTCTGGTTGGTCTACGTTACTTCTTTTGTCTTTAGACATGTTCCAGCTTGACCCGGAAGTGATAGTTTGTTGAACTCAACTTTTATTAGTTCCGCGATAATTAAACTGGGTATAACTTTACTAATGATCGTGCTAACTTCTAAGCCTCTTTCCTAGGCCTTTCTTCTAGGCCTTTCTGTCCTCCAATGTTACCTTGTTCCTTTATTGAAACAAATCATACATTTTCATACATATATTGGATTAGGTTGGCATCTAATTGTACAAATTATGGCATATATATAGGATATAAATATATATAATAATACAAATTGTTAAAATGGATTATTGTGGAGGTTTTTCCTCGTTGCTGTTACTTTTAATATAGGTGATCCAAATCTCTACATGTCCAAAAAGATGGACTTCTGTGATTGCTGATAAAAACAAATTTATTCGTCTATGGCACATGTAGAGATCTAAAGCTGCACCGGCTAGAGTAAAAACATTAAAGTAGGAATTAGCCTTTCCTTTTTGGCTAAATAGTTTTTATTTAGACTAATAAAATTCTTCAAAGTACACAAAATTATAAAGGCAAAATAAGTAATTTAATCTTTTTGCTTTTTTATAATATTATTATATAATGAATTTATTTGAACCTAAGAACTTTTTAAATAAAAAAAAATGAATGAAAGGATAAATTAACATTATAACCTAGACTTTTCTTCAGGCGTGATTATGGTTATATTTCTGTTGGGCAGGTAATCGGCTGGCATATTGGATTGTGAAAATATAAGAATACAATAATCATGTTGTATATTATTATAAACAAGAAATATTCACACTATTTCAAAGTAAGGAGGCATCATGAGTTTTCAATATATTCTATCAAACGTTTACATATATAGTAATTAAATAAATATATAAATAAAAAGGTATATATTCGATTGAATAAAATATTTATTTTCCAATATATAGGTTGGCTGAACGCCAACCTTTGTCAAGTGATTACATTTTTGTATAAACAAACTCAGCGCCGCATATAGTTTTATAAAATCACAGTTGAAATAATTTTTAAAAATTAATATAATTAAAATTTTATATTTTAATTGTGGTATTATAATACTAAGCGGTGCTGAGTTTGTTTGAACAAAAATGTAATATCATGACAAAGGTTGGCGTTCATCCAACCGAAATATTGGTAAACAAATATTTTATTCAATCCAATATATACCTTTTTATTATCTAAAGATTTAAATATATATTTCTCTATTTTCAGAAAAATATAGTAGTATTTTGAAGAACACTAACGACTTCGAAAAGCCCCAACATTCCATCATTGGGGAGATTAGAATCATAATCAGTATCATGATCTTGGTCGAATACATCAAGGAGGAATTGTGTCACTTGAGGAGGGACTTCTATAGGATTATCATCTAGCATCTCTGTAGCATTGACTTTGTCCTCAACCGCCATGATATCATAGTCCTCAGGACGTCTGACATTGTAAACAATCTCAGTAAAATTTTCCGGCATATTGGACAGGAGTTTGTCTGCTCAGACCATGTCTTGAGACAATCCAGGTGGAACTGGTACATGAAGTTTCTGGGATGGGAGAAGTTATCCTGGCTGATGGTGTCCAGGCAGATGGAGCAATCTTCTGCTTCAGACATCAGATTTTAAAATATGAAGTTAAATATTTATTTTAAAATTCGATATTTTTCAATTGAATTTATTTCTAATTTTTAACAGTTAAACAAAAGTCAGAACATAAACATGTTGGAGTAAAATGATGAATATGAAACGTATACGAAATAATTAAATTTATTATATTCGAATATTTGAAGATTAATCTGTTTCTTTATATTTATATATCAATAGAATTTTTATTTAATAATTTTTATCTACTTCAAAATCAATACTGGAGAACGTTGCGAAAAATGTTAAAACTAAATTGACAATTAAACTCTATTTATGAAGAAGAAACTCATAAATTAGTGTCAGCCTGAAAAAAAAAACGGGAAAACATAAACAACATATTATAATAACACAATCATTCTTTAACAACAGAACAGTGAATTTCAAATATTCTTCCTCTATAAATATTACTAAAAAACTAACTAAAGGATGTCCACAAGGAGAACCAATATCTCCCACATTATGGAACAAACTGATTGAAGAATTGTTATAAACATTAATCTGGATGATAACAGTATTGACTATAATATGCTGGAACAAAAGCCATGGCGAACTAAAGACAGCAATTAACAATTTACTTAGTAAAATTAATACCTGGTGTGAAAGCAGTAAATTACAGATACCAAAGGATAAAACGAAAATATGATATTTATATAATTGCATAAATGATACAAAAATCCTTAATAGCAATATAGCTAGATATGTTGAAACCCTTAAGATCTTGGAATTGACCTTGAAAAATCATCGAAGCAGGAACAAGCTGGACCTTATGCCACACATTAATGAAATCGTCGACAAAACTACTAGAGCTAGCGGTTACCTACTCAGTTTAATAAAGAAAGCATGGGGTCTAGAATGCAGACGAAAATTAACTCTATACAAGTCAATATTCCGAAGCACAATAACATATGGTCAAACAATATGATTTCCATTCATAAGCAAGTAACCAAAGACAAACTAAATTCCCTGCAATATAATATTCTAAAACACTGCATACATGCCTATACCACAACATCGTCAAACACAAATACCAAAACTCACAGATTACATAGAATCCAACACATTGGAAAATGAAATAGGCTACAATAGATTTAATTTATCAAACAGAAAAGAAATTGCTAACTATAATGAAAGAAAATTAGAGGAATACACTATGAAGAATCCAACAATAAATTCAAACGTTTTTTTTTCATCTCCTCTAAAATACCTAACTTTGTCAAACCAAACTTCTACATTGTTCAATTCTTTACGGGTCATGGTAACTTCAAATCATATCTCTTCAGAATTAGAAAAATAGATTCGCCCAGATGCTTTTGTGGAGCGGAAGAAGAACCCCCGAACACATCTGAACTCATGCCCACTGGTCTCAAACCTAAGACAGCAGAGCAAGATGGAAAGAACCTATCTGGGTCAAATAGTTTATAATAGGGAAAGATATACGAAATTTAATAGGTTCTGCAGACCTTTTATTATAAATAGACAGTTTCATGCAGCTTGAGGAAATACACAACTATGCGACTTGATTTACATCAATGTAAATGATTAATAAGTTACTTTAGAATATAACTCATTGTAAATAGCTCAACTTGATCAACTTTCTCTCTCCACGATACTAATTATTACAGATAACTTCATTAAATCAACTTCCATCATTGCTTAACATATTGTAAATAACTACCTTGAGATTTCTTCTATCTGCTTATGTTGTTGCTTATTTTTCAGTGTATATGTTTATTCAATGCTCTTTTTCTTAATTTTTATTTTATTTTTGACAATTCTGTTACCTACTCTACTACAATATGAATTATTGTAAATAGTTTCACGCGCAATTATACAGATCGGATATAGCGTGTCTTATTTGCAACTGGGAATAAATAAATTATATTTCTATTATATATATATCAATGCGCATTATTAATATATATATATTATTTTGGATAAAAGGTATCTCCTGAAAAAATAAGCTTTTATCCAGCAGAGTTTCCTCACCACTCTGGAAGTACCTGCCTCGGCGCGTTACCCTTTTTGGCGGTTCACCCCCCAGGAGCCCTAAATGGTCCTGAGAAGTCCTATTCCACTTCTAGCTTTTACTAACCCCACCATCGGATCTGACCTGATGGCGCCAGCAAAGCTAGGGCCCTAGAACTGACCAATTGTTGAAGACTCGTGTCCCAGGAAACTGAATAATTTTACAAACCAAGATAAATTTGATATAAATTTTAAATATGTTATAAGCTATGAAAATAAGAAAATCATGTTCACAATTTCATATGATGTTGGGATATGATTGATTTAAAATTCCAGAAAATGAAACATTTTTTTACAAAGTTAATTTATTGGTTCATCTTATGATAGAGATGGCCTCTGACAAGATTCTCAAGGAACATTATTAAGATTATAAGATTGAATGTATTTGATGACTGTGTGGTGATATTCCTACATGTAGTTCTTGAAATTCTGGTAGCTGGATAGCATCTAGCAATTGGACTCTGTTTCTTAAAATTATTTTCTATACGGCGACATCTTCTTGATAATATCAGTGTAATATTAATAACACATTCGAAGTGATTGTCGTAAAGATAGAGGCTGCCTGGCCGGCATTCATTGTTCTTCAAATATAAGACACTTCGACCAGCAAATATTTTTATAAAAGGTATATTTTGTTTTTACTTCTTGTACATACAGTACTGGTCATGAAAATCACGGTGGTAAGAGGTTTGTGACTACTCATACTTTAGGTACACCAAATGTCTTTACTAGTAATATCAGGCAATGGAACCATGGGGTTAATGTCTGGATATACATATATATAACCCCCACGGCCACCTAGAAGTAAGGAATTTTGTACACTATTGTTAACAGGATTGAAACATTCTATAAAATAACAGACTTCTACGTGGTCTGTAAGTATATTAAGAGCTATACCATTAACCTGTTATACAAACGGGCCTAGTACCACAGCCAGTTCTAAACCTTTTTAAAGCTTTACCTGTATTTACTTTTATATATGTGATAAGGTCCTGTCGACTTATCTGTGATGAGGTATCCTGTCGACTCTCGCTATAGCTGTGGCAACTGAGGGTCAAACCTGTAGTAACCGAGAGGGACAGTCAGGGCGTGGAGAGTTTTCCAGTACCTCTCTGCACTTTGAAATACCTTTAACAGTTTTCACAGAGTACAGGTAGTCATGGTCGAGGCAGAGTGGAAAGCTTGGGAATGTCCACAGACAAAAAATCGAAGAGACACAGTTGTAGTAGGAAAGTTCAGTGAACAGATAGGAGTCGAGCTAAGAGCAAGATGGAGATAAAAATAATTCTTACTGTTCTACATGGTCGATGAAGTGGACCTGGGTACAACCGACAAGGGCTCACGCCGATAGTGAAGCGACTGTAACATTTCGGCTAGGGCAGATGTTTTATATATTTGCCGAGGGGGAGGGGGGGGACAGGCATGCGAGAATTTGGACTTTGAACGGGTGCAAAGTGCGTGGGGGGTGTCTGCGGTATTTTCTACATCCAATGGACCTGATGGCAACGGGCTTGCCAAATTCCTTTTTAGGGTTTTGGATTTTTATCTCGATATCTTGCTTAGCTCAGCTCTTGATCTATTACATAGTTTTATTTATTCATCCTCAGTTTGTAAAAATTACATTACATATGGTGATGCAATGACACCTGTCAATCATGCGTATAATTATTTATAGATGTGTTTCTATATACAGCATGACAATCTTGTTATAAGTATTATACAATATAGGGTTGTTGGTTTAAATTACCATATATCTATATATTTTTAATTAAAAATACATATATTGGATCAAAATATCATTTATTTTACTAATATTTCAGTTGGCTAGATGCCAACCTTTATCATGGTACTAGCCGAATGATCCTGGCAATGCCGGGGTTTTACCCGATTAAATGTTTTTATTCAAACACTATTTGTTACAATTATAAATTGGCGCCGTGTATATGTCACTCTTGTGAAACGTCCCGCTCCAAACTTTACATGTACATTAGGTCAGCTGTTATTACCTCCCATCTTCACCGCTAGGGGCGCTGCTCACGAGCGAAAGGGCAATTTTCCAATGTGTGTCAACAACAAACTCAGCGCCACATAACGTCTGAGTTTGTTGTTGACACACATTAATATGTTATAACAACTTGATAAAGGTTGGCGTTCAGTCAACTGAAATATTGGTAAAATAAATGATATTTTGATCCAATATATTCCTTTATAATTAAATACCATAAATGTAAGTAACCTGACTGGAAAGTAGACTATTGAGAAGTATCCAAAGAATTGAAATGAAACTATTTCGCCAATAAAATACCATACATGTAAGCAGGATTGAGAAACATCTACAACGAGTAAATAACATGTTTTGGCACAACAGTAAGAAAAATGGATACAGTGGATATTCATATTGGAGACTGCCTTTTAATGTGGCTGAACCGGCCTTTCCCCAGGTTGTTTTCTTATCAAATAATCATTCATATCAGGTAGATTCTCTAATGAGGAGCCATCTCCAATAGAGACCATTTCAACCACGTTTTAGGCGGTCGCTCATATGAGACCCTACTGTGTATATTTATATCCCTATCTTTCTATAAATAAAATTAAAATTTGCCTGTTTAGTGAAAACTCCCTACCTAAAAATCTATCTTCCCCAAATTTCTATAGAACTGCATTTGACTCTATAGAGATCTTAAGCCCATTTTTTAAAAGCTTTTATTCAACATGTCTCCCTGTCCGTCTGTCTGTCCACAAAGCTTGCAATCGATTTTTAATATACTTCTAGAGCACGTAGGAATCTGAAATTTGGTACATGGTTCAGAACCCGATGTAAATGCAAGTTGACAAATTTTCAGACCTCTGGGTTCTCAGGGTGGCCGGAAATGGGCAAATTAATATCAATATACTTCCAGATCACATAGAAGTATGAAACTTTTAAGACTCACTCGGTCCAATGAACAATGCAAGTGTATAAATTTGCCGACTTCTGTGTGGTCGGAGTGGCCAGGAATTAACAAATTTCTATATTTATTTTTAAGTCTTGTGTTACTCTCCTTACAAGTAATTGACCAATCCGCCGCTAGCAGGATTCCGTCTATTTAAGGCCTAATCCCCAGTTAACTTTTGATTCAATTTTGTAAATTCATGACCAAAAACTAACTAAATCTATATATATAATTGAATGTCTGTCTGTCTGTCTGTACTCTATAGATTCAAAAACCATACATCCAATCGCCGTGAAATTTTGGGATATTATTAGGTATATCTCCCCGGGAAGGTTTTTGAAAAATAATCTCATGAATATCTTGAATATATTTAGAGTTATTTGCATATTTGTATATTTAACTCGCAAGCAGCGCCCCCATTGCGACGATGAAAACAAGTTTTTTTTATCTATAAGTTTTATTATCACTAAGTTTGTTATCTTAAAGATAATTTATCAAAAGTAAGATTTTCTACCTAATAATTCTTACAAGTCAAAGTTAGTTTTATCATTTATCTACAACATATATATAGGGAGAATAGATAAAATGATGATTTTGTAATGTAGAAAATTAGAAAAGACAAAATTCAGGATGACACGGCAATTTATTTGAGATAAGTTTGTTATCTTAAAGATAATTTATCAAAAGTAAGATTTTCTACCTAATAATTCTTACAAGTCAAAGTTAGTTTTATCATTTATCTACAACATATATATAGGGAGAATAGATAAAATGATGATTTAGTAATGTAGAAAATTAGAAAAGACAAAATTCAGGATGACACGGCAATTTATTTGAGATAAGTTTGTTATCTCAAAGATAATTTATCAAAAGTAAGATTTTCTACCTAATAATTCTTACATGTCAAAGTTAGTTTTATCATTTATCTACAACATATATATTGGGAGAATAGATAAAATGATGATTTTGTAATGTAGAAAATTAAAAAAGACAAATTTCAGGATGACACGGCAATTTATTTGAGATAAGTTTGTTATCTTAAAGATAATTTATCAAAAGTAAGATTTTCTACCTAATAATTCTTACAAGTCAAAGTTAGTTTTATCATTTATCTACAACATATATATTGGGAGAATAGATAAAATGATGATTTTGTAATGTAGAAAATTAAAAAAGACAAATTTCAGGATGACACGGCAATTTATTTGAGATAAGTTTGTTATCTTAAAGATAATTTATCAAAAGTAAGATTTTCTACCTAATAATTCTTACAAGTCAAAGTTAGTTTTATCATATTTATCTACAACATATATATTGGGAGAATAGATAAAATGATGATTTTGTAATGTAGAAAATTAAAAAAGACAAAATTTAGGATGACACGGCAATTTATTTGAGATAAGTTTGTTATCTTAAAGATAATTTATCAAAAGTAAGATTTTCTACCTAATAATTCTTACAAGTCAAAGTTAGTTTTATCATTTATCTACAACATATATATTGGGAGAATAGATAAAATGATGATTTTGTAATGTAGAAAATTAGAAAAGACAAAATTTAGGATGACACGGCAATTTATTTGAGACAAGAATAATGATAATTAATATTGATTTTATTCAACTTATCGAGTATTTTTCAAGGGACCGGGAAAAAATTTTCAATTTATCGAGAGATTCAAATTTACGAGTTTCAAATTATCAAAATATATCTCTTTTTTTTTTATAAGTTTATTATCTCAAATATTATTTATCAAAAGTAAATGGTTTTGTTTGTTGTTGTTGTTGAGACTAATTGGCCATAAGAGAATGGTCTTCTAGTCCGTCAACTGGCTGCACCAAGCAGACCGATCATGATGCACCGCGGCAATGAACCAAGCCAGCGGCGAGCCACCAGAGCTGCAACGCAGGTGAGTATCCCCGGGTAAGGGAGGGAGAGAAAAGAAGGTGCAGTAAAGCTGAAAGGGGTGAGAGAGAGATGGGAATAAAAATAAAAAAATTATAAAAATTGAGGAAAGAGATAAAAGTTAGGTTCTAAGAAGTTTTTCAAGAGGAGAGGAAAGAGAAAAAAAAAAAAGGAAAAGAAAAAAAAAAAAGAGTAATTAATTAAATGTGCACGTGAGACAAATGATGGTCTATGGGGAACAGAAAAAAATCCTGTATTAGATGGTAAAGCCCAAGATTAAAGATATTGCAAATCAGATAACCAAACTAAAAATGGGTAATTTTAAATTAAAATAATAAAAAAAAAAAATCACGGCGGCCAGCCAATGAAAATGAGCGGCCGTCAAGCCATATGACCCGGCGGTGACGTCGCGCGATTAATCGACCAATCAAGGAGCGGCGTCCAATTTCGACCATGCTCTCTAGTTCTTGGGTAACTAGAGATAGCCCTGTCGAAATCCGTCCGCTCAAAGATGGTAGACCAAAGTGTTGACCTCACACGCACCAAGTGCATACACGCAGAAACCGGTAACAGCACAATCATGCAATTAAGGGGAACTAGAGTCAGAGACCTCCTCTGATTCCTCCTCGCGGATCCGCGGCTTCAATCTGTCACTAGCCAGGAGAAAATCAACACAGGCGTGCCAGGTTGATTTACTGTGGATGAAGTCGCGGAGTGATCTTGGCGTATGACCAAGTTCCTTTCCAGCGATAAATAGCAGGCGAGTTCTAAGGGAATCGAGACTGTCACACTCGAGCAAAATATGTTCAAGGGTTTCCTCCGCTCCAGAGTCGCAGTAGAGGCACGTGAGATCGTCAATAAATCCCATTTTGTGGGAAAAGCTGTCTGTCCAAGTGTGTCCGGAAAGCAATCCTACAACAGCGTGCACGCTGGGAACAATGAATGCATACTTTTTGTCTAGGAGACTCATTGGAGTGAGGCCAAAGCGGGTGCAGATGGGGCGAGTGGTGGAGCTGAATCTGCTCTGCCAAGCCGCCCACGCCAGTTTGCGCGCTGTGGATTCTAGATACGAGAGCGGCGCGAGGCGATAACAGCTCGGGAGATCAGACCCAGCGCCAGCCTTCGCAAGCTCATCTGCAACGTCGTTGCCGACGATTCCGCTGTGACCTTTGATCCATCGTATGGAACATCTATTCCCATTGCGGTTCAGTTGTGAAATCAGCAGCAAAGCCCTGTTGATCAGGAAGTTTCCTGTCCTTCAGTTGAGGACTGAGTTCACAACCGAAAGATTGTCCAGGAGAACCTCAATAGTGGTATTGATGGGGAGCTCTGAAGCGTTCTCAAGTGCCTTGATCAAGCCAAATGCTTCAGCTTGAAAAACTGAACAGTGACGTGACAAAGGATAGCAGACACGCAGTTCATGAAAGTTGTCATTCATACACACTCTATATAAACCTGCGCCAACTCCATCATTGGTCTTGGAGCCGTCTGTGTAGTAGGTGACCTCGGGTGGTAGTTCAGGAATATTACTAGGAAGGAAAAAGAAAGGTGGATATGGCAGAGGTTGTGGAGATGGAGGAGGTTCAACCGGAAATTCAGCATCCACGTAACCATATTTTTTAAGATACAGTTGCGTTTTGACACCAATTTCCAGGTCAAGGGGGAGAACACGAGATAAGGAGATAAGAGAGGAGTTGTTTGTTGTTTTAAAAGCACGGCAAGCTAAGACAAGGAAGAAACGTTGCGTGCTTAATAAGAGCTTTCTGGAGCGTTCAAAAAGATTAGGAAACCATACTGGGGAGGCGTAAGCCACGACGGGAATAACAACCTGCAGGTACAGCATTCTCAAGGCTCGGAATCCAAAACCAAAGTTGAAGTTAGCGGCCGCTGACAGGCGCGGTAGCATGCCGCGGACTTTGGAGCAGACTTCAGCAACGTGCTGGTGAAAAGTCAAACGGTTGTCGAACCTCACACCAAGCACACTGATGGAGTCGCTCCATTGAACGACCTGGCCATTGCTGACCAGATCGCGTCGCAGCATCCTAATGCGCCCGCGGGGTTTTTGAACAAACATAGCCTGGCATTTATTCACACTGAGCTCAAGTTTATGTAATCCACACCAATTGGTGATCAGATCAATGGCGTGTTGTGCCTTAGAAAGTTGACCATGCCTCAATCCCGAGATCACAACAACCAGGTCATCTGCGTAGGCCTGTGGATATAAACAATTCTTGTACCCCAGTGTGAGCAATTCATCAAAGACGATGTTCCAAAGGAAGGGCCCGAGAACTGAGCCTTGTGGACAACCCTTGGAAACGCGTCTAGTGACAGTGCATCCATTTACAGACAGTCTGACAGAGCGATGGGCCAAGAACGAGCGAATTAAATCGTGGACGTTCTTGGGACAGTCGCTTTTACGCAGGGCCCGCAATATACTAGAGTGTAGTACATTATCAAAGGCACCTTTGACATCAAAAGAGAGAAGAATAGCAGATTTAAATAAGTCTAGCGACCGGGAGAGGGTATTTTTTAATTTTAAGAGTGCGGCAATAGTTGATTTACAGGGAATGGTTTTGTTTACAAACAATATGTGTATTCAATATGGTGGTCAATAGTCAAATAATCTGTTTTTTTTTTAAATTAAATGATAGAATTTTTTTAATTATATAAAAATTAATTTAGTAAACACACAAAATATTGATTTTTTCAAAAATTTTCAAAAAAATTTAAATATATAAGAATTTTTTTTTGTTGTAATTTTTAGTAAACTAAAATATTAGAAAAATAAATTTAGCTATATATATCTTTGGCAATATATATTATTTGCCCCCCAATGCATTTTATTATATATAAATTTAGAAAATTAAAAATTTACATATTCCTATTAATCTCAAGAAAATTTTCAGAATTGAAATATTTATATGGAATATTAAAGATTCTGTGATTTTTTAAATATATCACAGAATTATTAATCAGTGAGCTCTCTATACTAAAAGGAATAAGAGCAATTTGTTTTATGTGGAATAGAAATTTTAGACCTTGCTAAATTTTTCAAATCTATATAGTTTGTGTGTTTTTAATTATTTTTGATATTATTTTGATATTCTGAAAATTATTGATTTCTAGCTGAAGAAAATAATTGGAATAACGTTTTATTTAACCCCACAATTTTGCCACCAAAGCGAAGTGCCATTGGTCGATCTACAAATCAAGCAAAAAGGAGAAGAGAATACCGAGCTTCAGAAACAAGTGTGCAGAGACAAGCTAGGCAAGAAAGAGATCGAGTTCACACTGCTCTTGCTCGATCATTAGAAACGAGTGAAGAGAGTCAAGCAAGGCAAGAAAGAGATCGAATTCGCAGGACGCAGACAAGGCGAACGATGCATACTGATTTGAATTTATGTGGCTTCAGTTACAATCCCTATTACAATTACAGTCTTCATCCAAGTGTAATTATCGGAAAAATGGATAAAAAGTGTACGCACACACACACATTGTGGTGCTCAAAAATTTAAAAATGAAACACCAGGTATGTGCTGTGCAGGTGGAAAAGTCAAGTTACCAGACTTGCGTTCACCACCTGAACCATTATTAACTTTAGTATCAGGTGAAAAAGTCAATCAAAACATTTTTTGAAAAATATACGCAAGTACAATTCATGCTTCCAAATGACATCGTTCGGAGCAACGAATATCGTTAGCGCAAATTATATGCCAACATTTAAAGTACAAGGGCAAATTTATCACCATGCTGGATCACTACTACCCTTGCCAAATGATGAGCACAAATATCTTCAAATATATTTCATGGGAAATACTGACGAACAAATCAACAGACGGTGTCAACTGAATGTGAGTACTAAACGAGAGATTGTCGCTGAATTACAAATTTTGTTTGAACAACATAATGAATTAATTAAATTATTTAAAACCGCCATTGAACAAATGCCATCTGACGATTACAAAGTAATAATAAAGGCAGATAAAACACCTCTTGGTCAACACCGGAGACAATTCAACGCACCAACGATCGATGAAGTGGCAATTGTCATAGTTGGGGAAGAATTTAATTCTCGCGATATCATTCTTCATCGTAGAAATGGTGGCGTCCAGAAAGTATCAGAAACGCATCGTTCATATGATGCATTACAATATCCCATTCTATTTTGGCAAGGAGAGGATGGATATCATTTTAATATTAATATGAGAAATCCTACAACTAATGTGGACATTAACAAAAAGGTCAGTGCTATATATGAATTATTATGCATATCGAATGATGATTCGTGAGAATGCTGATAATCATATATTGAAATATAGACAATTATTTCATCAATACATTGTTGACATGTATGCAAAAATAGAAAGTGAAAGGCTCCTCTACATACGACTAAATCAAGTCAAATTGCGTTCTGAAGAGTACATCCATTTACGTGATGCAGTTGTAAATGATGGCAATCTCAGGGAATTGGGAAAAATGGTCATTTTACCATCCACATTTACAGGCAGTCCACGACACATGCATGAATATGCACAAGATGCAATGACGTATGCTCGTGCATATGGTCGTCCAGATTTTTTCATCACATTTACATGCAACCCAGCATGGGATGAAATAAAGGAGCTTTTATTAACTGGACAATCACCATCAGATCGTCATGATATTTCCGCACGTGTATTTAAACAAAAATTAAAATCTTTACTAGATTTTATTGTCAAACACCACGTATTTGGAGAGACGCGCTGTTGGATGTATTCCATTGAATGGCAAAAAAGAGGTTTACCACATGCGCATATTTTAATATGGATGATGGAAAAGATAACACCAAGCAGAATTGATGAAATTATCTCTGCAGAAATACCAGACATTGAAATTGATAAAGACTTGCACGATATTGTCTCAAAAAATATGATTCATGGTCCATGTGGCTCACTAAATAATAATTCACCTTGCATGTCAGATGGAAAGTGCACAAAGCGGTATCCTAGAGACTTACTTGCTGAAACTATTACAGGCAATGATGGATATCCACTCTATCGACGACGATCTACCGAAGATGGTGGAAAATCCTTTAAACTAAAAGTACTCAACAATACTATTGATGTTGATAATCGTTGGGTAGTACCATATTCTCCATTACTACTAAAAACGTATAACGCAAACATAAATGTTGAGTTCTGCAACACAGTGAAAGCTATAAAATATATTTGCAAATATGTGAACAAAGGAAGCGATATGGCAGTGTTTGGAGTGGAAAATACAACTGCATCTAACGATGAAGTCACCCAATATCAACTGGGACGCTACATAAGTAGCAATGAGGCTGTATGGCGTATTTTATCATTTTCCATTCATGAGCGATATCCAACGGTTGTTCATTTAGCAGTACATCTTGAAAATGGACAGCGTGTGTATTTTACATCAGAAAATGTACGTGCAAGAGCAATGTCACCACCGCCAACAACATTAACTGAATTTTTCACATTATGTAGAAATGATACCTTTGCAAGGACACTACTGTACTCTGAAATACCAACTTATTTTACGTGGAATACATCAACAAGAAAATTTCAGCGTCGTAAACAAGGTAGAACAGTACAAGGACAACTCAATTTATATTCCACGGATGCATTGGGTCGTCTGTACACTGTACATCCAAATAACGCAGAATGCTTTTACCTAAGATTATTATTAATCAATGTTCGTGGACCAACATCTTTCCAAGATTTAAAAACAGTCAATGGCCATGTGTGTGCTACATTTCGTGAGGCTTGCCAGAAATTAGATCTCTTAGAAAACGATGCTCATTGGGATATTTCACTCGCTGATGCTTCTAATACAGCTCAACCACAGCAGATACGTACACTATTTTCCATCATACTAACTACATGTTTTCCGGCTAATCCAAAGGATCTTTGGGAAAATATAAAGACTATATGAGTGAAGACATTTTACATCGCATGCGTAGAATAAATGCTAATCCCAACATTCAATTTACATCAAATATATACAATGAAGCATTGATTTTAATTGAGGATGGGTGTTTGACAATAGCCAACAAATCACTAACAGAATTGGGAATGATTGCTCCAAATAGATCTGGTATTGACATTTTAGATCGTGATATACAACGAGAAACGCACTTCGATGTTAATGAATTACAAGCATTTGTTCGAATTAATCTGCCGAAATTGGTATTAGAGCAACGAACAGCATATGACACAATTATGAATGCAATATCTAACAAGAGTTGTGGTTTATATTTCTTAGATGCACCTGGAGGCACTGGAAAAACTTTTCTTATTTCAATTATTCTGGCAACTATAAGATCACAAAATAATATTGCACTTGCTATTGCATCATCTGGTATTGCAGCAACTCTTTTGGACGGTGGTCGAACAGCACATTCAACGTTGAAATTGCCATTAAATATCCAGGTAATTGAAACTCCAACATGTAATATTAGCAAAAATTCTGGGATGGGAAAAGTACTAAGATCATGTCAGCTTATAATATGGGATGAATGCACCCTGGCACACAAGAAATCTTTGGAAGCACTCAATCGTACATTAAAAGATTTGAGAGGAAATGAGCAGCTCTTCGGTGGTGCACTTATTTTGCTAGCTGGTGATTTTCGACAAACTCTACCAGTTATACCACGTTCAACACCTGCAGATGAATTGAATTCATGTCTAAAATCATCAGTGTTATGGCGGTATGTGAAGAAAATATCTTTAAAGACCAATATGCGTGTTCAATTACAACAAGATGAATCTTCTGAACGATTTGCAAAACAATTGTTAGATATTGAGAATGGTAAAATGGAAATGGACGAATCCACACACTGTATTACATTACCAGACAACTTTTGTCACTTTGTAAAATCCACTGATGAATTGATTGCCAAAGTTTTTCCAAATTTATCGCAGAATTATAAAAATAATCATTGGGTTAGTGAGCGTGCTATATTGTCAGCCAAAACATTGATGTGAATTTAATTAACTGCACAATTCAAAATAAAATACCTGAAGAAGAAACAACATATAAATCCATAGATACTGTTTTCAATCCTGATGAATCAGTTAATTATCCAATCTTTATATATAAAAATGAATGTATGTGTGTCTGTTTGTTTGTCCTTTATGCCTGACCAAACCACTCATTGGATCGCCATGAAACTTTGGGAAGTTATTTAGTATAGTACTGGGAAGGTTTCTAGCAAATAAAATTTTTGAAATAACTTTTCGCCTAGAAATAATCAAGATAAATATTCTAATTTATCTGTTATAATTCAACAATCTGCTCTAAATATTATCATGATGATACGATGATTTTGTAATGTAGAAAATTAGGAAAGACAAAATTCAGGATGACACGGCAATTTATTTGAGACAAGAATAATGATACAATTCAAAGGCAAGATACTATTCCTTTAACTTCCAATTACCGAGGGAACCAATTAATATTGATTTTATTCAACTTATCGAGTATTTTTCAAGGGACCGGGAAAAAATGTTCACTTTATCGAGAGATTCGTTAAACAAACCTTTACTCGGGTAAAACCCGGGCGAAGCCGGGTACATCCATGCAAGAATAATGATACAATTCCAAGGCAAGATACTATTCCTTTAACTTCCAATTACCGAGGGAACCAATTAATATTGATTTTATTCAACTTATCGAGTATTTTTCAAGGGACCGGGAAAAAATGTTCACTTTATCGAGAGATTCTTTAAACAAACCTTTACTCGGGTAAAACCCGGGCGAAGCCGGGTACATCCATACAAGAATAATGATACAATTCCAAGGCAAGATACTATTCCTTTTACTTCCAATTACAGAGGGAACCAATTAATATTGATTTTATTCAACTTATCGAGTATATGAATGTATGTGTGTCTGTTTGTTTGTCCTTTATGCCTGACCAAACCACTCAAAGGGACCGGGAAAAAAATGTTCACTTTATCGAGAGATTCGTTAGACAAACTTTTACTCGGGTAAAACCCGGGCGAAGCCGGGTACGTCCGCTAGTAGAGTTTTAAAATTCATTGGATCTACCAGGAATGCCACCGTATATTTTATCTTTGAAAATTGGTTCCCCAATCATCCTTCTACGAAATATAAATCCACCGCGACTATGCAATGGGACTAGGCTATCAGTAAAAAAATTAATGAATAACATAATTGAGGCAACCATTTTAAATGGAAAATATCAAGGGGAACATGTACTACTACCACGCATTCCCATGATACCAACGGATACTCCATTTGAATTCAAACGTTTACAATTTCCTGTACGACTAGCCTTTGCAATGACCATTGTGCAGAGTATTAGGCTCATAGATTGTTGAGCTCTGGAAACCAAAAGGAATAATACTCTGCTAGTGATCTCTTTTGACTTGTATATAATATATAATATAATAGGAAATAAACTAATGCTTAGTTAATCTTGCCTCGTCTTGGATAACAACACATGGTGGCAGCGGTAAACTGAATTCATAAAGAAGGTCGTTGTTCGAAGAAAATTTGAAATTCGACATCAAGCAAGCTTAGAAGCGGTAAACTGAATTCATAAAGAAAGTCGTTGTTCGAAGAAAATTTGAAATTCGACATCAAGCAAGCTTAGAAGCAGTAAACTGAATTCACAAAGAAGGTCGTTGTTCGAAGAAAATTTGAAATTCGACATCAAGCAAGCTTAGAAGCGGTAAACTGAATTCATAAAGAAGGTCGTTGTTCGAAGAAAATTTGAAATTCGACATCAAGCAAGCTTAGAAGCAGTAAACTGAATTCATAAAGAAAGTCGTTTTGTTCGAAGAAAATTTGAAACTTGACATCAAGCAAACTTTTTGGGTAAGTTATATTATATTATAAGTAAATCTTTATAATGTCCCAAAATTATAATTGTGTAGCCCCAGAACCTTTTAATTTTTCAAATCCAGGTGATTGGCCAAAATGGATTAGGAGATTTGAACGTTTTAGGCAGGCAAGCGGGTTAATTAATAACCCAGAAAATGAGCAAGTTAATATGCTCGTGTACTGCATGGGTGATAATGCAGATGACATTTTGTTGTCATGTAAAATAGCAAGTGACCAACTAGAAAATTATAATAAAGTTATTGAATGCTTTGAAAGCCACTTTATTCCAAGACGTAATATAATTTATGAAAGGGCAAGATTTAATCAAAGATGTCAGCAGGAAGGGGAAAAGGTGAATGAATTTATCACAGCACTCCATAGCCTAGCTGAGCACTGCAATTTTGGGATGTTACATGATGAGTTGATTAGGGATAGGATAGTTGTTGGAGTAAGGGATAGAGCATTATCTGAAAGAATGCAACTTGATACAGACTTGACCTTAGTAAAAGCCACACTAATGGCAAAGCAATTAGAAATTGTCAAAGAACAGCAGTCTAGCCTTTACCAACAAGATTCTATAGATCAAATAAAGAAAATGCCTAATCACATAAAAGAAACAAAAAGGCATGAACCAAAAATAAGACAATTCAAGTCAAACCAGTTGGGAGGGTCATCACATGGATGCACCAGGTGTGGCAATTCAAATAATCATGATTGGAAAAATTGTCCAGCTATGAACTCGTATTGTAGTAAATGCAAGAAAAAGGGCCATTATGCCAAAGTATGTAGATCAGAAGCCATAAATGAAATAAAATCAGAGATAGCTTTTTTGGGATCTGTAGAAGATAATTCCAAGAAATGGATAGTACCAATTAAGGTAAATAATAGACAAATTAAATTTAAAATTGACACCGGAACTGATGTCAACGTGCTCCCCCTACAAAATTATGATCAAAGTTTCCAAAGAATAAAACTGGAAAAATCTGATAAAATATTACAAGGTCCAAATGGAATACCCTTGGAAACAGTTGGAATGATCCACGTAAAACTTCAAAATAAAGGCCAGCACTTAAACTCGAAAATATACATTGTTGATAATCTAAAGCAGCCACTTCTCTCTGGGGAGACAAGTGAAAAATTAAACATTGTGAGAATGATTCAGCAATTTTCATCAGGAGGCCGCGGCGGACAGCGTGGTAGACTCGGAAGTGGAGATAACAGAGGCTGCTACAACTGCGGGGAAGAAGGCCACCGCAAGTTTGAATGTACCAAACCTGCCCGTGGTGGTGGACGTGGCCGTGGACAGAGCCGTGATGGAGGCAGCAACAACACCTGCTACAACTGCGGAGAAGTTGGCCACCGTAAATATGAGTGTACCAACAACACGGCTGAAGATGGAGGACAGGAGGAGAACCAGCGCAAGTCCAAGAAGGCTTGCTACACCTGTGGGGAGTTTGGCCATAAGAAGGACGACTGCCCCAAATCTGGAACTCAAGAGTCCGGAGATGAGGAGGAGTCCTCTGACAATGAGGAGGAAGAGACTCCCCAGAAGAGGAAGCAAGCTGAGGACAGTGAGGAGGAGGAAGTAGAAGCTGAAGAACCTCCCAAGAAGAAATCTAAGAAGCCCAAGTCCAAGAAGAAAGAAGAAGATTGCTATCTGACTCTTCAAGCACATAGGACGATGCCCCTGGAAAGCGCCAGGAGCAGAGAAATGAGGAGACCCCCACTTCGACATCAACCTGGCTCTCAAGGAGATGCAAGGATGACCAGGAGCAAGAGACCGAGGAGGATTGCCCTACACCAACGGCCTCATCTACAAGAGATGGAAGGATGCAGAGGGACAACCAAGACCAGGATCCAGAGAAGAGCCTCCCTTCAATGCCAGCCGTGCATACAAGATATGGAAGGGCAGTCAAGATACCTCGAAGGTTCCTGTAAAGTTAAGGGAGGAGATGTGCAGAGTATTAGGCTCATAGATTGTTGAGCTCTGGAAACCAAAAGGAATAATACTCTGCTAGTGATCTCTTTTGACTTGTATATAATATATAATATAATAGGAAATAAACTAATGCTTAGTTAATCTTGCCTCGTCTTGGATAACAACACAACCATTAACAAAGCACAGGGACAATCATTGCAAGTATGTGGATTAAATTTGATAAATCCATGCTTCTCACATGGACAGCTGTACGTTGGGTGTTCACGAGTTGGAAAACCATCAGATTTATTTGTTCTTGCACCAAATAGGAAAACAAAAAATGTTGTATATTTACAAGCACTACTAAGATAAAGTTCACCATCAATCATCAAGGAAATAGTGGACATATTTTATGGTTGTAAACAATATATAGGTGTATGCGTGTATTTGTGTGTATATATGTATATATTTTTAATTTTAATGATGTAACTGTAAATAAATTTCAAAGAATATCTCTATATGTAAATAATATTTTTGAATCTTTCTAAGTCGCTTTCAGTGTATCTTTACATGTTGAATATTTTCTTTTTTATATTTGTATATGGACATTTAGCGCAAGTGTCCCTAGGGGGACATAGCGTTTTGAATTGAAATAAATAAATAAATAAATAAATAAATCATCAAATTTCATTCACTTCATGATGATATTTAATAATTACAAAATTGTTGTTCAATTGAAATTCGTTTGCAATATTGTTTAATATCACATTGTGACGTTGATAACAAGTTTTTTATCTATAAGTTTTATTATCACTAAGTTTGTTATCTTAAATATTATTTATCAAAAGTAAGATTATCTCAGGATGACACGGCAATTTATTTGAGACAAGAATAATGATACAATTCCAAGGCGAAGATACTATTCCTTTAACTTCCAATTACCGAGGGAACCAATTAATATTGATTTTATTCAACTTATCGAATATTTTTCAAGGGAACCGGGAAAAAATGTTCACTAGATGAAACTATGTTTTCTAATGTAGAAAATTAGGAAAGACAAAATTCAGGATGACACGGCACACAGGGACCGGGAAAAAATGTTCACTTTATCGAGAGATTCAAATTTACGAGTTTCAAATTATCAAAATATATCTTTTTTTTTAAATAAGTTTTTAGAGAATTGTTTTAACAAATGTTCGCTAGACAAACCTTTAATCGGGTAAAACCCCGGGCAAAGCCGAGTACGTTTTAAGAGAATTGTTTTAACAAATGTTCGTTAGACAAACATTCACTCGGGTAAAACCCGGGCAAAGCCGGGTACATCCGCTAGTAATTAATAAATAAAAATACATTTTAAAAAGCTTTTATTCAATTGCACTAAAAAGGAAAAAAATAAAATATTTTATTCTTCTGTCATTGTGAACAATTAGATGTATCTGAGTGAAAATAAAAGCGGCGGGGGACCATCATATTTAGAGAAAAGGTAAAATATAGTAAACACTTATAAAATCGCTAATCAGTTGCTACATGTTGAATCACATTAGGTTCGAATTCGTTAATATATCGTTAATACATCTAATTGCTCAATGATAGAAGATAAAATATTATATTTTTTTCATTTTTAGTGCATTTATATAAGAGCTTTGTTTAAAAATGCATTTTATTTATTAATTACTAGCGGACGTACCCGGCTTCGCCCGTGTTTTACCCGAGTATAGGTTTGTCTAACGAATCTCTCGATAAAGTGAACATTTTTTCCCGGTCCCTTAAAAAATACTCGATAAGTTGAATAAAATCAATATTAATTGGTTCCCTCGGTAATTGGAAATTAAAGGAATAGTTTCTTCCTTTGAATTGTATCATTATTCTTGTCTCAAATAAATTGCCGTGTCATCCTGAATTTTGTCTTTCCTAATTTTCTACATTACAAAATCATCGTATCATCATGATAATATTTAGAGCAGATTATTGAATTATGACAGATAAATTAGAATATTTATCTTGATTATTTTTAGGCGAAAAGTCGTTTCAAAATTTTTATTTGCTAGAAACCTTCCCAGTACTATACTAAATAACTTCCCAAAGTTTCATGGCGTTCCGATGAGTGGTTTGGTCAGGCATAAAGGACAGACAGACACACACACATACATTCATCTATATATATAAAATTGAATGTCTGTCTGTTTGTCTGTCTGTCTGTACTCTATAGATTCAAAAACCATACATCCAATCGCCGTGAAATTTTGGGATATTATTAGCTATATCCCCGGGAAGGTTTTTGAAAAGTAATTTCTTGAATATCCTTAGAGTTATTTGCAGATTTGTAGATTTAACTCGAAAGCAGCGCCCCCATTGCGACGATGATAACAAGTTTTTTTTATCTATCAATTTTCTTATCACTAAGTTTATTATCTTAAAGAATATTTATCAAAAGTAAGATTTTCTACCTATTAATTGCGCAAAAGTCAAAGTTAGTTTTATCATTTATCTACAACATATATATTGGGAGAATAGATAAAATGATGATTTTGTAATGTAGAAAATTAGGAAAGACAAAATTCAGGATATCGCGGCAATTTATTTGAGACAAGAATAATGATACAATTCCAAGGCAAAGATACTATTCCTTTAACTTCCAATTACCGAGGGAACCAATTAATATTGATTTTATTCAACCTATCGAGTATTTTTCAAGGAACCGGGAAAAAATGTTCACTAGATAAAACGATGATTTTGTAATGTAGAAAATTAGGAAAGACAAAATTCAGGATGACACGGCAATTTATTTGAGACAAGAATAATGATACAATTCCAAGGCAAGATACTTTTCCTTTAACTTTCAATTACCGAGGGAACCAATTAATATTGATTTTATTTAACTTATCGAGTATTTTTCAAGGGGCCGGGAAAAAATGTTCACTTTATCGAGAGATTCAAATTTACGAGTTTCAAATTATCAAAATATATCTATTATTTTTTTAATAAGTTTATAGAGAATTGTTTTAACAAATGTTCGTTAGACAAACCTTTACTCGGGTAAAACCGGGCGAAGCCGGGTACATCCGCTAGTTTTCATATATATATAGATTTAGAAATAATTTGATGTTTCAATTTTATATTCGGAAAAATCAGGTGACGATGATAAAAGTGATCTCAACCTTATATTCTATCTTATATTTGGGTTAATTTCTGACCAGTTTTTTTTTTTTGTGTAAAGTTTTTCTACAATTATATTTTCAAATACACACAGATGACCAAAAGTTAAGTTACACCTGGTTTTTACTTCAAAAGTTTGAAAATAAGACACTTAAAAACACAAAACAGTAATCAGGTATTTAAAATAACATGGTGCGTAAGAAATATGTAAAGTTATATCAATAAACAAATTAGATACGGATATTCAAACCTTTATTGTTTCTCTGGCTAGGTCTTTCGCTTCACTTTGCTGCTTTTTGTTGTCTGAACAATTTTGAATCTTTTCTTTTTAAATCAATTTTTATTCTTTTGTACTCCAATGGCTTCTGGGCATCGTATAGCTGATTCTTTAAGGTGGCGTGCTAATGGGTGGATGAAAATGGGATTAAGCCAAATTGATGCAGCAAGGCAAATACTATAGAAAATACAACTAAACTTGTCATGAAATCCTTTTTGCGCCTTGGATGATCAAAGGATATTTTTATAAACAGCTTTTTATTGCAATATTTACAAAAAAAAAAAAAATTAAGCAATTTGATTTTTTAAAATCTATATCTTAACTTTTTCTATAACTTTTATATATAGTCACTCTACATGTGATATTTAGAACCATGAGGTAAGTTTTATGGCTGATTTTTGGTAAGGGTTATTTTGGCTACAATTTAATTTTGAAAATTTCGAGTAAAAACACTTCAAAATTAACTTCATTACAAATCAAATTTTCTTTCATCATGATAACTATATTCGTATTTATAATGAAAGGTTTTGATAATATAACACAGTGATAGAATAGTCTTCATTTATAATTCCATAGGTCAGTAACATGACTAAAAATTAAATTACAAAAGGTATCCAAAAAACTAAAATGAAATGATTTTACCAATAAAATACCATACAGTATATAAATACCATACTCCAATCGGTAGTAGCGACGGGCGGTGTGCACAAAGGGCAGGGACGTAATCAACGCGAGCTGATGACTCGCGCTTACTGGGAATTCCTCGTTCGAGGGGAATAATCCCCTATCCCCATCACGAAGGAGGTTCAGAGGGTTACCCGGTCCTTTCGGACAAGGGTAGACACATGCTGATTCCTTCAGTGTAGCGCGCGTGCGGCCCCGGACATCTAAGGGCATCACAGACCTGTTATTGCTCTGTTTCGTTCTGCTAAAAGTCGCCTGTCCCTCTAAGAAGACCCGCTCACGGTACAAAGGACCGTGGGTCTATTTAGTAGGCTAGAGTCTCGTTCGTTATCGGAATTAACCAGACAAATCGCTCTACCAACTAAGAACGGCCATGCACCACCACCCATCAGGATTGGACGAAACATCTACAACGGGTAAAACAACATATTTTAAGCACACTAGTAAGGAGAATAGATAGAGTGGAAGTTCATATTGGAGACTGCCTTCAAAACGTGACTAAACCAGCCTTTCCCAAGTTGGTTTCTTATCAAATACAACAACAACAAAAAAATATTTTTTGAGACCTTTTGGTCTTATACAGTTTCTCCAAGTAGAAAAGCGTATAAATATAAATAACAAGCCATTATCAGCGACGTTATTGTCTCTTACCAGGTAGTATTTCATATGAGGTAGAAATGTCTGTTGAGAGGCCCTCCATCTTCACAAGAAATCAGTTTGACTACGTTTAAGGCGGTTTCTCATATGACTTTCTCTACACTGTATATATTTATTACTAGCGGACGTACCCGGCTTCGCCCGGGTTTTACCCGAGTAAAAGTTTGTCTAACGAATCTCTCGATAAAGTGAACATTTTTTCCCGGTCCCTTGAAAAATACTCGATAAGTTGAATAAAATCAATATTAATTGGTTCCCTCGGTAATTGAAAGTTAAAGGAATAGTATCTTGCCTTTGAATTGTATCATTATTCTTGTCTCAAATAAATTGCCGTGTCATCCTGAATTTTGTCTTTCCTAATTTTCTACATTACAAAATCATCGTATCATAATGATAATATTTAGAGCAGATTGTTGAATTATAACAGATAAATTAGAATATTTATCTTGATTATTTCTAGGCGAAAAGTTATTTCAAAAATTTTATTTGCTAGAAACCTTCCCAGTACTATACTAAATAACTTCCCAAAGTTTCATGGCGATCCAATGAGTGGTTTGGTCAGGCATAAAGGACAAACAAACAGACACACATACATTCATTTATATATATAGATATCTTTATTTATTTATAAATAAAATTTGCCTGTTCTACTGTTTATTGGAAACTCCTTACCTAAAAGGTCCTTCTCGCCAAATTTCTGTAGAACAACATTGGACTCTATGGATTCATCTCTAAATAGAATCCTCCCAAAACTTTATGTTATATACTCCATAACAAAGGGTCTCTCATCAGAGATTCTATATTGTGTGTTTCTATCGGAGATTCTATATTGTCTATCATAGATTCAATCATGTCTATCATATATTCTATCATGTCTATCAGAGATTCCATCATGTCTATTAGAGATTATATCATGTCTATCAGCGATTCTATATTGCCTATCCGAGATTCTTTTTTGTCAGTCTGAATCTCTAATGAGAGACTACCTTCAGGAGAAACAATTTTAGCCATGTTTTTATGCGGTCTCTCTTTTGACACTCTCTATTAATATATGTATATTAAAATCTTAATCTTTATTATTATGATAACCAAATTTTGTCTAATGTGACAAATACTAAATGGTTTTATAGTAATGGTTTTAGGCTGATTATTTTTTAATGACTTTCGTTTCAATTTTAATTGCATAAATACAAATGAAAATTATAATATCTAAAGATATTTCTTTCCAAAATCTCTATCTTCATCTATATCTTTGTTCATAAAACCACTTCACCTAAATTGTTTAGAAATTTAGGGGATTTTGGGTATGTGACTGCCTAAAGTTGTTGTAAAATCGGTCTCTCCCAAAAGTGGTCTCTCATCAGAGATTCTTTCATGTCGGGCAGAACCTTTGATGAGATACCACCTCCAGGAGAGGCAGGTTTAGCCTCATCTACTTATATATTTGCCTTATTCTGTCTGTTTGTCTGTCTGAAGCTCACGGATGGGATTTTTCATAACCATCGGTGGTTCAGTGGTAGAATGCTCGCCTGCCACGCGGGCGGCCCGGGTTCGATTCCCGGCCGATGCATTTTTTTTTTTTACAATTTTTAAAACTCATTTATATATTGTACAAGAATGACATCCACGGCGCCAATTTATAATTGTAACGAATAGTATTTGAATAAAAGCATTTAATCGGGTAAAACCCGGGCGTTGCCCGGGTCATTCGTATCTACTTATATATATGCCTTATTCTGTCTGTTTGTCTGTTTGTTTGTCTGAAGCTCACGGATGGGATTTTTCATAACCATCGGTGGTTCAGTGGTAGAATGCTCGCCTGCCACGCGGGCGGCCCGGGTTCGATTCCCGGCCGATGCATTTTTTTTTTTACAATTTTTAAAACTCATTTATATATTATACAAGAATGACATCCACGGCGCCAATTTATAATTGTAAGGAATAGTATTTGAATAAAAGCATTTAATCGGGTAAAACCCGGGCGTTGCCCGGGTCATTCGTATCTACTTATATATTTGCCTTATTCTGTCTATTTGTTTGTCTGAAGCTCACGGATGGGAATTTTCATAACCATCGGTGGTTCAGTGGTAGAATGCTCGCCTGCCACGCGGGCGGCCCGGGTTCGATTCCCGGCCGATGCATTTTTTTTTTTTTTACAATTTTTAAAACTCATTTATATATTGTACAAGAATGACATCCACGGCGCCAATTTATAATTGTAACGAATATTATTTGAATAAAAGCATTTAATCGGGTAAAACCCGGGCGTTGCCCGGGTCATTCGTATCTACTTATATATATGCCTTATTCTGTCTGTTTGTCTGTTTGTTTGTCTGAAGCTCACGGATGGGATTTTTCATAACCATCGGTGGTTCAGTGGTAGAATGCTCGCCTGCCACGCGGGCGGCCCGGGTTCGATTCCCGGCCGATGCATTTTTTTTTTTTTACAATTTTTAAAACTCATTTATATATTGTACAAGAATGACATCCACGGCGCCAATTTATAATTGTAACGAATAGTATTTGAATAAAAGCATTTAATCGGGTAAAACCCGGGCGTTGCCCGGGTCATTTGTATATAATAATTGTATAAACGAATGCAAGACAAAATCACCGCGAATGTTTCTTTTTTTAAGGCAATTTCTTTTTAAGGCAATTATCGTTATTTATCGTTAATTTTTGTTTCGATTTTATTGACAAAAAAACGATATGGTGCCTTTAAAAAATGATCTTTATTACTATGCAGTTTTCTATTTAGTCAATATACCTAAGTTCATGTTGCAAATGTAATTATCTCTATCGATTTAGTAGGTGAAATGCAAAAAAAAAAATCGACATGATGAAGTCTTTATGAAAATTCACATTTTTATTTTTATATTTTCAAGACACACACAGTTTGGGGCGGGACGTTTCACAAGAGAGACATCCACGGCGCCAATTTATAATTGTAACGAATAGTATTTTAATTAAAACATTTTAAAAACGCACAGTTTGGAACGGGACGTTTCACAAGAGTGACATCCATTGCGCCAATTTATAATTGTAACGAATAGTATTTGAATTAAAACGTTTTTAAAATATATACGCACTCGGGTAAAACCCGGGCGTTGCCCGGGCCATTCGTCTAGTTTTTAGATAGTCACTTATAGAAGAGATTATTTTTATATATTAATATACAGTAAAACCTCCATGAGAGGACATACGGGCTAGAGGACACCTTTTTACAAAGAACAGTTTTCATTTGCAAAATTACCATTTTCACTATGTAGCAACTGTAAGAGAACACCTCTCCATAAAGGACACTTTTGCTCTGCAACTAGGTGTCCTTTACAGATAGTTTTTACTGTACATTATTGTAAAATCCAAAATTATATGTATGCTTTAATTGATAAACTCCTATCTCTATATATATAAAAGTCAATTTCTGTCTGTCTGTCTCTTTCGCGATAAACTCAAAAACTACTGAACCAATTGGTACCAAATTTTGCATGTCGCTTTTTATAAACCTGAGGAAAATTTTCGGCTGCATTTTGATTAGTATTTTTGGCTATTTCTTTTTTTCATTTGAAGAACTTTTTTTTACATTTTCAACTTTTTTTTATTAAAACTATATATTTTTAGTCAGAAAATGATGATGACGATATTGCTGTATCATGTTTGATTATTAGATACATAATTATATCGGGAAAAATTCCAAAAAGCAGAGACCGCGGGTGAAACCAGTTCATTATTTTGTACGCAGGAACAAAATTCTAACAGAAAAACATTCATTCGAGCAGAATGAATATTCGTAACGAATATTATTTGAATAAAAACATTTAATCGGGTAAAACCCGGGCGTTGCCCGGGTCATTCGTCTAGTACTACTATATAAAAAATACAAAATAGGAAATACAACCAATATTTTTAATGAATCCCCTTTTTTTGCCTTGGAATGATCAAAGGATATTTTTAGTAACAACTTTCAATTGTAATTTCATATTTACAACAAAAAAAAAAGGTAAATAAAATTCAATAACTAAACAATTTTTAATTTTTAAATTTATATAATTAAATAGATTTATATATATATATAGTCACTCTTCCTGTGATTATTTATAACCATGGGGTATAAGTTTAGCGATGATTTTTGGTAAGGGCTATTTTTATCGACAATTTTAAAAAATTCAAGTAAAAGGAACTTCAAAATTATCTTCATTACAAAGCAATTTTTCATCGGTCTTCATATCCCTGTATTCATATTTACAGTCAAAGGTTTTGGAAATACAGCACAGTGTTAAAATAGTGTTTATTCATAATACACCATAAAATGTATGTTACTTGACCGAAAAGTAATTTATTAAGAAGTATCCGAGGAATTGAAATGTGATTTAGCCAGTAAAATATTTTTACATAGAATAAAAAGGGGACGCATTCCAGAATACAATGTTAAAGAACGTTCAAGAATAATGTAAAAAATTCGGAGAACAACTGATTGGCCAATCTAAAGCGATTTCGCAAGGCTCAGGGCTGGCGGCTTACCAACCATGACCGTTCTGAAAAGATCTACTCCGGGATATATAGGGATGAGGAACTCATGCCAAGAAGTATTGACAATTAAAACATCTTTATTGACTTCTTATTCAATATTTACAGAATAAAATTTTCATCGATAAAATAATTATTTACAGTCAGCCAGGTAGACACCGCGATAGTGTCCGCCTCCAGGAGATGACCTCGATGGCCTCACCCAGTCCAACCTGGACGAAGGTAGATTCTTGACTTCGCCGATGTGAGGATGGCCAGTTCGTCATCCTCGAGGCTGGCCCCGAAGGTCCAAGCCTGTAGGTCAGGCGGTCTCCTGATGATGTTGCAGGCTTCGCGGACGAGGGACCTGATCTTGCGGCATCCCCAGTATCGGTGACCCAAGGAGCCGTCGGCGGACCCGCAGGAAGGGCAAGACGTCCGGCAGATGCTGAGTGGTCCTGGTAGGGAAGGGCATGCAGTGCCAGTCGGAGCGTCATATTCCCATTGTGACCGAGAAGGCGCCGCTTCGTAGCGATGACCAGTCAACTCTCTCAGGGACATTGACGGTGGACGCCCATCTCTCGAGGAACCGGGCGATTGGCAGGGCCGCAAGGCGCGGGTGTTCCAGTGCGCGACGGGCCGTGTAGTCATGCCAAGAAGTCGAAGAACGAAGCTACGTGGTGTACTCCAAGCAAGCTGCTGTCTCAAGAGGTCGGGCTGCTGCTTACCGTCGACACCGGTGTATTTCGTGGAATATTCTAGAAGGTTCTACCAACTTCTGTCTCCTGTTCTGCTCCTGCTTTTCTTCACTGTGCTGTAGTTGGTGAGTTTGTAACTGCTGTTTTCTTTGTTGTTGTTTTATTTTTGCACTCTTCTGTAATTATTGTATCGATTAGGCTTAAAAAAACAATGGTTGCCTGTAAAGTCGGTTTTACGGGCGAAGATTTTACGTGACAACGGTAGAATATTTATTGATATGAATATAATTAAATTGCACAATAGGAACAAGGAATTGAATGAAAATAAGAATTGCACAAATTTTAACTATAGAAATATATTTTGTTTACTAAAACATTGTACATGTAAACTAAAACTTAACTAATTCCTATTTGAGTGATTTTGTTGAGGATAGGACGATGATAGGAGAAATATGAAATGAAAGGAAGTGTTTCTGCTGTAATGTGTCTTGCGAAAGTCAAGTCGATAGTTGTTCCTTTTAACGTAGTTGACTTAGAAACGTTTGATACGCAATCAAGATTATACGTATTTTTCATGAATTTAAGAAACGAGTTGTCAGGCTTTACGTTTTTGTTAAAATCACCAGACAGAAGAATCGGTATACTAGAATCAACTTGCACGAACGGTGGCACGTACTGGCTGTTGTGAATGTACGGACCGAGTCCTTGCCATAGTAACATTCCAATATCCTGCATACTAGCTCCTGGATGAATATATACAGCACCGAGTATAAACTTGAAGCTAGTATTAGCGGCGAAGCAAGTAACTTCAGTCATGCACATGTCACCCTTGGTTTTAATGACACGAGTTACGTCTGTAATCGCAACTTGGAACACTTCCGCCGTAGATGTCGATGATAATTTACGATAGATCGCCACTCCACCAGCCGCGTTGGTATTTGAAAATCAAAACACTTATTCAGATCGAAGGTTCAAATTTTTGCTAAATAAATTTGAAATTAAATAAAATTTGTAATTGTAAATGATGAAGTTGAAAATTAAAACATTTACTTAAATTAGATGTTAAAATTCTTGCTCAACACAGTTTAAATAAAGTTTTCTTATATCTGCCACTTTTTCTTAATATTTGTAATTTTAAAGAATCAATTCGAAAATCAAAACATTTATTCAGATCGAAGGTTCAAATTTTTGCTAAATAAATTTGAAACTATTTAAAATTTGTAAAATAATAATTAATTAATTAATTAATTTTAAACTAATAATTTACTTAACACTATCAACATTTATCAATAGTATTTTTTATTTTTATTTATTGTTACAAAAGCACGAAGTCCAAAGGACTATTGTGCTGTGCTAGTATTATTTATATATATATGATTAATTATTTACACGATGGATTAGTATTGTTTTGTAAATTATTGTACAAATAGTTCTAAACTTAACAAAGTTCTCATAAGATAGAGTATATACACAAAGAGAATTTGGTAATGTTTCAAAGTATCTACATACAATTTGATTAGTCAGAGGGCAAGATAAAAGAAGATGCTCTGGTGATTCAACATCTAAGCGGCATTCACATGTTGGATCATTGATAGCATTCAGTTTGAATAGGAAACTTAAGAAGGGTCCTTTGCCAGTTAAGAATAAAGTAGTGAATTTATCAGAAGAAATGAAATTTGGGACAGCAATTGGAAAGAATTTCTTGAACAGTTCATTAGATTGAGAAAGATAAAACTTAAATTTTAGATCCAGATATAGTTTGTTTAATTCTTTTTGAAGGGGTTTTTTGAGTGTTCGATCTGTGAGAGAATTTGTCATATTATACTTTGTTTGTAATAATTCAAGATAATCGGACAGTAAAGGGGTTTTCGCTAGTATATGTGTGATGTAAGAAGATGAAGTCCTATAAGCATGAATGCATCTAATAAGAATTTGATATTGTATAGAATTCAACTTGGATCTTTTTGCTGCAGTGATAAAAGGAAACCAAATATTTGATGCATAGCTTATTGTAGAGCGTATCATAGCTTTATATAAGATCAATCTACGTCTAGTATCAATGCCCCAAGTACGTGCACATAATGAGAATAATATATTCTTATGTTTCGTAGCTTTCATAATTATATTGTCAACATGTGTTCCAAAATTAATCTTATTCCTTTGTCTATGATTTTTAAAAATAAATCCCAAAATTTTAACAGTTTCTGATGGTTGAATTATTTTTCCATCAAAATTAATGGGCAATTTTTCATAGTTATGTAGATAGAGTATACCTGTTTTGTTTGGACTTAGTGAAAGTTTTACCTTTTCACACCATGCTTTGATTTTTACTAAACATTTGGTAATATTATACTGAAGATCATAGATGTTTGAACTCCATACCACAAATGTCACATCGTCCGCGAAAGCAATTACTCTAGCAAAACTTTCCTTAAAAGATAAGTTGAAATCATTAAGTAATATATTCCAAAGAATAGGAGAAATAATACCACCCTGGGGACATCCCTTATTTATCTTTTTTATACACTTTACATTAGTATATTTAAACTCTACACTCCGGTCTTCAAAGTAAGAATTAATTATTTTTATAAGTACCGCTGGAAAATTTGCCTTGTCCAATTGTTGGAGAATTGCCGGATGCCATGCGTTGTCGAAAGCTCCGCTGATGTCCACTGTTACTATTGCCGTATTTTCTGTTTCTCTTTTCAGAAGACTTAATTTAGTTATTTCTTGTAAAGCAGAGATTGTTGATTTTTCTTGTGTAAATCCATGTTGAGCAGGATGCATAACATTATTGCTATTAATATGATTTAAAAGTTCAATATGAATTAGACTTTCGAAAATTTTACCTAAATTAGAAGACAAGCTTATAGGGCGGTAGGCTTTCGGATCTTTATAATTTTCTTTATTAGGTTTTTTTATAATCATTACTGCTGACTTTCTCCAGGCCTCCGGATAATAATTAAGTCCCATACAAGCATTGAACAATTTTGTTAACACAGGAGATATATGATGAACTGCCGTTTTGATCATCTGATTGCTTATATGAGCTATTCCTGGAGCCTTGCCATTTTTAAGTTTTTTTATTATTGAACAGATTTGAATATTATCAAAATAAATGATTTTATCATTAGAAAAAGTATAACTCTTGTCTCTGATTAATTTATGATAGTTTGTGTCAGAAGATTGACAGTCATTCGGAAATAGAGAAGATAAAAGATTTTTCATTTCTGATTCGAGCACATCTTGAGATACATTTAGAATTGGTAAATCAAAAGACCTAGGAGAAATTTTTTGTTTAAAAGTTTTGTAAGTATTACCAAAAGGAGATGTATTTTCAACTTCCTCCAGGAATACCCTCCAGCTTACATTTCTTGTTTTTTTCAATAATATTCATATACTTATTTCGTATTTCTTTATACATTTTTTCATCAACTAGCTGTCTATTAGACCGTTTACCCCGATAATATAGATTTCGAACATATTTAAAATGATTTTAAAAAAGTTCCAGTTCATCCGTCCACCAATTAAATGGATTATTATTTAAATATTTTGGTTTTAATCGTAGAGATGCATATGCAGCTTCAATTAATATGTCAGTTATGAGAGAAACTACACAGTTTATATCGTTTATATTTACTATTTTACCTAATTTCATCATTGCCTCATTTATCCTAGACACATTGATTGCCTGCTCATATTTTTGCCAATTGGCTCTTTTTTCTTGAAAATACCATGTAGAATTATTTTCATGTAATAAACTTTCTGTTTCCAGACTAATGTCGAATGAGATTGCGTGATGGTCTGTGATTTGCGAAAGATTCAACGTTTTCCATCCATTAACAAGTACATGAGCATGACTATTAGTAATAGTAAGGTCTATTATACTTAATCCTCGACATGTTTTGTTTCGATTGTTATGTATGAGCATATTGTGAAAATCAATTATAGGTTGAAGTCTTCTACCGTTTTGATTAATAATATTATCAAACCACATCTGACTTCGAGCGTTGAAATCTCCAGCTAAAATCAATGGATTTGTGTTAAAAATTTTAATTAATTTATCAAGGAATTGAACATGAGTATGACATAACCTATAAACTCAGTTTCTCAACTTTTGTGTCAATCTAACAATTAATCAATCAATCATAGTTTACGATAATGAAATATCAGTGTACAATTATTTACCTTTATTGTTGTAGTTGTTGTAAATGACGAATCTAAGCACTCCACATTTTCACTACAGACACAGCTGACGATACTTTAACCACACGTGTGAACTTGTATTATGACGCTTTCTTGTTTTTCCAACGCCAAGAACGTTCGACAAAGACAGAGACAAGCATGCGCCGATTCAATGCCCCTAATTCTCTAGCGCTGCACGCGCAGCACTCTCGTTCGATGACTCATCGTAACGTTACCGGGCGTTACACTTTTTCATAAGTGACTCCCAGCCGCAACCTAATTTAAGACGTTGTCACGTCAAAAAGTTCTAAAGATTCTTTGAACCCACCGAAGTTATTCTTTGTAAACTAACAGCGCAACAAAATTATATAGGTAGGTAGGATTGAGAAACATCTATAATTGGTAAAATTACCTGTTTTAAGCACAACAGTATGGAAAATAGATACAGTGAACAATTAAAATAATTTTATTGGCATCTTGTCGATACATGCAAAGGTGCACAGTCTGCATTATTTGTAAAAGATAATTATATATTTATGCATAACACCATGTACAATAAATATGGTGCCTCTGCCACCGCCGCAGAGTTTGGTGGAAAATTTCCAGCAGGTCTCCAGCGACACGACGCATTTCGCGATCTACGAATGAACGTAGGGAAAACGCAAGGAAAATAGATACAGTGGAGGTTCATATTAAAGACTTCCTAAAAACATGGCTAAAAATCAGCCTTTCTCAGAGTTGGTCTCTTGTCAACATTTTCTTTATCAGGTATAATCTCTCGGCCATCATTTATTTATTTTTATTTTTTTCAGTTTTACAAAACTAACATTTTATAGCATTTTACGAGTGAATTCGTCACTTTTAAAAATATATTCGTTGCCTTTAAAAATAATATTGCTATGTATATATAAATATCAAAAGACAATATCAAAAAATTAATGAAATACATTTGACATTAAGTTCAAAACACTAATATAGGAGCAAATAACCACGAAATGAATTCTAAACAGATTTTATTGGATAAACTGGTGTTCTTGTGTGGTCAGGAATACATTTTTGCGAATGCGAGTAAACCATCCTTCACCGTCTCCTGATGTAATTCTACTGATTGCATCAGTGATAACCTCGCATAGCGTGATGTCATGTCGAGGAAGCAGCGACCTTACCAATGTTTTAATATTGCTAAATGAAAATTCGATTGGATTTAGCATATATGAATATGGTGACAAAAACTTCACGCTGTTTCTTGGCTGACTAACAGATGCCCGTGTTTCTGCAGATGTGTGTGCGCCAGCGAGCACGTGACCTCCCTGTGCGCGCGCATCCGTGACAGAACCGGCCGGCCCATGACGGTCGTGACTATATATATACTGGATGGATAATAACAATAATATAATAATAATAATAATAATAATTATTATTATTATTATTATCATTAGATAATGATAATGATCATAATGATGATGCGCGCGCATCCGTGACAGAACCGGCCGGCCAGCCGGCCCATGACGGTCGTGACTATATATAGGGATAGATTTGAGTCAATTTAACCTTTTTCAAATACTTTTATCCAACATTTCAGCAACCTGTTGTAGTCCATTTTCAAATAATTCAATTTTGATAAAGCTTATTTGATGCCAAATTTTGAATGGTCTGATATTTGAAACAATTAGAGCACGAGGCGCAATGACAATGAAACTTTGTAATATATGTAGTATTATAAGGTTGAAGTAAATCATTTAAAACTATATTATAGAGTCAACCTGCAATTGGAGTGTTCCATAGGATTTTTACTTATTAAACCTATGTAGGTTACATCTATATATATAAAAATCAATGTTTGTATGTTTGTATATGTCCGGTATACAAATTCGCAGTAGTTCACAAATTCAAACCAAAATTTCCATACATAGGTAAAGAAATACAGGGAAGACGATTGGCTATTTTAAAAATATATATAAATCAATTATTAAAAGTATATATTCAAATTATTCTACTTAGCTCACGAACAGCGCCCTCTATCAAAGATTAGATTAAATTATGCTGATGCAAACAAATAGATAATGCTTATAACAAACAATTATTTACAAAATCTTATCTAAATATATATCACTCGGGTAGATATGCACACGGGTCTATCCCGGGGCGAAGCCCAGGTCACCCGTCTAGTAAAGGATAAAGTAAAACACTTACTATTTTTGCGTTGAAATATTCATAACTTATCATGACATGACTGGGTCTCAGATGAGAGACCACCTCTTTGAGAGAGGTTGTTGGGGGGGGGGGGGGGGTCTTGGGAGACTCTACTGTATATACCTACATATAAATATATTCGATGCATTTACTCGCATTAAGGTTCATATAGTATATATAACTCCAGATCCTGAGATTAGACTTTTATCTTTGTTTCAATTAAAGAATATATATTTAAACTTCATTAGGTATCTCTTTCTAAATTTTGTTTTTTTATAATTTTTCTATACAGAAGGAAAATAATTATATATATATGTCGTGGTCAAATGAAAAGGCGCAACCGTTATGCCAAGCGAACAGCGTACCCGCGATGTCCGCCACCTTTATTTTTTGTACAGTTTTTAATAGATGGATGAATTTGCATATTTACATTTTAACACAAGCTTAACATATTTACATACTTCTTTTGACGAAAATAAATTATATCTCTTGGGCATTAATTATACAAATTATGACATATATATTAATTATAAAGCAATACCGTGCCATATATATATAAGAAATGAAAGTATTAAGGCATGAATGTTTCTTTCATACGTAAAACAAATTTCTACTATCCTTAATGCGGTGAAAAAATATATTGGGAGGACTTGGTTCATCAGTGGTGAACTTTCTCAGCGGTTTTGTCAATTTAATCTATCAGACCGCTTTTTAGAGCTCTAATACTGCATTGGATGATATTTAATTTAATCATTGTATAATCATTTAACTTTATAATGAGATAAAACATTAATAAGGTAGAATACTGGCTGTTGTTCTAGATCCATTCGTTGATCGGGTCACATGTCTAGTTCTTCGTATTTATTACTGGTCTTTCAATTTGGTATAAAGTGTTTTAACTGAATATGCTTTAAACTTGTACCATTTATATAAGCCATATATAAGCAGAATCGTCCAATACAGAATTAGAGCTCAAAAAGCGGTATGGTAGATTAAATTGGCCAAACTGCTGGGATGGTTCCCCACTGATGGGCCAAACCCTCCCAATATATTGAAGCGGTGCAGCAAAGAAGTAGAAGAGAATACGTGGGCAAGCCAAGAGAAGAAGGTATGCAGGGGCCCCTTCAAGGAAGTGTTGATTGACAAATTCCAGAGGAGGGGGTGGCAGACGGATAGTCCAGCTGGTGTCGTCGTGAAGGAAGCAGCCGAGCTTAGCGGCCGGCCTGCCGGGGGGTTGTGCACCGAGAAGACCTGACAGTCTGGGGAGAGAAGTCTGTCTGGTGACTCCGGGACCGTGTGGATTAACAAGAGGAGGACGGTGCAAAGAAGGACGAGGAGGAACCTACCCGGGGCAGACATCGAAGGCAAGTTTATCTTCTATGTCTAGTTACTAATATCATTTTTAAAGATCTGGTAATAAATCCATTGTACTAAGCTGTATCCAAAACGAACCCACATTGTTTTCTCAGAAACCTTGCACACAAACATCGACGGCTGAGAAGAGTCGTAACAATATTTTAATCGCAATCAGAACATTAGAAAGCGTGTTTTGTTTGGTTTTAAATGTGTGCTTTGTAGTTGTATTTATTATATGAAGCAATATACATATATAGATTTAATAAAACATCACATTTTAGATCCTCGAATATAAATATTTTATTTATAAGCATTAGACAGCCATAGCTTAATCAGATACAAGCTGGAATACACCGGTATATGGAGCTGTTGTTCTAAAAAGAAAAAGATCGCTTCTCACGTCAAAGAGCTGTTGTTGTTATTGTCATGTCCAATGAAGAGCCTCAGATATCTCCAAGCACCTCTATCACAGCAGTCGCAATGCTCAATATGTTTGCAGATAAAGCTCTGTCTCGCATTTACTGTATATTTACTATTAATAGACATTTTACATATTAATATGATGCATTATCGCTAGGGCCTCCAATCCCAGTACATATTTTAAATCCCGGGATTCGGGATTGCTTTTTTCTCAATCCCGGGATATCCCGGGATTGAAAAACATTTTCGTCTTTCTACGCCAAGAGGTATATCGTTTCTTTCGTTATATTTTTATTTTTTTATTTTATATAGTGCCAATGACGTGGCACTTACTTCGATGAAAACAACCTGAAAGCCATATATTTTGCGCCTGCTTATGAACTAAATCATTGCTTTTGGGTTACAGTTTGAAATATCTGTAGGATGTGTGTAGGAGTAGGATGCGGAGTCTGGTGTAGGTATTGCAATTGAAGTTGAAGAGGCAGCCTCAATAGCTTCTTGCAATCGGCGCTCAATTGTAAGATGGTCATTCGATTGTGATGGCTCATGGCGTTCTTGCAAACTCCGAGGAAGTTGCGAATTATCAGCCTGAATTTTTTTCTTACTTCGGTCATTTGTTCCAGTAACGGTTTAAGACGCAAAAGCAATTTCACGCTAAAGTCTTTGACCATCTCTGTTTTATATCCGTATAAGTTGAAAACTACTTTAGGCTGATGCTTGATAGTGACGAAGCATTTAATGAAATGACATTAAATATATTTAATTTAAATCTGGTTCAAATCACATTAATAGGTACCGCTCAGCAAGAGCAACCTAGTTCATGATGATTGAAACAATGAATAATATGTGAAGGTTATTCACATATTAAACAATTTTTAACGCGGGATTCAATCCCGGTTCATGACTATCGGGAATCGAGCGTGTTACCCTCTCATCCACCGTCTTATTTTTATTTAAATTAAATGACAAAAAAGCTAGCGAGGGTTTCACAAAATGAACAGCAGAGCAGTGCGTTCATGATTACCCATGCATACAGAGTACAGGATGGAGAGTATAAACATAGATTTAAAAATATATATATATATAACAATTTGGAACCCAGATAAGAGGTTAGTGGCGGGTCCATGTTACACACAGGTCCAACACAAAAATAAAAGGATGCCGCTACTATCTAAGAAGCCACTATTTGCATGTCAACAAAAACTAGGGCCTCCTCCATGTATACTGCTGCATACTCTCATTCTAGAGGCTGCCATTTTGGAAAGATCTTGCAGAATAACCCTTCGTTATTAGTGCATGAAAATAATTTCAAATCTCTCAGAAAAAAAAAAAAAAAGACCCGAAATGCAGCTGTATAAACAAAACGTCAAAAGTGTGCTATCTCATCATCTGTTTGATTACCAAAATGCTAGATAAGAAAATATATTTTTGCGCTGGTTTTCATGCACAAACCAGTAATCCCGGGATTTTTCGAGCAGAATCCCGGGATTTCGGGATCATTATTTGGCTCCAGGATCCCGGGATTGGAGGCCCTAATATCGCGCCATCTGCTATAAGAAAATTTAACTATTTTGACACGAATGTTTTTTTTTTTTTAATAAAACAATTTTATAATACCTTTACTGCAACGATAAAATAATGGAAGAGCCTTGCTCATAAGTGGTGAACCCTCCCAGAGATTTTGGTATGAAAGGAAAGCAGCAAATTCCAATATTACAGCGGTATATTAAACTAGAAAAACCGCTGGTAGGATTCGCCACTGATGAGCCAGGCCTCCCATTATTTTATTATTGCAGTAGAAAATTGTTTTATTTCAAAATGAAACATAAGCGTCAAAAATAGTTCAAATTTCTTATATCATTTTACATCTGTGGCGACTACACTTTGCTTCAACAAGCGCGAACTAGGACGGCCTCGGCAACCGCGAGCGTCAATCTGACTACGCATGCGCGCGGGACGTCATCAGAGACTCTAGCCACTCGCGGTAAACATCTAGGCTAACTCCGACGGCCGTTACTTCAACCGTTGCTTCTTTTCTATTTCTATATTTCTGGCTTTAAATAAATTAATTTTAATTATAATTTTATCAGAGAGCAGCCTTTTCACAAGCCACACCAACACATCACGCAACAATCCTACACATCTATTAAATGGAACCAAGCCTTCTTATATAATATTTTTTATAATTTCAGTAAAAAAGAAGGTGTGTATAGATAATATATATTCAATAAGAAACATATTGCTGAAAAAATACATATTTTAACGATACGTTTTCCTGTATATAAATGTCATATCACCGTTAAATGTGATTAGCTTTAAAAAATAACATTACTAAGAATCGGTGGACGAGTGGGTAACACCCTCGATTCCCGACAGCCATGAACCGGGATTGAATCCCGCGTTAACATTTTGTTTAATATGTGAATAACCTTCATATATTATTCATTGTTGTAAATATCATAATCTAGGCTGCTCTTTTTGAGTGGTACCTAATAAAGTGATTTTTATAACAGGATAATAACATTGCTTATTACTCTGGTACTATTATTGTTTTTCCTGCATGTACCCTACATTTTGGCACGGAGAATCTGTATAAGCCTAAAAGGTCTTAATAAAGATTTTTGTTGTTGTTATATTTTAATGATAGAGATTACAATGAATTTATAACATTTAAAACAGCATAAAAAGCAAAAGGGATCATTTTATTATATTGATATATAATTTTAGTATATTTTACAATTATATGCAAATTAGAAACAATTATAGACGCGTATGATTATTTTAAAAATAAAACTATTTCTACAGCCCTTACTGCAATGGAGAAATTAATGGGAAGGCCTGGCTCATCAGTGGTGAACCCTCCCAGCGGTTTCGACAGTTTAATCTACCATACCGCTGTATGTATTAATTTTTCCATTGCAGTAAGGGCAGTAGAAATTCTTTTATTTTTAAAAGAATCATACTCGTCTATAATAGTTTCGAATTTTGATGACAGATGGCCCGCTGATGCATCATAACTACTTTTGCAAATGTAGATACATTAATATCTACGTATCTTCTACTTTCTTGATGTACTTTTTCGCTTTAATATCGACTTTGGTTTCGTATTTGTTACAATTTCCCGTTCAGGTACTGGTTGATCTCTACTAAAATGGTAATAGGTGTTTTGAGAAAAGTTAAATCTAACTTTTTGTGAACACCGTTTATACGACGCCAGGTTATCTTGTCTTGAATACATCTTATTCACTGTTGAAATATTTTGTCTGGGAGTTCTTTGACCTGTAACTACTATTTTAGTTTTTGAACACGTTCCATTTTGCCCATTATTGTTCTTATTTTCGAAATAAAAATATTCATTAATTGTTTTGTTATCTTTTGGTGTTTTACCAGAGTTCTCGTTTTCTATTTTAGATTTTTTATCCAATTGTTTCTTTTTTGATTTTGATACAACTTCTTGCCAACCGTCATCTTCATTGTTTTCTTCAACTTCAGTATGTGTTGCACTTACGTTTTCTTTTGAATTTTTAGTTTCTTTTGTATATTTTTTATTTTCAGATTGTTCGTTTGCATTTTTTAACTTTGTGCTATATAGAGTTGCTTGTGGTTCTTTTAGTTGTGAACTTTCGTCGGTGTTCACGAAATATTTCTCAATAATTTTCGGTTGATTTTCTTTTAGAGATTTTTGACTTTCAACTCTATTCTCTACTTTCTGAGTAAAAACATTATTAATGATATTTATATTGCTATTTTCAATTGAATTTTCGCTACTAACCTCACTTTTATTTTGTTGCACAACACTATATACAAAATTATTTTTCCTAAATCTATTTTTACTTTTTCTAGTCATTAGTGAAAATATATATTTGCGAGAGATTAATTATATAAATGTAGGTTTATTTTATTCATATACGAAAACTTTGTAAGTTATGAAGACAAAACGAAAAAAAAAATAATGAAAATATATAATCTGTTTTTTTTTTTTTAATTTTTATTATTATTAAATCCTTTCCTTTATATCTATAAAAATGAAATCCAAAATCGGTTTGTTATCACGTTGCGCAAAATCTACAGAATCAATCATTATGAAATTTCTCATGTAGGCAGCTGAAGATTTCGTTTAACATATAGGCTATTTGAAAAAACTAAAAAGGTTAATGTGCTTTTTTTTAAATGTAAAACCAAATAGCGTTAGTTCCAGCCTTTTACCGCTTGACGCAGCACTGGTCGCGACGATAAATGGATTTGATTGGTTAATAATTTTACACGTAGTTTTTCTACACGATGAATGTTAGTTTGTTCACACGATGAATGTTTTTAAAAAGTAAGATTATCCAATCGATGTGAAACTTTAGGAAGTTATTTACTATACTACTGGGAAGGTTTCTGGTTTGAATTTAATTTGAAATAAATATTCGTTGCAATTTTATTTGCAAATTTTCTACTTTCACCCACAAGCAGCGCCTCTCGCGGTATCTGGTGAAATTGCATTTATAAATTGTAAAAAGCTAAAATGAGTTCCAAGTATAATAAATTTAATATATAATTTGAGGATTTAGTAATTATAATATTCCAATGACGTTGTAAAAGACAAGAAAATATCTTATTTAAAATTTAATAAATGTTTTTTTTTTTTTAATTATGTGTTTCAAAAATATATTTAAACGCATATAACAATATTTGTATATTTATATACGTTTTTAAATCTATATATAGGTGGATTGGATGTTTTCTAGAATCGTTTTAACCAAATGCTCGTTAGGCAAACTTTTACTCGGGTAAATACCGGGCGAAGCCGGGTACAGTCGCTAAATAAAGTTATTTACAAATGTTTGTTTGTGGCCAGATACTATTCCTTCAACTTCAAATTACCGAGTGGACCAATTAATATATATTTTATTCAACTTATCGAGTATTTTTCAAGGGACCGGGAAAAATTTTCAAATAGACAGGTATAGATTCATTAAGGGTTGAATGTTTGCTAGAATCGTTTTAACAAATGTTCGTTAGGCAAACTTTTACTCGGTTAAAAACCGGGCGAAGCCGGGAACATATATATATATGTTTGTCGGCTATGCACGCCCTCAGTATATAACTAATCTCGCTGAAATTTGAACAGGACAGAGAGTTAAATCTGGGAGAGTTTTTGTCGCACTTTTAACCAAGAAAAATTATAATTAACCAAGTACTGAGCAACAGTTATTTTTAGTCAGAAATGATGATACCACAGTCTACTACAAAAACAGTGTCCCCCCAGTTATTCCCATTTCAATTCACACTGCCCCATTTCCCACAAATTCAACATAGTAAAAACTCTCACTAAAAGAATCTATACCCACTGTTCGCTCGATATATTTAAAGAAATTGAGAAAAATCTCATCATATCGCACCTCTCCATAGCATCGTTTCCGCTTGAATTCATCAACAGACATTCATATACACCTGCCCCCCCCCCCCCAACCATCCTAAAATTTACACATCATTATGTTTCCTTCCCTACTCCCCCTCCTCAGCCGACATAGCCAGAAGCCTTAAAGCATACGGTATCCGCACCTTATATAAAAACTCCCCCAACCTGCTCACATCCCTCCGTCACCCATATACTAAATCGCATGCCCCCCCCCCCCCTGATCCCCTCCATTCTGTTGGCGCGGTCTACTCTGTCTCGTGTGAGCAATGCTCTGCCACATACGTTGGCGAGACAGGTAGATCCGTCGCCATCAGAATGTCTGAGCATTCTAGAAATATCTCCAACCAAGACACCAGGTCCCTCCTTTACCAGCACACACTCAATACCGGCCATACATTCAACACCAACCACCCCACCATACATTACAGACGCATTCATAACCAGCACCAGCGATTAGTTCTCGAATCCATAGAATCTCACAGACATAACAGCATCAACCGCAAAATAGATCTTCCTGATGCCTATCGTGCTCTCCTGGCCTTGCAGTAATAACCATAACACGATAGCCTGATATCATCATTTCCTAAAATTCTTCGAAATATCGCATATCCAGTAATTTACGTTAACATATTCCTCTATAGACTCAAACTCCAAATATACAAATGCCCTATTTGCCTACTATCTCTTTAATTACAATAGTCATAACAAATGAAAAATCCCCATTTGCATAGCATATTCCGCTAATATGTAAATAATCATGTGTATATATTCTCTTTCTAGCCACATTACCTATGTTATAGTGTCACGTCTACCACGTCTGTAGAAGGTTTTTTTTTTTTTTTTTTGCCCGAAAGCTCGCACCGTTATAATTGTCTATTAAAGATACTTTTCTTCTTTTATTCTGTTTTATCGCATAATGATGATGACAATATTGCTGTATCGTGCTTGATTGAAATGAACAAAATTCATTAGGGGAATATTCACTAAAGCAGACCACGGGCGAAGCCAGATAATAATTTTTAGTATGCAGGAACAAAATTCTACCAGCGAAAAATTCACTCGAGCAGAAGACACACGAAGCCAGGTCATCTCTATATATAAAATAACGTTTCTCGGCCTTTTGGCTAAGATCATGTAATATATCTCTAGATATTTTTATTTGTATATTAGCCGAATGACCCGGGCAACGCCCGGGTTTTACCCGATTAAATGTTTTTATTCAAATACTATTCGTTACAATTATAAATTGGCACCGTGGATGTCACTTTTGTGAAACGTCCCGCTCCAAACTTTGTGTGTTTTTAAAATATAAAAATAAATATGTAAATTTTCACAACGATATTTGAAAATTATATTATTTTAATTTTCAAATACTATATTCGTTACAATTATAAATTGGCGCCGTGGATGTCACTCTTGTGAAACGTCCCGCTCCAAACTTTGTGTCTGAGAAGCGATATTTTTATAGAAAGATGATCTGGCTTTTGTTTTCTGCTCGAATGAATGTTTTTCTGTTAGAATTTTGTTCCTGCGTACAAAATAATGAACTGGTTTCACCCGTGGTCTCTACTTTTTGGAATTTTTCCCGATATAATTTTGTATCTGATAATCAAACATGATACAGCAATATCGTCATCATCATTTTCTGACTAAAAATATATAGTTTTAATAATTGATTTATATATTTTTCAAAATAGCCTATCGTCTTCCCCGTATTTTTTTTACCTATGTATGGAAATTTTGGTTTGAATTAGTGAACTACTGCGAATTTGTATTCCGGACATACAAACAAACATACAAACATTCATTTTTATATATATAGAAGAGAAGATATATTTTAAAAATCTATTAAGTAGAGAGACTGGATATGTTTGCTCGAAAAATATATTTTATATATTATATAAATATATAATGTAAGGAATATTATCATAATATTCTGTGTGTTCCGGAATATTATTATCAATAATATTCTTTAGGCATACTTTCACTCGGATAAAACCCGGGCGAACCTGGGTACACATCCGCTAGTAAAATATATAATATAGAGAGATATTTTATAATATAAATCAAAACAGGACGCGAGTAAAAGCGCTCAACAGTAGTCCATCTAGTGAGCTGGACTCCCCGGGTAGTTGGCGTTCTGCGCTCCAGGAGCCTGTGTTATAAATACAAGGTGTGTCCAATAAATAATGAGACGGGTCAAAACAGAGAAAAAAGAAATGATGATTTTTTTAAAAGTGTATGTAAATAATAGAAAGCTTCAGCTACACTGCGGTATATCACATCACGTGATTGCGCGCGCAGTCGATAAATTGTAAGCTTGTAAAAAGAACGCCTTGCATAACAACTTCTAATTTGTAATGGATAGAAAATTCGAACAACGAATTTGTATTAAATTTTGCTACAAAATTGGGAAATCGGCTTCAGAAACTTTAGATTTGTTAAAATTGGCATTTGGAAATGTAAATAAGCCCACCATATTTAGATGGTTTTCACGATTTAAAAATGGAATGGAATCGGTGAAAGATGAGAAGCGTGTTGGACGTCCAATTCTGCACAGGAACCCTGAAAAGGTGAGCCAAATTTCAAATTTGATAAAAGAAAATCCACGAATAGGGAGGGTTACGGGACATTGAGGAAGAAACAGGGATATCAAAATCATTAGTTGGATCGATAATTAAAGAAGACTTGCAGTTAAAGAAGACACCTTCAAAATTTGTCCCTAAAATGCTCACAATCCAACAAAAAGAGAATTGCGTTGAAGTTGCCAAAAAAATGCTTGAAATGGTGGAAGAAAACCCTAATTGGAAGGAAAAAGTAATAACTGGAGACGAGACATGGGTTTACGGGTATGACCCATAAACAAAACGCCAATCCATGGAAAGGAAAAAAAATGAACCAAGAACGAAGAAATCCCGACTATGCAAGTCAAAAAACAACGTCTTATTGGTCACTTTCTTTGACATAAAGGGAATTGTGCATTATGATTATCTAGAGGAAGGTCAAACAATCAATAAGGAGTCTTATTTAAACATTATGAGACGTGTACGTGAATCAATTTGTCTGAAAAGAAGTGAAATGTGGAGTTCCAAAAATTGGATTATCCATCATTATAATGCACCACCACACACCGCTACATCTGTACCGACTTATTTGGCTAAACACGGCATCCAAATACTTCAACAACCTCCCTCTTCCCCAGACATAGCTCCAAATGATTTTTTTCTCTTTCCAAACTCAAAATGGCTCTAAAAGGAAGGGGATTTGACACTAGAGAGTCCATCATAGCGGATTCGAAAAAGGTCTTGAAGAACATCCTGAAAGATGCCTTTTCTAAATGTTTTAAATCATGGGAGAAGAGATGGAAATTATGTATAGATGCGGGAGGGGACTATTTTGAAAAATACTAATAAATTTTTTTTTTATCATTCTATTTTTTCTTTATTTTTGACCAGTCACATTATTTATTGGACACACCTTGTATCTCTCTCTTCTATAAAACTCAGGTCCCTGGAGCGCAGAACGCCAAATACTCGAGGATAAGATATATAATATACTATTGTATTCTTCAATTGATTTTTCCATTTATCCTGGTAGTTCGCCATAAGAGCCTGTACGCGACCTATGTCATATGTGATATAATGTGATAAATATTTTATTCTCTATATAGTTATTGTTATTATAGAAAACTATTATTTGATTAGTCAAAGTTCCTGGCGCGCACAGTAGTGAAAAAAATGATTTATCATCTCATGTAAGTAAGTTTTTTTATACCTTACCTCTATCTTTTCAGCTGCCCAGCATTTGAACTACAGCGATTCCAAACGGCTACATTTATTGGACTCCCTCATTCAACGACACTGCCCTATTGAATCTACCAAGAAACAAACCGGCCTGGAACTCTGGTTCACTAAGGCTACCAACATAGACTCCTAAACCGCAGGACAGCCAGGATAGTTGGCGATCTATGGATACGCTCCAGGAGCCTGGGTTACCTTTATTTTACTACTACCCCTTCCTATCAAACATTAAAAGATGCCTGTCTTTATATATTGAGATTCAGGATTAATGTATTACATCCAAGTAATAAGGTCATTTACCCCTGAAAATCTGCAGAACATTCCCAAGTACAAATCATCCTGGCAACATCTGATAAACTGGATGTCACCATTAGGCATGATGTCTAAAGATCAACCTGGATAGTTGACTACCTCAGTACCTGACTCCAGAAATCTGGGTTACATCAATAGAGACAATTTGACAACTAACGTTTATTCACTTCCAGTTAAAAAAAACAAATATTTCATAGAATCCACCATTTCCATAAAAGCACAATAGCATTAACAGAAGAATAGATATTCCGGAAATTTATAATATACTATTTCCTGAACCCTCATCATAACCTCCAAATAAGGAAATTCCTAAGAAGTGCAAATCCGATATGCCCGTTTAGTGGAAGCCTGCGTTAAATTGGCATTCAAATAACTTTAAGTACCCTCTGTGTTTGATTTTATTTCAATTTTTGTCCTATTGGCGATTTATTTTAGCCGAAAGCTAGAGATCTATGAATTTTGAATGTTTTAAAATAAATGTATTCCCGGAAGTCTGATATTTTCACCTTTATAAATATATAATTCAATCAAGATATCAAAAAGAGTGGAGTGGAGTACTTCTTCCCCGGGGCAGCTTCTAGCGCAGGGTGGTTGGATGCTGTAGGTGGAGATACAGCTGCAGTGGTGATATGAGCAGGTGCCGGAATAGTCACAATGCTTGCCGCCCCGATGATCTGGTAGCAGTTCGTTCACTTGTGGTCCATCCAATAGCACTTGGAGCAATGGAACCTGTACTCCATATAGGCCAGCACAGAGCTGCCCTTGGAAGTCACGAGGATCTTTTTTTCGGAAGATCCGTGATCCCTTTCCTGTCTTTCATAAAAACGAAGTAATTATGCTTCAGGTCCATACAGGTAAATGCCGCCTTAGGAGTTCACGGCATGGACGATGGAGTGCACCTGGCAGTTATGACGCGTCTTTGGACTGAACCCATTCATCCAACTAATTTTGCGCTTCTTCGAAACTGGCCAAGCCATCACTCATTGACCTGAGCAAGCGATAATCTGATGGTCTGGTGGATACGGCAGGAGCAGATCCCATTTTATTGTTTTTATGATGTCCTGGACGATAGAAGTGTGAGGGCACGAGGAACAGACGCCAGGCGTAGCCGCTCCTCACTGTAGTATAGGCGCTGCACATTTTGTGTTATTAATTCAGGAGTCCTTACAAGATGATTTTACCCGGGCCAACTGAATCCAGGTTTTGGCGAGCTTGTTACTGCTTCCCCTCCTCCTTTTTGATCTGGACTTAGGACCAACAACATTAGAGTTATGTAATTCTAGACGAATGGCCCGTTCAACGAACCTGTCTAGAAAGACAGTCAGTCCTTAGCCTTATTGAAGCATTGCCTTAAAAAACCCAAAATATTAAAAAGAATGTGATATAGACTTAAACTTTTATATAAATATTTTGATTTCTACCTGATGGAAATAGGTGTAAAAACTGAATATCTATAAATTTTTGCTTCACTAAATCCATCATATATTCTCTCAATATATATGATGAGCTCTGGCACATCCTACATCCTCATTTTTATTTTAGTCATATAGAAGCACTTTTAAAAGTTTTTTTTATAAATTTCACTATTCCATCTTTTAGTACCACTTGCTCACTCGCGATTACAATGAAATTATTTGGATTTTTTTAAAATAATATTTTTAACATCATACCCATTTTTTTTCTTATATAAAATTACTTGATGTGTGGATATACACATATTTTAGAATAATAAATATTGACTTTTAAAGACTTAAGATATGTGTGTGCACACACAATTTTAAATATATAAGAAAATTAAGTATAAGGCGATAACCTGTCATTTATATATAATAAATGGAAGCATTGAAGCACGAGTGTTTCTTTTCAAATATAAAAGAAGCTTCTACTATCCTTACCTGCGATGAAAAAAATATATTAGAGCTCTGAGAAGCGGTCTGGTAGATTAAATTGGCGAATCGTTGGGAGAGTTCACAACTGATGAGCCAAACCCTCCCAATATATTTTTTCAACGCAGTAAGGATAGTACAAGTTTGATTTATATTTGTTAGACAATCATTTAAATTCTACGAAAAATCCGAAAAATTAGAAAACCCCACCTTTAAGGAAGCCACAAACTACAAATGCGGAAAAAGGAAAAAAAGAAATTTAAAACTTAGACAAATTCTCCATCAATTAAGCCAGAATGACGAAAAGTGGAAAAAAAAGGAAAAAACAAACCCACCTTGAATATCAAACAAGCCAGAAAAAACCTTCTCAAGAAAAATATCCCCAAGGACCTGAGAATCCGGACCCAACGACATCATTATAAATTATAATTGTAAATGAACCCCTGTACATAACCACCCCCCTCAGTATATTGTAAATATGATGATCTAGGTTGCTCTTTTTGAGCGGCACCTAATAAAGTTATTTGGAACTTGGAATTTATATTTGAAAAGAAACATTCGGGGTTTAATGCTTCCATTTTTTATATAAGAAAACATTGATATGAGGATATTTTAAACTCTTTAGATTAGTTCAATAGGTTTTGACTCAAACTCCAATGGAACTTAGAGAAAGAAATAAGAAATTTATGTTCTTCCTTTGGAATCTTAACCAATCATTCCAAAACTAATTTTTTAACCCTCAATGAAATCCGAGTTGAAATTGTGCATCAAAAACAGCTAAAAAACATGCAATATACAAATAGAATCCTAAATTTAGAACAAATAAAGCCACCTCTTATAGATTTTATTGCTAAAAACCTTCGGAATTTTCTAAGAAAATATTGTAGTTATATTTTCGCACATTCCTATTCATTACTTAAAGTACCTTCAAATCCCCCCCCCCCCCCCCAAAAAAAAAAAAAGGCGGTTGCCTAAATTAACCTATTTTGGTCAGAGGTAGTTCCTAAAGAATACGATATTATTATTTTATTATTATCCCTAGTACACGTGGTACAGGCCATGATGACCATGGTGGGTAGAAGTTAGCGACTGCTTTTACTGTAAGTGCACCACATGTCTACACATGTGAAAGCATTTCGACTTTTGCACTTACAAATATGCCAGAGCCCCGTTTGGTTACTTGCACTCGCTGGTGTTGGACTTTTGCAAGAATCCTTAAAGATTTATTTATGGATTTTGCTCTATTTTCAAAACGATATCTATATATAAAATATGATATTTAAACATAATTTATTAATTTTATAGCAGATACATAACTATATATTTTTTTAATTTTTGTTCTTAATTCCAAGGATGTTTTAGATAGGAACTGGGATATTTTGATTTCTTCCTTCTCTGAAGTCTTGAGCAATCGCTGAAAAAATCAAGTCTCAACAGTTCCCGAGTTGAAACGGTACACCACACACATCTTATTTATTATAGAAGAGATTGTGATCACAAGATTTAAAAAGAAATATGGAAATTGAGTTTATTTCTGGCTACTCCGAAGTCTGAAAATTTGTACACTTGCATTACCATTGAATTAATGTACAGAATTTAAAATTTCTACGTGTGTGTTCTCTCGAAGTATGTTAACAAGTAATCACAAGGTTTGTAGACAGATAGACACGGAGGCAATTTTAAAAACCTTTAATAGTCGTTGTTGCTTATTCCTCAAGTTTAAATGATCTCCATTAGGTCTCATTGTCTCAGCTTTTCTATTATAGTCCTTCTATTATACTCCATGATGTCTACTCTATCCTGTTGTTGTTGCTTATTCCTCAAGTCGTTTAAATGATCTCCATTAGATTCCTTTGTCTCAGCTTTTCTATTATAGTACTTCTATTATACTCCATGATGTCTACTCTATCCTGTTGTTGTTGCTTATTCCTCAAGTCGTTTAAACGATCTCCATTAGGTTCCATTGTCTCAGCTTTTCTATTATAGTCCTTCTATTATACTCCATGATGTCTACTCTATCCTGTTGTTGTTGTTGCTTATTCCTCAAGTCGTTTAATCGATCTCCATTAGGTTCCATTGTCTCAGCTTTTCTATTATAGTCCTGGGGTTTTCCCAGAGGTCTTTGAGACATATGTAGACATCTATGGAGAAGGAAAGAGGGGTGCTATTGGTCTGACGACCTGGAAGTACCACTCGGTAGCAGTTCTTTTGGTTGGCCGCTCCTGACATGGAGTGTAGCCGCTCCTATGGAGAACAGACAATTAATACATTAGCCGGGTGTGTAGTGGCCCTACCAGGAGTTAAACTCCCGACATCCCCAGCTACCTGTTTACACCCTCCCGCCACTTTGAGGCTGTAGGATAGGATTTTGGGAAGGAAAACCTTTAATTAAAAACACTATTAGGATAAAATATATAAACTGGTGAAAACTCTTGGAGAGCTTACTAATGATGAACCAGGCCCTTTTAATATTGTTTATCATTACAAAGGTAATAGAAAATGAATTTATTTTAAAGAGAAAGTCGCGCTTTATTTAAAAAGATTATATTTACAAATACAAATGGCGCACTTATGTATTCTATTGTATAATTATATCTACAACATATATATATTTCTGTGGTATTTGAATAACAAAAGACGTAGATATATAGAATCAATTATTAACTCGATGAAATCCGTTTAAATAATACATTAAAACCTCCCTTTAGCGCGGACACCTCTCCCTAAAGAACACTTTGGCTCTGTAATTAGGTGTCCTTTACAGGGAGGTGCTACTGTATCTATTAAAAACTATCGTTAAGCCAAAATTAAAATATATTTACATAATTTAAATGAAGCAATAAAAATTTTAACTGAAAAAGATATTTAAAACATTTTCGTCATATTTTCATCTGGTGTGGTGTAATGGGTTACAATTCAAGCGTAGCTGCGCACAAAGCTAAATCTTGGTAGAAGTCAAAAGAGTTTCTAAAGGTTCTAAAATTTGGCAGAGATAAGTATCGACGACAAATAGTTGAATTGTTAAAAGCTTCCATGATATAGGAAACGTTTGATTCTGGACAGAAGCGATGTTCTAACTCGATTTTATTCTTCAAATAACTTTCACTTTTATAAATTCTGAACATTAAACTACTTATTCTGAATAAAACTTCAGACTTGTAAGTTAACCTGGAAAATCCAAAGTCAATGATCTTGACAAGTATCTTGAACGTTGGGATCTTGATAATGTTTCCATTTATCTTATATTCTAAGAATTCCTGATCGGTTGAAGTTATCAAGATGTTATTTGGATGAAGATCGCGATGTTCAAATTGAGCAAATTCTTCGGCGCTGGAGAGGGCCAAGGCTAGTTGGCTAAAGATTGAGATGAACAATTCCACATGTTGGAGCTTGTTTTCTTTTACTATCGATTTGAGAGTTTTTCCAGCATCATCCATCTTGAAAACTGCGTAGAGACGATAATAATCTTGTTCCAAACTTGTTGACTGTTTCAGCTTTTTAAAATTGGAATGTTTGTCCCATACCAACCATGTTTCATCGTGTGTACAAAAATTAATTCTGCCACTTTTAAGTTTTTTCAGAACTTCGTTTATTTGGATTTGTCTGTAGATATCGCCGAGCTCCTCATACCATTCTCTAATATCTTTTCTGGAGCAGACGTGGATGTCTTCAGTCGTTGGGATCTCTCTTATTCCTGATACCTTCATTATTTTATATATGTAGCCTTCTGAGCAGAGGAATACCGAGGCATAGCTGCCCTTCGTGTAAAGTTTGAGGCTAATATCGCGAAATAGATCTTGAAATGTTACGTAATCTTTCGTAGGAGTAAAATAAAGTATATTATTCAGTAGTTTTATTTCTTTCCAGTTAAGGGGTACTGTTTTGGCCAAATGGGAGCTTAGCTTCTTGCTTGTATATTCTACCATCGCTTTATGTGGTGTACGATTATTTTTTTATATATAAAATAAAATAAATAATTATAAATTAATATAAATTTGAAGAATGAAAGAGAATGAAATATTTGTTTTTGTCATTATATTATAGCAGATTATTTATTATTCTATGAAAATATTTTAAATTTCGATATTTGTATTTTGATACACTGTAAATTTTTCTCATTGTCTCTCTGCTATTTTATTAGTTTTAATTTGGTTTTACATTAAATAAATTGCCGTGTGTGTGTTTCTGAGATTTGTCTTTCCTAATTTTCTTTTAAGTTACAATATTTAAGATATTTATAGTTTTTTATATAAAAAAAATGTATATACAGTTAAACCTGTCTATAGCGCCCCCTCTAAATAGCGCCTTCCTCTCTATAGCGCCCGATTTTAAATACGTAGTAGGATGCGATTTACATTAAAAGTGACCTGTCTATAGCACCCTATTTTGGTGAGTCCCAAGAGGGGTCGCTATAGACAGGTTTAACTGTATATCTTTCTTCTATATACGTATATAAAAATCAATTTTTGTATGTTTGTTGTTTGTATGTTTGTTTGTTTGTATGTCCGGTATACAAATTCGCAGTAGTTCACTAATTCAAACCAAAATTTCCATACATAGGTAAAAAATTACGGGGAAAACGATAGGCTATTTTAAAAATATATAAATCAATTATTAAAACTATATATTCAAATTATTCTACTTAGCTCATGAACAGCGCCCTCTATCAAGTACTAAAAGGTTATAAATACGTTTAAAATCTAAATCTTCTCAATATTTTTTAAATAATAGTTCGCTTAATAACACATACGTTTAGAATACTTGATCTAAATCGAAATATTTATAGACGCTCGCTCGATTTGAAGATTTATATATTTTCATTTTTAGATATAACTGATCTAATTCGCCGTTTAAAATAACTGCTCTAATTCGAAATATTTGTGTTCTGTCCTTATAGGTAGGAGGTAGCCAAGTGTGAGGTGTCGAGGCTAAGGCAAAGACGGACTCCTGTAATCTTCTTTATTACCTAAAGCGACCGACTACCGTAGCTTAAAACTATCTCTATTTATATACACAATTCTATACAACAACTAGTATGCAAAACAGGATATTTGCATATCCATAATTCGATATGCAAATACACTACACCCTCCCCTCCTAATAATAGTGGAGTCGGTCAGGCGGTCTCCTGGCTCGCTGGGGTCTGGGGCTCCGGCTCGGGACCTTTCCTTCAGAAGCAGCAACAGGACTCTGGTTGTCTCCAACTGGTGCCACGTCCTGCCTTGTTGACCGCGGCTTCTCTCGCTGGGGTCTAGGGCTCCGGCTCGGGACCTTTTCTCCAGACACAGCAACAGGACTCTGGTTGGCTTCAGCTGGTGCCAAGTCCGGCTCTGTCGATTTCGGATTCTCTGCCGATTCCATTTCTGGCAGTTTCCTCTCAGGGATCTCCAGGCCAACTTGAGAGGGCTTCATCTCAGGATGGTTTTCCAAGGTTTCCGTAGATGTACTTGGAAGTACTAACCTCGGATCTTTCCGTACTGCAGCCTCTGGTTTTTCCTTTACAGGGCGCAACTGGTTTATGTGTCTCTTGAAAGATTGGTCCTCATACCCTATTAGGTAGTGGCGGCAACTTAGGAGTTTTAGTATTGTGCCCTGCTTCCACTTTGGTCCAGCAGCATAATTCCGGAAATAAACATCTGAACCTATGCTGAAATTCTCTTGTTTCTTTAGGGCATCATGAAACGCCTCTCCTTTAAAATCCATTTTAGGAATTAGATTTGAAAACCTTGTTTTCAAACGCCTCTTCATCAATAGTTCCGCCGGCGATTCCTTCATCACTGTCTGTGGAAATGCTCTCTGAGCCAATAAAAATCTCTCTAAGTTTGTCTCGAGGCTATCCTTTCCACTGTTATTCCTTAGTGAGGACTTGAACTCTCGCACATAGCGCTCAGCTAATCCATTTGTGCTTGGATTGTATGGGCTTGTTTTTGTATGCCGAATTCCGTTCATCTTGGTGAAATCCTCAAATTCCTTGGAGACAAACTGTCGCCCATTATCCGTCACCACTAATTCCGGCAGTCCGAACCTTGCAAACACCTGCCTAAGATGGTAAATAATGGTTCTGCTGGTTATTTCTTTCAGGATGAAAATCTCCAACCATTTTGTATAGGCGTCTACTATGACCAAAAACATTCTTCCCATAAAAGGGCCGGCCAAATCCATATGAAGGCGATGCCAGGGTTTTTCGGGCCAAGTCCATTCTGAAATCGTGGAGGGAGGCATATTTGCAGATTCCTGACAGATGGTACACTCCCGGGCCATATCTTCGATGTTCCCATCTATTCCAGGCCACCAAAAATATCTCCGTGCAATCATTTTCATTCTTACTATCCCAAAATGCATCTCATGGAGGTCTCTAAGAATCTGCGATCTCAACTTGGGCGGAATTACTATCCGTTCCCTCCACTGTAAACAGCCAAAATCCGCACTTAGTTCATTCCTAATCTTGTAGAAAGGGAACAACGGATTTTCTTTCGAGATCTTTGGCACTTGCCAATTGTCTTCCTGGACATTTCTCAAAACAATTGAGAGGATCTTGTCTCTTCTAGTTTCAAAAGCTACATCCTGGAATGAAAAAGGTACTTCATTCATTTTTCTCAGAAGCAAGACTTGATCTTCATAAATAGACTCTCTTTCAACTGCTTTTAAAGGTAACCTTGACAAAGCATCTGCATTTCCGTGGTCGTCAGTCTTCCGAAATTCAACTGAATAATGGAAAGCACCCAGCTTTAACGACCAACGCTTTATCCTAGACGCTGCACATACTGGAATCGGTTTGTGAGGTGAGAACAAGTGCATAAGCGGTCTGTTATCCGTCACCAACACAAACGAGCGTCCTAAGAGGTATTGCCTAAATTTTTCACAGCCATAAACAATACTTAAAGCTTCTTTTTCAATCTGGGAATAATTTTTTCAGCATCTGTAAGTGTTCGCGACGCAAACGCTATTGGACTCTCCTGCTTATTTTTGTCTCTGTGACTAAGCACCACACCCAGTCCATAGCTTGAGGCATCGCATGCCAGTACTAGTTCCTTCGTTGGATCATAGTGTGTCAATACTGACTCATTAGTCAATAATGATTTGCATTTCCTGAACAATATCCGATGTTCTCTTATCCATTTCCAACGAGTATTTTTCTTCAATAACTTGTAGAAAGGAGTCAATATATGAGAGATATTTCTTATAAATCTTGCGTAGTACATCAACATTCCGATAAATGATCGTAACTGACCAATGTTCTTAGGCTCAGGAGCATTAGAGACTGCTTGAATCTTGTTGATCAATGGATGCAGGCCGTTCTTATCTATTCGGAAACCCAAGTATTCAACCGAATCAACCGCGAACCTGCATTTATTTTTATTCAATTTCAAGCCCTTGTCCTCTAATCTTTTAAATACCAGCTCCAACTTGGCTTTATGCTCATTTGCATCTCTACCTGACACCAAAATGTCGTCTATATAACAAGCCACTCCTGGTATGTCAGCAAAAATGTTGTCCATCAACCTCTGGAATTTGTTCGGTGCTACTGCCACACCATAAGGGAGTCTTTTATATGCAAACAATCCCTTCGTAGTATTTATAATTACTACTCCATTGGCTTCTGCTAGCTCTACCTGCAGATAGGCCATTGAAAGGTCCAGAGTTGAGAAAACTGTACTACCCGATAATTTAGAAAATATCTCATCTATCGTAGGCAATGGGTATTTATCCAATATTATTGCCCTATTTGCCGTACTCCTAAAATCTCCACAGATTCTAATTCTGCGCGCGCGCCATCCTTCTTCAAAACTGGCACTATGGGTGCTGCCCAGTCGGCGTAATCAAGAGGCTCTAAAATTCCTTTATCTACCATATCCTCCAATTCATCCTCTACCTTTTTTTTCATAGCAAAAGGCAGACTTCGAGCCTTACAAAACACGGGTGCTGCATCCCTCTTAATGCAAATATTTAATTTTACATGCTTTAAGCATCCCAATTCATTGTTAAACAGATTTGCATAACTTTTAATTAATGTGTCTATGCAAGATTCCGAAACTTTGTTTACATTTACATTTAATAATCTACTGTAATTAATATTCAAAAATTTCAGCCATTCCCTTCCTAGTAAAACCTCTGGGAAACCTTCATCAACCACTATTAATCTAAGTTTCTTTCCGGCTTCTTCAACAAAAACGTCCCTTTCTCCTACTAACTTGATAGGATTATTGCACAAGGTTTTTAGAATATTCGAAGTAGGAAATAATTTTGCTTTCCAGAATTTCTTGAAGATTGTCTTCGGCATCAAGGTTACCGGACTTCCAGTATCCACTACACACTTTAAAACATTTCCGTCCAAAGTGAGCGTAACTTTAACCTCTGTTTCACCCTTGAGGGACAGTATCTGTTCTTGCACATACCTATTTCTCTGTGCATTACTTGCCGCTTTGCATACTTTACTTAGATGCCCTATCTTTTTGCACTTATAACAAGCCTTTGACTTGTGTGGGCATGCTGGTGCTAGGTGGGAATTCCTTTCGCCGCACCGGTAACACCTTTTTCCTCCTGCCGTAGGGCTATATTTCTGCACAGGGGTGTGCCTCTCCCTTCTATTGATTTCAGAACGCGAGGTCACTTTGCCTATGCAATCTCCATGCAGTTCACTAGCATCCTTCTCAGCTAACTCGTACAAGACTGCAATGGCCAACACTCGATCCAGCTTTACGTCATCATCTTCCTGCAAGAGTCTCTTCTGGAGGGCCTCGGATGACAAGCCTGCTACGAATCTATCTCGTAACATCATCTCTAGAATACTGCCAAATTCACAATTTGTGGCTAAATGCTTCAGTTCTCTTAGATACTCAGAAACAGTTTCAGTTTCATTTTGCACCCTTTTTAAAAATTTGCATCGCTGAGGTATCACTTTTGGCTTGGGCTCTAGATGTTGTCTTATTTTTTTAATTATTATTTCATAAGACTGCTCTTTAATCTATTTAGGGTAGAACAAATCATTCCCAAGTTTAAGGAGATCAGAGCTCAACAAGCTTAACAAGATTACGACCTTTTTCTGGTCACTTGTTTCATTAGCCTCGCAAGCCGCTTCGAATCGCTGTACGAAGATTTCAAAGCTTTCTTCCCTCAAATCGAAGACTCTGAACGGCACAGTTTGATTTGCCGCCATCTTTCCTCAGGTTGATGCTTTGAGTCAGTCCAAGTCCGCACTTCTTAAAACCTCGTGGTCGTTCCCGTAGACACGTACCAATAGTTGCACACCTCGTAGTAAGTACCGTGGCTTCCTGTAGATTTTCTCGTCGCCAGGTTTGTATTATCCTCGTCGGCAGAGTTGTTTTCCTCGTCGCCATGTTTGTTCTGTCCTTATAGGTGAGAGGTAGCCAAGTGTGAGGTGTCGAGGCTAAGGCAAAGACGGACTCCTGTAATCTTCTTTATTACCTAAAGCGACTGACTGCCGTAGCTTAAAACTATCTCTATTTATATACACAATTCTATACAATAACTAGTATGCAAAACAGGATATTTGCATATCCATAATTCGATATGCAAATACACTACAATTTGGTATGTTTTATTTGTTTTCACTCTATTTCTATTTATTTGAAGTATTAAAATTTCCATGTTTCAAAATCCTATTTCAAAAAGGTCGTTAGAAATATGTAAGGCCTGAAATAGCTTTACATGCGAATATTTATGATGCCAAGCGTAGCTTAAGGGTAAGGTGTACGGCTTCGTATTTCCACAACCTTGGTTCGAAACTTAGCCTGGGTGTTTTTTTTTTTTTATATATTATTGAAGCAAAGTTTTTTTTTTACAGTACCAAAATTTCCATGCATAGGTAAAAAAAATACGAGGAAAACGATGGGCTATTTTAAATTATATATAAATTAAATATTAAAACTATATATTCAAATTATTCTACTTAGCTCACGAACAGCGCCCTCTATCAAGGTTATATATACGTTTAAAATCGAAATCTTCTCAAAATTTTATTAATAATAGTTCGCTTAATAATTAAAATACTTGATCAAAATCGAAATATTTATAGACGCTCGCTCGATTTGAAGATTTATATATTTTCAAATTCGCCGTTTATAATAACTGCTCTAATTTATGTCCGGTATACAAATTTGTAGGAGTTCACTAATTCTAACCAATATTTTAATATGATGCACTAGCGCGCCATCTGTTATCAAAATTCAAAACTATTTTAAAGGCGTAAGATTCTTTTTGATATTAAACAATTTCTACTGCCCTTGCTGCAATGGAAAAATTAATGAGAGGGCACGGCTCATCAGTGGTGAACCCTCTCAGCGGTTGGTAGATTAAACTGGCGAAACCGCTGAGAGGGTTCACCACTGATGACCCGGGCCCTCTCATTAATTTTTCCATTACAGTAAGGGCAGTAGAAATTGATTAATATCAAAAAGAATCTTACGCCTTTAAAATAGTTTTGAATTTCAATATTTTAATACATATGTACAAAAAATACAAGGAAAACGATAGGCAAATTCATATTATATAAAAGTGGATATTTTTATTTCAGTACAATTTAGATTAAATTATGCTGATGCAAACAAATAGATAATGCAAATAATAAACAATTATTTAAAAAAATCTTATCTAAATATATATCACTCGGGTAGATATGCACACGGGTCAATCCCGGGGCGAAGCCCGGGTCACCCGTCTAGTAAAAATATATATAATAAAATATTTTTATTTATTTTAAAATTTTGAAAACCTCACCTTCACGGATGCACTGACTACAAATATGACACAAGAAGAAAAAAGCAACTTAAGAACAAACAACCTTTATTTCAATTAGGCCAAAGCGATGAAAAGTGGAAACAAATAAAAAAGATATGCCGTTCAAATACACTAGTACACACACTTTTTCCTTCTCGATATTTTAAAGTTGTTTCTAGTAAATTCCAACCCGTAGATTATGAATATAACCTTCATTTTTCAAAATTAGCTCAATTTTTCGAAAAATATTTGAAAATATTTAATTTTATAAAGAAGCTAAAGATGTCATATTTTTAAATATATAAATAATGCCGCGTAAATGCAAAGCTAATACAGAAATGTTCTGCTACATTTGTGAAAAATTTACAATTCCCAAACAGAGGAAACGTATCACCCCAAAGATAAAAGAATGCTATAAAGAATATTTTGGTGTAGCCTTAGGTGATCAAGACAAGTGGTGGTGCCCCCATAGTGTGTGCGGAACGTGCTATCAAGGGCTTTTGCAATGGAAATCGGGTAAATCAAAAGAAATGCCCTTTGGTGTACCAATGGTTTGGCGAGAACCAAAAAATCACCATGACGATTGTTATTTCTGTGTCTGCAAAATCACAGGCCTTAATAGAAAAAAGAAGCAAACTAACATTTATCTGATATACCATCAGCTAGGCAACCTATTCATCACGAGAATCCCATACAGATTCCTAAAACGGTTCAAGAATCCTATATCAAAAAGGATGATCAGCACACAGCATTTGCAGATAATCATCAATTAGAAGACCCTGAATTTATTTCAAATGAAAGTGGCATTCCACATTTATTTGATCAGGCATCATTAAATGATCTAGTTAAGGATCTAGGGCTATCAAAAGAAGCAGCAGAAATCCTTGGATCAAGATTAAAGCAAAGGAACCTGTTGTTACCACAAACCAAAATCTCTGTCTATCGTAATAGGGAACAATAGGAATTTAACAGTGCTTGCAGAAAGGAAACACAAAGTATCCTTGCTTTTTATGCAAGTGGGACAGCAGAGACAGAAAGAATCATTGTATACAAAAAATGTGGCCTGAAAGAAGTAGTGTTTCGCTTAGGTGAACAAAACGTTGAAAATGAACCGCTTTTCCAAAAACTAAAAATGCTTCTTCCCCCTTTACATATCAAATTAGAGTTAAAGAAAAATTTTGTAAAGGCTTTAAAGAAAGATAGTGATGCTGTCAAATATTTAATGACTAAATTTCCGAAGATTAGTTGTTCTAAGTTAACGGAAGGTATTTTCATTGGACCTCAAATTCGTAAACTAATAAATGACGAAGAGTTTATTGCAACATTGAAAGAAGATGTGAAAATGCTTGGCTTGAACTCATCGACGTTGTCAAACACTTTTTAGGCACTAATAAGTCACCGAATTATGCGAGAATCGTCGAAAATCTGATTTCCAAATTCCATAAGCTCGAGTACATAACGAATCTAAAATTTCATTTTATGGATTCACATTTAAACTTTTCCCCTGATAATCTCGGTGCAGAGAGCGAAGAACAAGGTGAACGCTTCCACCAAGATATTAAAATCATTGAGCAACGATACAATGGTCTGTGGAATCAACATATGGTGGCGGATTATTGTTGTAATCTGATGCGTAATGAAAAGCAAAACTTCACAGAAAAAATCTTTAAATCCATGAATATAATTTCTTTATTACTTCTCAAATATTACTGTATCTTTATAAATAATGTTTATTAAACCAAATAAAATGTTTTTTTCGCATACACAGCTTTTTGTTAAGACCTTCCATCTTATATATAAAAACAATTATCCTGATAATTTTGAAAAAGAAAGGCAAAGAAATTAGATTTTTAAATGAAAATTCATATGGATATAGAGGAAGTAGTTTGATAAATATATATATATAAGGGCAGTTATTGAAGTAAAATATATACACATGCATATATGTATAACATTGTTTCTTCATTTGCACTATCTTTGGCGCATTTATTTATATAGTAATTTTCATGTGTTAAGCGTCTTTACGCAAATTTGGCCTTATATACCCATTTCTTGATTTTTCGGGAAGCCATTGGGACCAAAAATCATTTTGGTCGCAGTGGTTACAGCCTTCTCCACGCTGACGAGCGCCAACAGCGCGTTCGTGGGTGGCTTTTCTTGATTTATCAAGAAATTGGGTTGGCCAAATATCTCGGAGCAAGCTAAATAAACGTTTAGTTTATTTTTGCTCCACTAGATGGCGCTCTGCCATCTAAAAAGCACATGTGCTTGTGATCAGGAGATGTCTTCTTTATTTTTAATAGTAATAAGTTTAATGTCATAACTTTTCCTCCCATAGATGAATATCATGGGTAAAAGGCATTATATCCATAACTTGAGAATTTGAGCTAATCGAAAAAAGATATTGATACCACGTTAATCAGCACAAAAGGTTAACCCAGAAAATGTTTTGTTTATTTGAGAAGGATAATTTTTTTTTTTTCCATTTTGTGTACTAGTGATATCAAGCAAGCCAAGAAAATCCTCTCCAAAAAAATAAGATCCCCCAAAGCTCCAAGATCCCGGACATAAAGACATTGATACCATAATATAATATCTCTCTATAAAAGTCAACGTATTTATGTATTATAGTCTCCCATGAAAGACCGCCCAACAACTCGGCAGGAAATATCTTTATTTAAGGGGCTGCTAACCAGATTGACGATGGACGCAAAAAGCGGAATATATAAAAAGCACTATAATACAATATAATGCGGCTTATGATTGTAAAACGAAGTTTGAAAATATCCCGCATGTGTTTCTTTTGAACGAAAAATCGAAATTTATTTTAAGGAGAAATAACGATTATTTCTAACCTTAGGAATGAAGTATGAAAGGATAAATTGTGAAGAGTAATGATAAACAGAAAAATAAAAGTGTCCAGGGATGGGAATCGAACCCACAGTGTTTTTCCCATCCCTGGACACTTTTATTTTTCCGTTTATCATTACTCTTCACAATTCATCCTATCATACTTCATTCCTAAGGTTAGAAATAATCGTTATTTCTCCTTAAAATAAATTTCGATTTTTCGTTCAAAAGAAACACATACGGGATATTTTCAAATGTCGTTCTACAAAGCACTATATACATTGCACTGTTGGAGGGGCCTGGGGATGGGTGGCCAGGGGATTATCGCCGGGTGAGGCCAGGAGAGCCGGGATGTAGAGGAGGATCAGTGGGGCAAGGTGGTTATCCGCGGAGATCAGGGGGAGACGGGTCAAATAGTATTGAGCCTAAGGGTGACCGTGGAGAGCAGACAGACCGCAATGCTCAGTGTTCCAGGGTACAATGCCACGACAGCGTCAACAAACTCGGCAAATCCCGGTCTCTCAAGGTGACGGTCTCTTATCGGACACTCTGTCAAATGATGATAAGTTATGATAGATTTTTTCAACGTAAAAATAGGTGTTTTACTTTATCATTTGTATAACCTCAATAGGTTTAATAAGTGAATATTCTATAGAAAAACAACACAATTTTGCAGGTTGGCTCTATAATATAGTTAAAAATGATTTATTTCAGCTTTTTAAATACCATATTCTAAAGTTTAATTGCCGATGCGCTGCGTGCTCTACATGTTTTAAATATCAGACCATTCAAGACTTGGCATCAAATAAGCTTTATAAAAATAGAATTTCCAGAATATGGATGACAGTGGGTTGCTGAAATGTTGGAATAAAGTATTTAAAAAGGTTGAAGTAAATCATGTTTATGACGGAATTGCTTTACTACCCCAGCCACCCTATTCTCCTGACCTTGCTCCCAACGACTCTTTCCTTTACCCTAAAATTAAAAAGTCTTAAAAAGATGTTGATTTGACTCAATACCTAAAATAAAGGAGAATACGAAGAATATTTTGAAAAGCCTGAAAGATGAGGATTTTCATAGGTATTTTGATATCTGGAAAAAAATACGGAACAAGTGTATAGATAGTGACGGTGATTATTTTGATAAATTTTAAATAAAACTTCATTATACTTTTGTATTTCTTTAAATATTTGGCATTCCTGGAAATTATTGATCACACTATGTATATTGCCACGTGGGAAATTAGGAAAGACAAACTTCAGGATGATACAGAAATTTATTTAAGGCAAGAACAAACTATGAAGGATAAACAAAAGATAGCAATTAGGGAAGTTTACAGAGTAGTAAAATATAAACATAAAAAATGATACTCTGTTAATAAAAATAATAAATACTTCGCTTACCCACAGCTTGCAATTATTGTAGTTACTGATATGGATCTGACGTGCTTCTGCCAAGGATTCCATCGAAGTCTTGGAACTTTGCACTAGTACCTTTGCGTCCTTTTTCTTGCGACGTGAAGAGCGGCTTTGTCGTCGTGTCGTCTATAGGGACATCGTCAAATTGGAGGGAAGTCTTGGCTTTGACACGGCGGTGGAATCCTGGAGCCAGTCTACGAAAATGTAGATCCCAGCACCCATGGCCTCTAGGTCTTTTCGGCGATCTTCAGTTTGTCTTCCCTAATTTACCCTGCATCTCCACTAAAATTCCACGTGGAAAATTAGGAGAGACAAAAAAAAAACTTCGGGATGACACAGCAATTTATTTGAGGCAAGAACAAACTATGAATGACAATGAATTTTTCCGGCCTTCAGAAAACTCCTAGCAGAACTTCCGCACGTTTTTCACGTCCATTCACTTCTCACTGTACACTTTCACTAACTGTCAATTAATTTCTATAGGAAGAACTTTTTTGCATTCAAAAATCGAATGACCTAGCGCAGTTTGCACCTGACGGGCGAGCATAGCGGGAGTTCCATCCTAAACGGCTGCAATGCAGCGACTATGTCCCAAGGTTACCTGGATTGTTCTTCTAGATTGTTGCCAAATTTCGCCTACCAACTCGCGATCAGAAATGGCGTAGTTGGAGACCTTACTTTTCATTAGCCCTTGTATTCAGCAAATGATTAGAGATTTTTTAAAATGTTTCAAATAAATATTTACCTCTCCTCTCAATATGATCGTCCCCCGCCATTTTTTTTCACTCATATAAATTTAATTGTTCAATAGTAGAAAAGGAGAGAGAAATATTTTATCTTTTCCTTTTTAGTACAATTAAATAATAGCTTTATCTTTAAATAGATGGTTTTATTAATTATTTATTAGGTATAATTAAATTAGAGTTAAACCTGTCTATAGCGCCTCCTCTTGGGACTCACCAAAATAGGGTGCTATAGACAAGTCACTTTTAATGTAAATCGCATCGTGCTAAATACATAGTTAAAATCGATGCTATAGAGAGGAAGGCGCTATTTAGAGGGGGCGCTATAGACAGGTTTAACTGTATATAAAACAGCATCAGCATAGATGAGTATGGCTAATACATCGAAAAATACTTGGATACAATAAGCAGACCGAGAAAAATAGTTATTAACAACATAGAGAAGATCCAAGAAAGAATGAAAAATGATTATGACAAGAAACACAAGGAAAGAGCTATGAACCAGGAGAATTAGTGGCAATTCAGACACCAATTAGAAAATTTGGAAAGTGTACAACACTATTTTGATGCATATATAATATTAAAGAAGATATTATTTATCTATCTAATTGAGCCAGAAAATAATTCTGGAAAAGACCCGCTTATAGTTCATGTTTCAAGATTGGAACCTTATTATGAAAGAATTGATTAGGTCATCCATGAGGAAGTGAAGAACTCTGAAGGGGGGAGAGAGAAGTATTGAATCATGTTTGACGCGCCCCTACATTTATACAAAATTTCAAAATATCTGATATATTTTAATTAATTTCAAATTAACATTTAAATATTATATACTATGATAGCATTCCTTTTATTTTGTAAAATTGTTATTGTTTATATCTTGATTATTTAATTGAAGGAGTAAGACAGAGACACGAAGTTTGGGACCACCAAATACAGGAAGAAAAACAACGAATAAGTATAATAACTTTAAAAGAGGTAATATTAGTATCATTCACTTTGATTATGGAAAACCCGCTATGGAAACGTTTACAACCCAAATAAGTAAGAAATCGAGGTCTACGACACTACCAAATTTCAATTCAGTGAAACAATACATGTAGCAAAATTGTTTAAAGATTTTGAAAATCAAAAAATACCGTTGAAAAATTAGAATGTTATCAAAATGTGCAATTTTTTTGTCATTATATTGTAAAATATTGTTACTAAAGTGTAAAAGGTTGTCTTGAAATTGCTAAACCTATATATGATATTTCAGGCACACTTACAAGATAACACAGAAAAAATCTTTGATTTATAAGTATTAACCTATTAATATTTATTTATTTATTTTTTCTTAAAAAGATACACACACACACACACACACACACACACACACACTTATTTAAAAAAAAATCATTTTTATAATTTTCAACAGAATCACAAATATTTATTACTGATTTTTGACCCCGTTGTTTATATTTTCCGTAAAAATAAATATTGGACTATACACATTTTGTGCTTTAACCAAAACAAATGATAATATAATAATTAGAAATTTAGAATTTTTTACCGGAATTATTATTCATTTTATATACATTTAATAATTATTATCAAGGTGTGTGTGAATGAACTCCAATAAAATTAAACCTGATACTATTAAACTTTACTTTTATAAAATAGCCAGGTTTATAAATAACTCTCTATAAAATATTGTTATTTTTACCGTTTAAATTCACTTTTTTAAAAGTATTTATTAATATAAAATGAGGATGTAAGGTAGTTGTGTGCCATCAATAAGTCTTCTTCTTCTTTCTAATCTCCACTCAATCATATTAGGGTGTCAAGTTTTGACAATCATCAAGTAGAATGCATCTGCCTTTGTCATTAAGACTGGGAGCACTACTCAGTGGCAGCCAATTTAGCTCCGAAAGAAATGGCTGCCTCTGACATGAGGAACAGACGCCATGTGCAGCTGCTCCTAACATGGAGTACAAACACTGCTCATCCTGTATCCCTGGATTAGGAGCCCTTACAGGGTACTATCAGTCGGGCCAGCTGAACCCAGGTTTTTTAGTGAGCTTGTTACTGCTCCTCCTCCTCCTTTTTCATCCGGGCTTGGGACCGGCAAAGGCGGAGTTCCATCAATAAGTGAAAGAATTCAATTCTTTTGTGAACAATTTCCTATTTTTAACTACATAAATAAGAAAAATAATTGAAAAGGCCGACTTACCTATCATAAATCCTCCAAAGATTTTCACCAGTTTACCAGATCTATCAACTATAGCGTATTGAGTTTTTCTGATTATATAGATGACAATTTAAGAGATTTTTTTTGGTGAGGGTATTTAAAAAAATTATTGAGATAACTCTGGCAACAGTAGAAATATATACAATTAAGTTGAACCTTCCTTAGTAGATTCTCATGCTGCAAACACTTCTAAATGTATCTGAGTGAAAATAGAAGCGGCTGGGAACGATCATATTTAGAGAAGAGGTAAAAATTTATTAAACACTTATCTTCTTCTTGCTTATCTCCACTCAATCATATTAGGGTATCAAGTTGTGGCCCTTAATGGTATCTGTTTGACAATGTAAGAGAATCAGAGGCTGGATCTCAAAAGTATTGTTTAATTAACAATAATATTATACTAAGATGACAAGGAACAAAAAGAGTCACAAAAGGCAAGCGCAGTAGCAGGAAGAAAACCAAAACTTAAACTACAGGTATAGACAGTGTGGCGCCAGGTCACGTGATGTCTGGTAGGATGGTGTCGTTGCTAGGCAACAGCTGATGTGCGAAGTTACTCTCCAAAAGACAACCATCATGATTGGGTGAAGTAGAATGCCTTTGTCATTAAGACTGGGAGCACTACTCAGTGGCAGGCCGACTTAACTCCAAAAGAAATGGCAACCTCTGACATGAGGAACAGATGCCATGTACAGCCGCTCCTAACATGGAGTACAAACGCTGCTCATCCTGTATCCCTGGAGACTTCACAGGGTACTATCAGCCGGGCCAGCTGAGCCCAGGTTTTTTAGTGAGATTGTTACTGCTCCCCCTCCTCCTTTTTCATCCGGGTTTGAGACCAGCAAAGGCGGAGTTGTAAACACTTATAAAAATCACTAATCAGTTGCTACATATTAAATCACATTAGGTTTGAAATTCATGATGATCATTTCCAGCTGCTTTTATTTTCACTCAGATATATCTACTTGCTCAATAACAGAAGATACAATATTTTATTTTTTCCTTTTTAGTGCATTCAAATAAAAGCTTTTCTTAAAATTTATTTTTTAATTATTCCAGAATTGGCCAAAATACCCATTCTTGATTATTCAAGATGATATAACCATGTAAACATTTCAGGCTGTTGGCCCTCATCAGCATGATGCAAGCTGTACCTCAACAAACAAAAATATTGGTCATTAAGGCATCAATTATTTGTTAATATATATTGGCAAATTCTGGAATTATTAAAGAATTAACGAATAGTTGATATTTATTCTGATGGTGCAAGTCATCAGAAACTTTTAGTATTTCAATCAGGAGTGTCTTTTTCATAATTTAACCACCTGTTCCCAGTATAATTTCACTTTTGCGCTATTATTTCAAACTGTTGTATGTCCGTAGGTAAATGCGTTGGCTAAGGAAACTTTACCAGAAGATCTCAAGCCTCGGCAAGATGCCCGAATACCCACAGAAACCCCCCTATCCCTTCATCTGCCGGGTGGGGGACCCTGTGCTGAGGAGAACGGCCGTCCCAGTGGAGCCTTCTCAGATCAAGACTCCAGAGGTTCAGAAGGTTAGCTCTACTCATCCCCAGCAGACACCATCAACAAGCCTTACAAGCTTGATATCCTTTTTTTTTGCTTATCCCTAGTACACGTGGTACAGGCCATGATAATCATGGTGGGTATTTAGCGACTGCTTTTTACTGCAAGCGCACCACATGTCTACACATGTGAAAGCAGTTCGACTTTGCACTTACAAATGTGCCAGAGCCCCGTTTGGTTACTTGCACTCGCTGGTGGGGTTGGACTTTTGCAAGAATCGGGGGGCCATTGGAGCATTTTTTTTTTTAAACAGAAAAAAGTGTCCAATGCAGGGATCGAACCCGGGTCGTAGTGGTCGTAAACCAAGCGGTTTACCCAGCCTTCCACCGACCCCCCTCTTGATATCCTGATATGATTGAATGGAGATAAGATAGAAGAAGAAGAAGAAGAAAATGATTAGTCACAATTTGGATTATGGATTATAAACACAAGGTAATATAAGACCAAATCCAAATAAATAAATAGTGTGTGACGTTTCGGTAACAGTGTTATTACCATCTTCAGACAATCTGAAGATAGTAACAATGCTGTTACTGAAACGTCACGCACTATTAATTTATTTGAATTTGGTCTTATTACCTTGTGTTTAAGAAGAAGAGAAGGTTATGATAAAGCACAATTTGGATTATAGATTATAAACACAAGGTAATAAGACTAAATCCAAAAAAATAGATAGTAGAGGAGAGCTTCAGATCCTGAATCATTCAGTACTTTTGTCTGAAGATGGTAACAACGCTGAAACATCACACACTATTTATTTATTTGGATTTGGTCTTATTACCTTGTGAAGAGAAGGCTAGTCGACTACTCCTGTCATTTGAGTCTGTAATGGCTACACTCACTGCCCACGAGAGTAAGATGTATAAATTCTCATTGTTTCATACAGGCTATTTTAAAAAAAATCTTTTTTGCTTATCCCTAGTATCCGTGGTACAGGCCATGATGATAATTATGGTGGGCGACTGCTTTTACTGTAAGTGCACCCTTCCACCAACCCCCTATATTACTCTCTGCAAATGCTGTCAGAAAATTAAATGTGGGAATTTTTCATTAAAGTAAAAACCAGAAGTAACCTTAGGTTTCATTTTGAGCTTGTTAAAGAATGGAAGAAATTATGTATTGTATCTCTCCCTTGTTAACTAATCATTTATAATATATATATCTCATAATTTGTATATACCAAGATGTAACCCCACTACAATATATGCAATGTATGATCCAAAAGGTTTTAATAAAGGTTAGGCCTAGCGAACTGAGAGAAACCATCACCAGGATTTCATTATCCAGGAAGTAAAGGTTATTACCCAGGAACTAATAAAAACTAAGTTCAAAGACCTTCTTCTTCCTGGAGGATGGTAATCATGAGAAAGACAATGGAAGCACCAATATCCAATCAGAGTCTAGCAGGAATAGCTAACATCCAATCAAAAGTCGCCACGTAGACGATTTCAACCAATGAGAGCAATAGAGAGTTAACGAGGTAAATCTCGGACTCAAGTTAAATCAGTTGGGAGCTCGACACTACAAGAAGCAAGACGTGCTTCAGCCCTTCTCGCTCAGGTAACTTCAATGTTAGAATATAATAGTCAAGTACTCCATTAGTCAAAAGCCCTTCTCTCCCTTGATCGCCTGGTCCTATTTTCAATCCCATTCTGTGACTCTCTCGTTATTTCCCCTGTGAGAAAACCTACTATTTCAGCCAAAACGACTGCGTCATCAATCACCCCATGTCAACCCCCTCAAGTAAGTCAACAGGGTCTTACAACAACCAATCCAACCAATCCGAACGATAGTATTATATATATTTTTTAATCCTCTGTGTTATCATACAATGTCATGGAGACTATTTACATGTATCTTGTTTAGAATTAGTTGTGGTACAAGTCGGTGACTCCCATACATGAGAGTAGATGGTCTGGGGTTGCCTCCTCCTTTTTGCAGATGGTGTATGTTGGGAAGATCCTTACTCCACCTTCAAATTTGATCTGCCTTGTGTCCGCTGTTTTAAGGCAGGACAGACATGTAGCATCCCCACTGGGTAAGTTGGCATTGATGATCACCCTAGGTCTCTCAGGCAGGTATCACTGGTACGGTAAATTAAAGACGTCCATCATTTTTCTCTTTGGGCTTGACTTGAAATAATCAAAGAATTCCTGGTTGTCACTGGGTTGGGCAGCAGCTTTTGCCAAGGCATCTGTTTTTTCATTTCCATGTGTGAGGGGATCTATTGGAATATTTTGTTGAGTCATGGTGAAACATCTCCATATTAGCAGAGATGTCGTTCAGGATCATTTTTGAGCTTGTAGAGCAGTTGGTAAGTTCCTGGATGACCCCCCAACATGGAATCTATGAAGAAGATGGAATCCTTCGACCTATCCAGCTTAGTCAAAGCCAGGTTAATTGCAAGCAGTTCATCATTGAGAACTGAGCATCCTCGTAGATTGGTCTGTTACAATTCAAAGGGTTTCTTTTTTTTTTTGTCCCAGAATATCCCTCTTCATCTTTGGAGCCTTCTGTATAGATTTTTATATATTCTGGACAGTATTCATAGATTTTCTCCAGAGTGAGGGTTTATGAAAGATGAGGATTTTCATTTTGCTTGTTGCTTATATTTCACTGGTCACATATGAGTCTGACCAGTATGTGGTCTCTCCTCTATTTATCGGAATTAGTTTTATCAAAAAATGTAAATAGTCTCCCATAAAAGACCACCCAAAAAGCACGGAAACCCATATCTCACAAGGAGACTGTGTCTCATCGGAGACTCAGCCTTGATAAGTCAGTGATGATAAGTTATGATAGATTCTTTCAACACAAAAATTGGTGTTTTATTTATTATTTACTAGACGAATGACCCGGGCAACGCCCGGGTTTACCCGATTGAATGTTTTATTCAAACACTCTTCGTTACAATTATAAATTGGCGCCATGGATGTCACTCTTGTGAAACGTCCCGCTCCAAACTTTACATGTACATTAGGTCAGCTGATATTACCTCCCATCTTCACCGCTAGAGGCGCTGCTCGCGAGCTAAGTAGAATAATTTGAATATATAGTTTTAATAATTGATTTATATATTTTTTTAAAATAGCCTATCGTCTTCCCTGTATTTTTTTACCTATGTATGGAAATTTTGGTTTGAATTAGTGAACTACTGCGAATTTGTATACCGGACATACAAACAAACAAACATACAAACATTCATTTTTATATTATTTATGTAACCTACATAGGATTAATAAGTAAACATTCTATGGAAAACACCATTTTGTAGGTTGGCTCTATAATATAGTTAAAAATATATTACTTCAACCTTTTTTTATATTGTATTTAAAAGTTTGTTTATTGATGCACTGCATGCTCTACATGTTTGAAATATTAGACCATTCAAAACTTGGCATCAAATAAGCTTCATCAAAATAGAAGGTTTCTGTAAATGTTAGAATAAAGTATCTGAAAAACACAAGGTAATAAGACCAAATCCAAATAAATAAATAGTGTGTGATGTTTCAGCGTTGTTACCATCTTCAGACAAAAGTGCATTTTGACGGGACAGAAGACCCTCGCCCATGGATAGAATCCCTTGAAGAGATTGGTTTCCTCTACCATTGGGCAGACTACATAATTGCCCGTTATGCCACCATGAACATGACGAGAAGCACAAAAACCTGGTTGAATTTGCACAAAGCTAGTTTCACGAGTTGGAAAAAAACATTAAAATCTACCTCATTCAGCACTTTTGTCTGAAGATGGTAAAACGCTGTTACCGAAATGTCATACACTATTTATTTGGATTTGGTCTTATTACCTTGTGTTTATGAGTTGGCAATATTTATCCTAGCTTAGATGATAATGGAGCTTCATTTCATTGATAAAATCTTCATGATTGTCCTTCTCTTCTTCTTCTTTCTTATCTCCACTCAATCATATTAGGGTATCAAGTTGTGACCCTTGATGGTGTCTGTTTGACAACCATCATGACTGGGTGAAGTAGAATGCCTTTGTCATTGAGACTGAGAGCATTACTCAGTGGCAGGCCAACTTAGATCCAAAAGAAATGGCCGCCTCTGACATGAGGAACGGACACCATGTGCAGCCGCTCCTAACACGGAGTACAAACGCTGCTCATCCTGTATCCCTGTATTAGGAGCTCTTACAGGGTACTATCAGCTGGGCCAGCTGAGCCCAGTTTTTTTAGTGAGCTTGTTACTGTTCCCCCTCCTCCTTTTTCATCCAGGCTTGGGACCGACAAAGGTGGAGTTAATGTTTTTGGAGTTATTGTCCTTCTGAAGCACAGATGGCAATTCACATATAATCTCCATGATGATACATCATTAGACCAACAAATGTTTGTTTGTGCAGATTATCACCCAGATGACTTCTCTGATAAAGTCTGAAGGTTGCGTTGGACTCTCTGCCTGTCAAGTAGGCTCCCCACTTGCCATCTTTGCCGTCTGTGTGGACAAGGACTTTCTCAGACGCACCAATCCAGTTATTGTCCGCCAACACCAGATGAACCTCATCCCTCTAACGGTATGAATAATCATGTAATCCTCCTTTGACTAAATTGATACCTCCAAGCAAACATTATGGTTTTTAGTATTGAATATTTACATATTGGGATATTTTTGTGAACCTTATTGAATGATCACTGGAGGCGCAAATAAAGAAGACCAAATATTTATTTTTGTTATTTATTTCCGACCTGATATTTCCAATCAAACTTTCATAATTCTCAATTCATTTCTAATCATGGAAATTTCAGAAGATTTTTCAAAAAGAATTAAAGTGGTGGAAGACTCGAGTTGTTTTTGTGGACATGAGGAACAAACCTCAATACATCTTTTACTAGATTGGCCTGTTTTTCAAGACTATAAAATCAAAATTAATTTTATAGTAACAGATCCAAGTATTTTTATTTCCAGTAAAGAAATGTATATTAAATTCGATACCTTTTGTTGATATATTTTAAATTATGATCAGACATGACGTGGCCACACAATAATATTTGAAACGAAGGCGATAAAACGTGGTGATTTTCTTTTATTGGTAAAATACAAGCTTTCAGGCAAGAATGCCCTTCCTCAGGTTACAACTGGGCAGGAAACAAAAGTGCCAATTTCATAAGCGAAAAAAGTAAGAGAAATTTACATGTTATGAAGAAGTAAGGGAAATTTACATGCTATGAAAAAGTAAAAAGCAAGGGATTTACATATTTACAGGTGAATGGAGAATATTTTAAAAACTATGGACATGAAAAATAGCTCATACTGCAAGGAAGACCAGGAGAATAAAAAGAGAAAAAGGAACGAAAGGATTATCAGCACCAGATTATCAGAACACAGCCGCAACATACGCACCAATGACCGCAAGTCTCTCTTATGCCAACACATCACAGAATTTCGCCACTCATTCAATTTGGACAGCGCTGTATGCGTTTACAAGGGCGTCGGGAACAAGTATCAGCGCTTGGTCCTTGAATCTTTGGTCTCACACTGCACGCCCAGTTTTAACCGTAAAATCGACCTCCCACCCCAGTACTCCGTGTTTTACCCCGCCATTACCCCCAGCTGAACTATTCGCCTACTGTGTCTTCTTGTCTTTTGTCCTGCTCTGCCGTGTTCTCGTGCTTTGCGTCCTTTCGTTCCTTTTTCTCTTTTTATTCTCCTGGTCTTCCTTGCAGTATGAGCTATTTTTCATGTCCATAGTTTTTAAAATATTCTCCATTCACCTGTAAATATGTAAATCCCATGCTTTTTACTTTTTCATAGCATGTAAATTTCCCTTACTTCTTCATAGCATGTAAATTTCTCTTACTTTTTCGCTTATAAAATTGGCACTTTTGTTTCCTGCCCAGTTGTAACCTGAGGAAGGGCATTCTTGCCTGAAAGCTTGTATTTTACCAATAAAATAAAATCGCCACGTTTTATCGCCTTCGTTTCAAATTTTAAATTATATAGCAACAAATATCTTTTAAGAAACTGATAATTTATATTATGCTTATTATACATATTGCCAGACACTTCTTTCTTTTGTACACAGGTCTTTTCTCGTTTTTTTTTTTTCTCTTTTTCTCATTGTTAATATCATATGACTATTCTATTCACGGCCTAAAATTATTGTATATATATGTATAGACAAATGTAAAGGCATACATGTATGACAGTGCAAGTGTCCCTAGGGGGACATAGTGCTTTAAATTGAAATAAAATAGTAACTAATTATTTTTGTGGCTATTAGCAACATTAGATGACATGTAAAACTTTTGTGTTGCAGGTAGTGATAAACCCTAAAGTGATCCCCCTGTCTGGTGAGAAGATCACACTACCTGAAGGCTGTGCCAGCATCTATGGTTACCAAGCCAAAGTAGCTAGGTTCAGGAATGTCAGGGTGACAGGCCTGGACATCAAAGGTGACAAGTTGAGCTGGGATGCTACAGGATGGGCTGCTCGTATCCTACAGCATGAGGCAGATCACCTCAACGGGACCTTATTCCTGGATCTGGCGGACTGCCGGACTCTAGAGTTTGACATGTGGAGATACATGCATATCTCCTACAAACACAAGACCTCAATACTTGTTAGACTTTTACAATAAAAATTGTTTTTATTTTCTTCTTCTTCTTTCTTATCTCCACACTGGGTGAAATAGAATGCCTTTGTCATTAAGACTGGAAGCACTACTCAGTTGCAGGCCGACCTAGCTCCAAAAGAAATGGCCGCCTCTGACATGAGGAACAGATGCCATGTGCAGCTGCTCCTAACATGGAGTACAAACTCTGCTCATCCTGTATTCCTGGATTAGGAACCCTTACAGGGTGTTTTCATAATAATGTCTTTAATGATAAGGCACAATTTGGATTATAGATTATAAACACAAGGTAATAAGACCAAATAAATAAATAGTGTGTGACATTTCAGCATTGTTATCGAAATGTCACACACTATTTATTTATTTGGATTTGGTCTTATTACCTTGTGTTTATAATGTCTTTAGTTTCAATATTATCAATGAGGTGTTGGGGGATGAAGACACAAATATTGTCTTGATTACCTTCCTGATAGGCAGTTAGAGGGATGAAAACACACACGAAAACTTATTAATAGGTGTGTAAGAAAAACATGAATGAGGAACCTGGTGTAACAATATTTATATGTAACTGTAAATTTATTTATTACTGAAAATAATTTATTTTATAATATGCTTTAATGAATTTTTTAAATTATTCCTCTAGTACACATGGTACAGGCCACGATAATCATCTTCTTTCTTATCTCCACTCAATCATATTAGGGTATCAAGCTTGAAACTTTTGATGGTGTCTGCCAGGGATGAGTAGAGCTCATCAATGGATGAGTCAATACAGTCAATAATGTGTAGGGCTGATAGTACCCTGTAAGGGCTCCTAATCCAGGGATACAGGATGAGCAGCGTTTGTACTCCATGTTAGGAGCGGCTGCACATGGCGTCCGTTCCTCATGTCAGAGGCAGCCATTTCTTTTGGAGCTAAGTTGGCCTGCCACTGAGTAGTGCTCCCAGTCTTAATGACAAAGGCATTCTACTTCACCCAGTCATGATGATAATCATGGTGGGTAGAAGTTGGTAGCTGCATTGACTGATTACACTGTTCAACAAAATGTTTGTCCAAGAGAACCTGATGGTGTTTCTAGTGTAACTTTCCATGCTGAACTCAAAAATCTAATCAGAAATTTTCCATCACCCATGGGTTTTGTGTGACAGCCTTTTTCTAGTATTGGGATAAATACAGTAATAGATTAAGACATTGTTACGTAAGCATTTTCACATAAATCTTATTACATTACACTGATTTAAACATGGAAACTTTCTCCTTGGATTATAAACACTATAGAATAAAGCGTTAGGAGAAAATAATTTTTAATAATCGACTACACGAGCTTTCGGGCAGTCACGCCCTTCAACTGGTAATGATACATGATGGCAATAGGCCTTAAATAGGATTCCGTTTTTTAAGATATATTTACATATGAGAAAAATAATATAGGACGGCTAAAAAACAATTTTGTTAAAAAATATTTGCAAATCTAAGCTATTGTATAATATGTTTATGTAACTATGCTAATCCTGTAATGCCGGTTGACAAATAAATTGTAGGTTTGTAATTGGCTAAAACATGTGACTATATAATGAAGAGAGACTAGTATTAGGATATCGACTGTTCAACCCGCCATCAGCGGCCATATTGGAACTATACTGGGGGAGGGGGGGGGGGGGTTTAACGGTTATTCAAGTTATTACATATATCCTGATATTGTGCTGGTAAATCTATATGTCGGTTAATGCTATTTTTTGATATGGATACAATGGCCTCTATGATCAGTCTTTGGTATTTATTGGAGATGTTATTGTATAAGGTGGTGGGTGAAGTTAAATCGAAAGAGTGGCCTGTGTCAAGAATATTGGCTGTAGATGAGGGATTTGTTGTCTTTGTTATTGACTACAGCCTATATTCTTGACACAGGCCACTCTTTCGATTTAACTTCACCCACCACCTTATACAATAACATCTCCAATAAATACCAAAGACTGATCATAGAGGCCATTGTATCCATATCAAAAAATAGCATTAACCGACATATAGATTTACCAGCACAATATCAGGATATATGTAATAACTTGAATAACCGTTAAACCCCCCCCCCCTCCCCCAGTATAGTTCCAATATGGCCGCTGATGGCGGGTTGAACAGTCGATATCCTAATACTAGTCTCTCTTCATTATATAGTCACATGTTTTAGCCAATTACAAACCTACCATTTATTTGTCAACCGGCATTACAGGATTAGCATAGTTACATAAACATATTATACAATAGCTTAGATTTGCAAATATTTTTTAACAAAATTGTTTTTTAGCCATCCTATATTATTTTTCTCATATGTAAATATATCTTAAAAAACGGAATCCTATTTAAGGCCTATTGCCATCATGTATCATTACCAGTTGAAGGGCGTGACTGCCCGAAAGCTCGTGTAGTCGATTATTAAAAATTATTTTCTCCTAACGCTTTATTCTATAGTATTTATACATTACACTGATTTATCAAAAAATATTTTTCTTTGTCCCAAAAGAAACAGCATCTTATCTAAATGTAACTCTTTGTGCTGAATCCAAATATACCATTAGTTTTTTTCTATCATGCAAGATTTCTTAGGTACACCTACTTGAAATTTGGAAAATTTTAATATATAGGCCTATATGAATGAAATATATTTATTTTATTGAAAAGTAGTGACAGTGGATTTTCTTCTATACTTTGCTTGTGGCATATCCCTCTTGAGTGTCCAGCAGTAGTCGGCAAGCATAGCGGGACTCCATTTACCTTGGTACCACTTCTCCATGCTTGATATATCTTGATGAAACCTCTCACCATGCTCATCGCTAACTGCACCAAGATTGTCTGGAAAGAAATCCAGATGTGAATGCAAGAAATGGATCTTGAGAGACATGTTACATCCCAGTGCTTTGTAGGAAAGTAAGAGTTCATTAACTGAGTCACTGTAGTTTTCTGCCTTTACATTTCCCAAAAATTTCTTACCAACGCTTCTAAATGAATTCCATGCTGCTGCTTCAACTTCATTTAGAATATCTTCTAAATTCCCATCCTGCAGCAATTCTTGTATCTGAGGTCCAACAAAAATACCTTTTTTAATTTTGGCATCACTTATGCTAGGGAATTTTTGCTTCAAATAGGTAAATCCAGCAGCATTTGGATTCATTGCCTTGACAAAGTTTTTCATTAATCCCAGTTTAATATGTAGTGGTGGTAAGTATATATTTTCAGATTTTACCAATGGAAATTGTGCAATATTTTGAAGTCCTGGAGTAAAGGTTTCACGGCTTGGCCAGTTCTTTTTGATATAATGCCTTTCCTTGTCTCTACTATCCCATTCACACAGAAAACAACAAAATTTTCACAGAAATTCATCCTAATTTTTCACTTGTTATAATGAAAGATCTTATTAACAATATCATCACAAAATTAATGTTAATTAGATCAAGTTTCTCATGGATAGTTCTGTTAATTGTTATAAAGTAAATGTCCATTTCATTTGGCTATGGCCCTCATGCTCTTCCCAGGGTTTCCATCAATCTTTTCTTGACATTTTTAAAAAATGTCCGAGCGCTTTTCCTTGCAGCAATTCCCTCTTTGTGACTGTTGGACTCATCAAACTGCTTCTCAAAATGATAAACTGTAGTTTTGGAAAACTTGAGAAAGTACCCACTATCCTTTTGGGGCTCATTCCGGCGTGCAGAGCAATGATGATTATTCCTAGGCCAATGATTTAATGAAATCTATGTTTTGCTCTCCAGATGGGCCAAGGTCTGGTTTCATACTTAAGATGTTCATGAAGTCCTTTGTTTTCCAGTTCTTTTCTGTTCTCCCAGGTCACATCAGATATCATTTTAGTAACTTGTTATATAAAAGTGAAAGTATACATTTCATATAAGTTTTCGTACAACTCTACATGTAAAATTATGTAGATCCATATCAAATCACTGTGGCGGTGTCTCTGTGTCCGAGTTCATAGTTAACATTATTGCTAATTTTTCTATTTCAGGATTAGAAATTTGTCTTGCCCCTACTGCTTTTGTTTTTACCTCTTGAATGAATTTATTGGCATCTGTAGTTCCTGGTAAGGGAATAAGGTATCAAGAAGTGTTTCAGCTTCCCTACTATGACAAAAAAAAAAAGGTGTAAAGCCAGTTTATTCCTGTTTTACAATATTGTAAGCGAAAGAGATGAAGAGAAATATTGCATCACAATTCTTCTAGTTAAGATCTAAATACGTACATGAAACAATATATAAGCTATTGTTCTGTTTAGGCATTGTTAATCCATTGGTTTGGATTGATGTTATAGTAGTCCTTTTAATAGTTCTTCAACAGCTTATCAATTCCTGGTTGAGCTCTGCGAAAGTTGTGAGTACAGACCATCTTGTCACGTGATAGTAATAAGTTTTGTTTTATATATATTGTCGTGCATGCCCCCTCTGTGTTTCTTCGCGACGACGCCGCTTCCTCCATCGTGGATCACCTACCCTGGCTCCGTTGCTTCTCCTCTGCAGCTCTACTCCACAGACAGCCCAAAGACCCCCCTGAGAACCACCTCTGACGTGGATCTCCTTTCTTCTGGCAGTATCTCTCGCCCTTACCACTGGTGGGGGGACAGGAGTGACTTACCAGAAGAGTAGCGACTGTGATATTGGAGAGAGAGACATTTTGACATTTAAACACTTTTATTGACATCTTGTCAATTAGGCTTTGAAAAATAATGAGAGTATAAACAATGATTTATGAGTGAGGGAGATTCCACCATCTGGATAGGGTCCTCCTCCAGACCAGGAGGGGGTCTTCTTGGACCCCCCACAACTCCATGGCCAAGAAGTGTCTATATATCCACGCCTTTGCAGATGTGAGGATGGCCAGGGCGTTGTCTTCCAGGTCATGCCCGAATATCTAGCCCTGCAGGTCAGGGGGCTGCTGGATGATGGTGAAGGCCTCCAGGATAACTGGCCTGATCCGCCTACAGGACCAGTAGTGGTGGGCCAATGACAGGTATCCGGACCCATAGGCGATACAGGACTTCTGGGCTGAGGCCGGATGTGCTGGATGGATAAGGGCATGCAGGGCCAGTCGTACCGCGGCGTTGTGCCCGGAGAAAGCACACCCGCTAAGCGATGACCAGGCAATGGTGACGGGCAGGTCGACTTGGGGCTGCCATCGGCTCAGGCGTGGGCGCTCTAACATGCGGCGGGTGGTCAGTCGCTGGAAGGGCGTAGCCGTTCTGGGAAGCACAATAGCCTCGCCGACACTGTTGACCTGGTGGGATCCGCAACAGTTTTCTTCCATCAGTCGGCTGGTGAACTGCGACAGAGCAGCTTCGTCCGCGAGGGCAGCGCGCGTGACGCGAAGAAGGGGGGGAACCAGGGCCGATGAGTTCTCCGACCCGTGCTCCCACCCACTGCAGGAGATCGGGGGGGGGGGGGCGGAGAAACCTGCAGCCTCCGATGATGGTGAGGTCTAGAAACTGGTTCCGCGGCAGCACCCTGTGGTTCAGGCCAGGATCTCCGAGGCGGCCTCCCAGATTCCGAGCAGCTGTCGACGTCGAGCTGGTACGCCAGGTCCCGGGTGGAAGAGAGGTCAGCCAGGCACCACTTTCGGAGAGCCAAGAGTAGGCGCTAAGGCCTCCGCGCAACGCAGTCCGGACTCCCTTGATGCACGCCAACAGCATCTGCGTGCTGAGGTCAAGAAGGCCAAAGCCACCCAGGGAGACGGGTCTAGATATGACGCTAGCCAGCAACCAAGCGGTGCGATCGGGACCCCAGACAAACCGCACCAAACGGGCCTGCAGCTTGGAGATGGAGGAGTCGGTTGGAATGTATCCATGGAGGTGGTGCATGAAGGAGGAGAGCACTAAGCAGTTGGCGGCTCGGGCCCGACCGACGAGGGAGAGACCGCGGGTGAAGGGAGCCCATCTTCGGAAGGCCGCGTCCAATAGATCCAGGAGTAGTCCTTCCTGCATGTCGGCTGACGCTCTAGGCCGAATGTCGCACCCAGCATGCTCAAACAGGTGTTTGTCCAGGAAATTTCTAGGGGAGAGTCGACGCGGGCACGCCAGGCGCCGCACCAGAGGGCAACGCTCTTCCTGAAGTTCATCCGGATCCCAGAGACGCGCTGGAAGCCCTGGAAGATGGAGACCAACTCACCAAAGTGTTCCTCCTGGCGGACCTTCAGCACGATGTCGTCGGCGTAGGCGATGACTGGCGGCAGGCCCAAGGAGGCCAGGAGCGACAGCAGGAATCCTCTGTCCAGGGAGTCAAAGGCGGACTTCAGGTCCACAGATACGACCGCCAGCGGCAACCTCCCCGCAGTTGCTATCTCGACTTCGCCCGTGACCCGAGCGATGTTCCAGGAAGTAGACCTTCCCAGGATAGCGTAGGTCTGGCAGTCAATCGCCAGCGTAGGGAGGTGGGGCCTGAGACGCCGTAGTAGGATAACAGCGAGGACCCTGTAGTCTGTAGATGGCAGGGTGATGGGGCGGAAACCAGGACAACTGCGGGCCTTGGGGACCAGGCAAATGGAGCCGCGGCGTGTAGATGATGGCAGGGCGCCGCGCACCAAGGAAGCGCTGAACACCCTCCACAGAAGAGCCGAGAAGAAATCTTCATATGCAGAGAGGAGCTCGCAGGGCAAGCTATCCCATCCCGGGGCCTTTCCAGTGGGAAGCGTGCGGATGGCTGCAGCGATTTCCTCTCAGGAAATATCTGACCGGTGTAGAGGATCGCCTTCTTCGAGGATGATGGGGAGGGTGGTTCCCGCGATGAAGTTGCCTACCTCGGCCGGGTCGGCTTGGTCGTGAGCGAAGCTGTGCCTGAAAAAGGAGAGCGCCCTAGAGCGTAGCTCGCGGTCACCCATAATCTCGCTCTCTTCATCCCTGACGATGGTTGCTACACGGCGGCGGAGGCGGAGCGCACGTCCGAGGTCTGGCAACGATGGATAGTCGGCCTCCGTCGACGAGGCCTCGAGCCTGGCCCTGATATAACGGTTGGCTCGGGTAACATAGTCGTCCTCCGGCTCAGGGCGAGTTGTGTAGAATGACCTGATTTCCGCCAAGATTACAGCCTTCATGCGGTTCCATCCCGACCAGAGCTCTCCGTCATCGAGGTCCTCGGCAGCCCACCCAACGTCCTCGATGTAAGATGACAGATGTTCAATAGCAGCTGCTGACCTCAGCACAACAGCCACCCCGGGTGATCCCACAGCAGGGGAAGAGCCTAGCTGGAAGAGGACGGCGCGCTGGTCCGAGAGACGGTAGAATTGTGTGCTCTAGCTCTTTGCCCTATCCACTAGCGCAGCAGGGAGGAGCATCCTATCCAGCCGGCTGCTGTGGATTCTAACCCCGAAGTCGGCCATTCTGGTTGGAAGATGGGACAAGTTGAAGAAGGTGGCGATATCTTCCAGCGCGGCTTGCTCCAATAGATTGGAGAGGGGTTATACAGAGGCCGAATCTGTTGCTCCGGTAGGACCCCCGTCGATGTTCAGGTCACCCACGACCCATGCATTGTCCCGGACTTCTGTTTCTGCGATGATTCTCAGTTGCTCGAGCCGCTCGTGAGAAGCGTAAGACAGGTGACAGTTGATAACGGACATCTTCTTGCCGTGGACATCCAGGTGGAATACGTTGATGCATCCAGGCCACAGGACGAGATGTCGCAATAGGGCGACGCCCGGCACGAAGTGGCAGGCGAAGCCGGAGCCCCTGGAGGCGGCGGGCGGGGCGATGATGGTGCTGTAGCAAAGCAAAGATCTTGGGCGTAGTCCAGGTACTCTTTGTTCGTTTTCTTGATGAAGGCGATGTCCACATGGTGTTGGGCCAGAAAATGGCAGAGCTCTAAACTTCTGTCACGAGCGGCGAGCCCTCGCGTGTTGAGTGTCCTGACGCGGAGGTTCATTGTGGGCTCGCAGTCTGTTCTATAACGTTGGAGTGACGCTTGTAGAGGGGCGTGTTGGATCCGGGAATCCGCACCAACAGGTTCCTGGCCAGCTTGTTGAATGCAGACCTTTGGGTGTCAGATGGAGGGGAGAAGGCTCTTGAGGCCGGGGTCGGATTAAAGGGCTTCGATGACTGGTTCCCTCTCGAGCCCCAGCTTCTCTATCTCTGCGAAGATAGACCCCAGCCCTGCCTGAGGAGTGCTTTCATCTCACTTCTTGTCTTGGTGGAGTTTCCAGAAGGAATGAGATTGATGGAATCTTTCTGATCCTGCAGTGGGTCTTGAGACTGGTCAGGGCGGCGATGATCTCTGCATCCTCCACGAAAAAGGGTAGGTTGGTGACGACTCTCTCCGCCCGTTTGCGGAAGGGGTAGGTCTTGAGCAGGGTGTCTTCGATTTCGAGGCCTTTCTCGATGAGGCGCTCCGCGAGGGCCTTGGTAGCGAGGCCAACCTGGACATGGCCGTTCATCTTGGTGAGATGGATGATGTTGATCCCTCCTAACAGCTTGTCCAGTGCCAGGAAGGATAGTCGGAGCGGGCAGTGTCGTCCTCCAGTCTCCGCCTCAGGAAGAGGCTTGCTCTCTCGATGTATCCACCGCAGGACTCGGCGACGGCAGACGCGAGTGACCTATCCCAGCGACCAGATTTGCCTTGATCCTGGTCCATTTTTCCCATATATATAACATCGGAGGTGAAAGATTTGCTAGGTCTACCCAAATTTCATCGATGAACGTTTCCATTCGAACGAAGAGCAGTTCTTACCGTAGCAGCTTTCCGATGCAGGGATGTCTTGTAGAAGCTGGATCTCCTACTTGGATCAGGACGGCACGGTGGTTCAAGTAGGCGTAGTTGATGGTTTGATATTGGGTGACGCGGTCGCAGAAGCCTGTAGGATTCTGTCCAGACGACGCGCGTCTACCCGACTTCCGATAGTAGCAACCCTGGTGTGCTCCAGTGCAGCATCGAAGAAGGTGGCAATGTCGACGAGGTCGGCTTTGTCCAGGAGCTCCGCGAGGGCTTCTGCTGAACCTGATGCCATGTCCTTCGCCGAATCCTCGGAGATGTTCAAATCACCGAGGATCCACGCACCTTCTTCACGCGCAAAAGCTGCGATGATCTGGAGCTGGCGGCAGCGCTCTTCAGGAGCATGAGAGACGTGGGCGTTGACACACATCATGGAGCCTCCCCGGACGGTGAGGTTGATGACAGCCATCTTGCCAGGCCATAGGATCTGCTGCTGGTGAACAACGACGCCGGCCGCGAAGACGCAGGCGAGGCCTGATCCCACGGTGGTCGTTGAAGGCACAACGAGAGAGAGAGAGATTGAGATTGAAATACTTTTTATTGACATCTTGTCAATTATGTTTTACAAAATTAATGAAGAATAATGGGAATATTTACAATGATTTATGAGTGAGGAAGGCTCCACCATCTGGATAGGGTCCTCCTCCAGACCAGAAGAGGGTCCTCTTGGACCCCCCGCAACTCCAGGACCAGGAAGTATTTGTAGATGCGGGTCTTGGCAGATGCCATGATGGCCAAGGCGTTGTCCTTCAGGTCATCCCCGAAGATCCAGCTCTGCAGGTCAGGGGGTCGCTGGATGATGGTGAAGGCCTCCATGATGACTGGCCTGATCCGCCTACAGGACCAGTAGCGGTGGGCCAGTGACAGGTCTCCGGACCCACAGGCGATGCAGGACTCCCTGGCTGAGGCCGGATGCGCTGGATGGGGAAGAGCATGCAGGGCCAGCCGCACAGCAACATCGGCATTGTGCCCCGAGTAAGCACCTCGCTGGAGAGAACACCAGCTGGTGGAAATTGGGATGCTGCCGTGAGGGAGCCACCGGCCCAGCAGCTGGGTGATGGGAAGTGCAGCCAGGAGTGGACGCTCCAGCATGCGTCTGGCAGTGCGGGTGGTTAGGAGCTGGAGGAGAGTGGCCGTCCCGCGCAGCACAATGGCATTCTCGATGTTGTCAACACGGTGGGTGTGGTTCCGGTTCTGCTCTACAAGCCAGCTGCAGAAAGTGGTGAGTGCCGCGACGTCAGCTAGGGTGGTGCGCAGAGGGAGGGGTGAAGAGCTGGTGATGTCACCAACGCGCAACCCCGCCCACCGTGATGCGACCAAGAGATCTGGAGGCCGAAGGAACCTGCAGTCCCCGTTGACATGGAGCTCCTGGAGCTGATGTGGCGGCAGCACTCGGTGGTTCAGTTCTAATATCTCCGAGACGGCCTCCCAGAGCCGGAGGAGCCTGCGGCGCCGAGGTGGATCCCAAGTCCCAGATGTCGGAGGAGACAGCCACGTCCCACTCGCAGCGAGCCAAGAGTAGGCGTTGAGGCTTCCGCGCAGCGCGGCTTGCACGCCCTTCAAGCACGCCAGGCGAAGCTGTGTCCCTATGTCCAAGAGTCCGAGGCCGCCCACGTAGACTGGCCTTGCAAGGACGCCGCCCGGCAGCCAGGCAGTACGCTGAGGTCCCCATACAAAGCGCACCAGTCGGGCTTGCAGTTTGGCGATGGTGGAGTCTGTGGGCAGGTAGCCTGGTAGATGGTGCACCATGGCGGATAAGACCAGCGAGTTGGCGGCTCTGGCTCGACCGACTAGGGAGTGGCCGCGGGTGAAGGGGACCCACAGGACGTTTCCGGGGCCAAGCGCTCGCTCGAAGCGCACCAAGAGGGGGCCAGTGGCGAGGCTGAACAAAGCGGCACTGACGGCGCAGCCCTGCCTCACCCCGTTCAGCAGATGAAAGGGCCTTGTGTGGAGGCCTCCGGCTCGTACCGCCGCATCCCGCCCCGGCATACAGGAGGAGGAACCACTCGATGAAGGCTGGTGGCAGCCACAAGGAGACCATCAGATACACTAAAAAGCCTCGGTCCAGGGTGTCGAAGGCCGACTCTAGGTCCGTCGAGATTACAGCCAGCTCCGACCCATTCCTCGTAGCCATGTGGATCTCGTCGGCTATTTTCGCCACGTTCCAAATGGAAGACCTCCCCGGGACTGCGTATGTCTGGCCCCGAGGCACCAAGACGGGGAGATGGGGCCGCAGACGCTGGAGGAGGATGTTGCCCAGGACACGGTAGTCTGCCGTGGAGAGCGAAATCGGCCTGTAGGCGCTGATCCCAGGGCCGCCGTTGGACTTGGGGACGAGGCAGATGGTGCTGCGCCTGATTGATGAAGGCAAAGCCCCGCAGAGTTTGGAGGCCTCGAAGACGCGCCTGAGAGCCTCAACAAAGAAGTCTTCGTAGGCGATCAGAAACTCGCAGGGCAAGTCGTCCCACCCGGGAGCCCTTCCGAGCGGTAGTCGGCGGATGATCTCTGCGCCGGTGATAACAGGGCGGATCAGTGGATCATTCTCTTCCAGGGTGAGGGGGGTGGTCGTCCCCCGGATTAACTCAGCGGCGGCGATGGGGTCGCTGGGTTCACGGGCAAAGCGGCGCTGGTAGATGGAGTATGCTCGTCGTCGCAGCTCCCCGCCCTCAATGATGCTGCCATCCTCATCCCGGATGTTCGTGCTGGCGGGACTTTGGACGCGAAGCGAACGCACAAGGTCGGGCAGCGATGGGTAATCGGCGGATGACGATGCTTCCTCCAGCCTGGCCTGCAGAAATCGCCCTGCGCGCGAGATGTGGTCGTCGTCGGCGACGCTTGAGACATGAAGTGATCTCACCTCCGCCAGGAGTTCAGCCTTGATCTTCGACCATCTTATCCACATAGCTTCGCTGGACATGTCCGCAATAGATTCAGATGTTCTCTCTATTGTTGTCAGCAGATATTCTTCCACCAGCACCGAGCGAAGTATAGCGGCCACGCAGGGCTGACGAGGATAAGGAGGCGGACCCAGCTGGACGAGGACAGCTCGATGGTCAGAGAGTTTGTACTAGATGGTTTTGTACAATGTCACTCTCTCCAGGAGTCTCGATGGCAGGAGACTTCTGTCCAAGCGAGCGGTGTCAACTCGACGCCTGCAGCTGGCCACTCTAGTTGGAAGGTGTGCAGCGTCAAAGAGGGTGGCTACATCAAGGGCTGTCTGTTCCATAAGCTCCGTGAGGGCCTCCACCGAGCCAGATGCCGTGTCGCTCGTGCTCTGGTCGTCGATGTTGAGGTCGCCCACCACCCAGGTGTCCTCCTGGATCGCGGCTGCCTTGATGGACTCCAGCTGCTCAAGCCGCTCGCGAGGAATGTGTGTTAGGTGACAGTTGATCACGCGCACTTCCTGGCCGCGGACGTCGATGGAGACGATGGAGATGTTGCCCGGCCACAGGACGCACTGCCGCAGGACAGCGACCCCCGGGGCGAAGAGGCAGGCGAGGCCCGAACCTCTGAGGGCTGCGGGAGACACAATGATGGCGCGGTAGCCCAGACACAGATCTTGTATGAAGTCCAGCGACGAGACGTTGGTCTCCTAGATGAAGGCGACGTCTACGCTATGTTGACGCAGGAAGTGGCAGAGCTCAATGTTCCTCTCGCGAGCGGCGAGCCCGCCGGCGTTGATGGATGCCAGACGGAAGCTCATTGGGCGCTCCTCGTCAGGGCACGAACGGCCATGAGACGCTTGTAGATGGCGGAGTGGGAGTTGGGCAGGGCTTCGACTAGCATCTCAGCGACCCTAGTGAGCGCGGTCTTCTGCTCATCCCCTATCTTCTTCTGTAGTTTCTTTAGACCGGGGACGGTGGCTAGCGCTTCCAAGATCTCGCTTCTTTCTAGCCCTTCGAGCTCAGGCTGGTCCAATATGTCGTTGGGAACTCTCTCGAAGATATCGTTGAGCTGCTTCCGGGTCTTTAAGGGGGTTCCTGAGGGGGACGAGACTTGTGTCTTTTCCTTTTTCTTCTCGTGTGGTGTCGCCTTTGGGTTCTCCGGGGCCATGTTAGGCATGTTCGCGAAGATGTTTTGGACTTCTTAACGCCACTGGATAGCCTTGGTGGAGGAAGAATTGGGTCCACAGCGGCGGTAGTTTGGGTCTATGCAGCAGGTGGGGGGGGGGGGCTGCAGGTGGGGCTGATGATGCAGCTGGAGTTGGTGCTGCAGTCGATGGTGGACCTGCGGCTTTCGTTGGTGAGAGAGCCGGCATGGTATTCGAGAAGGGGGGCTGCCTTCTTCCGGCGTTCTTTGGGGCCAGGAGTGTCCCCTGGTAGAAGTAGGCTAGCCTCTTGCTCACCAGTCTTCCGGGGGCATTTAGAGCGTTTGTGGCCTTTTTTTGGCATAGGGAGCACCTGATGCCGTAAGTCACGTAAACGTGGCTGGTCACCCCCTTGGATTTGATTTCGAGACGGGCTGGGATGTGAGAGAGCTTCACGCCGTCTAGAACGGTGATGAAGGCCTCGCGAGGTGCATCGGCCCAGTATGCATCGCCCAGCTCGAGCATTTTCTGGACGATGGAGGTTATTTGTCCGTAGGGTTGCAGGGCTGCCACGAGGTCCCCGTTTTCGATGAAGAACGGAACGTTGCCGAACACGATCCGCTCCGCCCGTTTCTTCAGTGGTGTTGCTCGCAGGATGGCGTCCTCTATCTCCAGCCCGTCCTCTACGAATTTGTCGGCTTGCTGGACATTGGAGAGGCCGATCAGGGTTTGCTCCTCCAACTTCGTCAGCTGGTAGACGGTGCCCTTGCCCAGCTTGGCTTCCAGCGCCCAGAAATACTGCTCCTGGGTGAAGTCTGGGCAGAACTCCAGGTAGACGCACTGGTCCGCCTGCCCTGCTGCCGACCTGGTACGGAAGGTCGCCTGCTTCTGCCTGGTGGTCTGGCAATCGTGCACCCTGCTGGGCCTTGGCGTGGCTCGTGGCCTGCTGCTGTTGGGAGGGATCCTCGGTGCCTGGACACATCCCTTTTTGGTCCCCGAGTTGGCATGGTCAGGGTCATGTGGCCTTTTCTTTGAGCCTCCCACTGTGGTGAAGATTTCATCTTCGTCATCGGGAAGCTGGTCGTCCAGTTCCGGGCAATCAGCCCAATTGCGGCGAGAATTTGTATGTCCGCCGTCCTCTGCCGACTCAGAATGAGCATCTTTGTGGCTTTCAGCCATTTCTGAATCTTTTGCCGATATCTCGGCGGAGACTAGAGGATTTTCTGTGAGGTTCGTATGGGCTTGCAGCCCATTCTCTTGGCTTTCAGCCAATACCCCAAAGGGGTTAGTAATCTCCATGGCCTCCATCTCAGCCTCAAAAAACGCAGAGCTCGTGCGCCGCGTGGCCGCACGGCCAAGAGAGAGAGAGAGATATTGAGATTGAAACTACTTTATTTCAATGTTCATTTTAGGTTATATATAAGGCTAAATACGGAATAAATATAAATAAGAATGAATAAGATTATAAAATGATTAATATATGAATAAATAAATATATAAATATATAAAAATAATTGATAAATATTGAAGCGATGCAGAAAAGTAGAAGAGAAGAAGTGGGAAAGCCAAGGGAGGCAAGGCACGGCCGGCGCGAGCACGCCGGCGCGAGGCAAAGCAAAGAACAGTTTGGAACGGCTTCAGTTGGAAGATGACGTCGGAACGGGGACTCGCTTTCATGGTGTGACGCATTCCATTTCAGGAAGTGGGTTCCGGGACTGTGTGGATTAACAAGTGGAGGACGAGGAGAAACCTACCTGGGGCGGCATTGAAGGCAAGTGTTTATCTCCCCTGTATAGTTCTTAATATCCCTTTTAAAGTTGCTGTGATAATAAATCTATAGCACTAAGCTGTATCCTAAACGAACTCACTTTGTCTTCTCAGAAACCTTGCACGCAAACATCGACGGCTGAGAAGCGTCGTAACAATATAAATATATACAAGTCATCATTGGTGGCGCCCACCGCGAGAAAGACTCCACCACAAATGGACTGCAAGAGTTCTTTCCCAGATTAGGCAGGTCGATGTTATGGCTGGCGTTACCCACCTCAAGACCAAGATGGTACTTGTAGATGATAGCCTTAGCCACACTTGTTATTTTCACTGCCTCGGAATGGAGGCCGACACTGAACAGTCATGCCTGAAGATCCAGGGGCTCTTGGCAGGAGGCGAACACCTCCCGGAGCAGGGAGAGCAGGTCGTACTCCAATATCTGTGGGTCAGCGACCCGTCGCACGCCTCGAGTTAGGATGGTCAGGATGTGGACCCAATTCTTCCTCCACCAAGGCTATCCAGTGGCGTTAAGAAGTCCAAAACATCTTCGCGGAACATGCCTAACATGGCCCTGGAGAACCCAAAGGCCTCTAAACAGCCAGTAAACCCAACCTACTATTCACATGTCCCTTACTATCAAGCCACTATCCCTGTCAAACTCTCGTCATTTCAACAGGTACAAATTAATCATTATCTTCAACCCATTGTTTCAACACCTATATAATATCTAGTCAATAATTCCGACCCTCTGTCCTAAAGTTCAAATACTTTGCATTTAGTTGGCTGTCTCTAATTTACTTTTGAGAAAATTTCTCTTTCCTCGCTAATATACTGGCACTCAAATATGTAATGTAATATTCAAATTTCTATTTTTTTTCTTTGCAAAGATGGCATACTGTATCCCCCTCACTGAAGATTTTGGCATGGTTTTCCTGAACCCCCCCCCCCCCCCTATTCTTTATTTTTATTTATTTATTTATCCCAAGTACACGTGGTACAGGCCATGATAATCATTGTGGGTAGTTAGCTACTGCTTTTATTGGAAGTGAATCACATGTGTACCTGTTGTAAGATTTAGGTACTTACAGCTTGTATGAAGGCATGAGGACGTTGATGATTATATAATAATAATCTTTATTATCCATTTAGTAATAAAAACAAAGTTATGGTAGCGAACTCATTTATAATATAGAGAGGAAGTAAACAAACAGTTGTGATGATGATTAGTCCAGTGTGGCGCTAGCTGTAGTCGTAGCATTCAGTTTCCAACAAATCCCCAGCATGAATGTGGAGACATCACGAGGTTGTAGCGTAACTTCTCAAATGTCGGCCTTGGTAGCGGCTTGGTCAGGATGTCGCCTTCATGTCGCCAGTTGGGCAGTAGATCATTTTTATCACTGTCTTCTTCTGAAGATCCTTCAGGTGATGGATCTTGGTTGCGATGTGTTTGGTCCTAGAAGACACTTTTTCGGATGAACATATCTTGAGACATGATTGATTGTCTTGGTGGAAGTAGATTGGAGCTTTCTGTTCCAGTTCGAGATCCTTTAGCAAGTCGAGAAGCCATAACAGTTCTTGTGAGGCTTCAGCTGCGGAGATTAGTTCCGCTTCGGTGGATGAGAGAGATACGCAACCTTGTTTCCCAGTCATCCATGAGATGGGGTTTGATCCCAGTAGGAACAAGTTTCCGCTTAGTGATTTTCTGTTGGTGTTGTCGCTTGCCCATGTGGCATCACTGTATGCTTCCAGTGTGGGAGGTTTTTGGTTAGATATGCGTAGCTCGAGTTCTTTAGTGGTTTTTAGATATCTTACGATTCTTTTTGCTGCATTCCAGTCACAATTTCTAGGATTCTGGTTTCTGCTGCTGAGTATGCAGACTGGAGCTGCGATATCTGGTCTGGATACTACGCTTAGGTACAAAAGTGAGCCTATCAGTTGTTGGTATTGGACGTTGTTTGGTTGAAGTTTTTCATCAGATATACCAGGGTATCCGCTTTCCATGGGAGTGAAAGTAGGTTTCGCTTCTTGGAGATTGTACCTTTCAAATAATTCTTGGATTTTATTCTTTTGGCTCAGAAGGAGTTCACCTTCTCTGTTCCTTGAGATTTCTATACCGATGAATTGAGTGGGGTCTCCAAGGTTCTTTATTTCGAATTCTTTTTCGAGAGTTTTTACAGTGTTTTGGATGATTGTTTCGGAATCGCTTGCGAGGAGCATGTCATCCACATATAGAATCAAGTAGATGGAATGGTTTTCTTCATTCTTGGTGAATAGGCACGGGTCTACAATGCTCTGTTTGAAGTTATTTTTAATTAGAGTGCTTGCGATTTTTGTGTTCCAAGATCTTCCGGCTTGTTTTAGACCGTAAATTGCCTTCTTTAGTTTGCAGACTTCTTTTGTTTGTTTTGTATGGAGTCCTTCTGGGAGTTCCATGTAGAGTTCTTTATCTAGGTCGCCGTGAAGGAACGCTGTCTTGACATCGAGGTGGTTCACTTGCACATCTTTGTAGACTGATGCAGCTAGGAAGGCTCTAATTGTAGAATGCTTCACAATTGGTGCAAAGGTTTCTTCGTAGTCTCGGCCAAATTTCTGATTGAACCCTTTTGCTACGAGTCTGGCTTTGTACCGCTCTATTTCTCCTTTGGAATTGAGTTTCTGTTTATAGGTCCATTTACATCCTATGATCTTTTTGTCCTTAGGTAGAGGCGTTAGTTCCCAGACATTGTTCTTCTCAAGAGAATTTAGTTCTTCGTTCATTGCTTGTAGCCATTTTTCTCTTTCTATTTTTGGTAATTGTAGGACTTCCGAGTAGCTGGTGGGTGTCTGAATGTCTTGAGCTTCAGTTTTGTACAGCATGTAGTCATTTCTTATGGGAGGTATTCCCTTTGTTGGTCTCGTGGATCTTCTTTGTGTGACCACTTGTGTTCCTGTGCTTGTACTGGGTTGAATGTAATCCTCGGTTTCTGAGTCCTTGTAGAGGCCACTTCTGGGGCCTCCACAAAGTCACCCACAGAATCAATGAAAAGCTGGTGGACAGTGAAGTGGACGTCGAGAATTCTTCTCTGTAAAAACCAGCCCATCTCTTCACCTCCCTTTTTATTTCTAGTTTTTTTTTTAAATAACTTATAGTACCATAATAAAATTTCCTTTTATTTTAAATAAGCAGTTATTTTGGGTTTTCTTTTTAATTAATATTTTAAAATTAATATTTCGAAAGATAATTTTTTATTATAATTTTATATTTTTTTATTTTTTTAAATTTCTTTCTTATCACAGAGGGTGAATAGATAAAGATTTATTTTTAATTTTTTTTTTGGTCACCCTGGGAGGAAAAAGTGAGTGGCAAGCAGGTTTTTGGGGGGAGCTAGTCAGTCTTAGATAAGATAGTAGAGGGAAGCTCGTTAAAATGTAGTTCTAAAAGATTTTGGGGAGGGGTTTCCAGCCTTCCAACTGAAGCACTAAAGTTAAGTATTTTCTTTTAATAATGATTTTTTTAAACACAGGTATATATATGTAAACTTTCCCACTCAATCCTCATTGCCCGTTTCATTTATCTTATTCTTATCTTTGTATGACTGATCTAATAAATAAATAAATATATTGTTATCTTAATCAAAAATTTTCATTTGTCTGTCATTCTTTCTTTTTTTTAACCCCAGTGCGCGCAGGATACACGCAAACTATATATTTTTTATAGCAGGATGTGTTATTTTTGTGAACTCCCTGAGAATGAAAGAGGCTCATGGATTTCGGGACGATAATAGCGTCAGAAATTCCGCTCATCAATGACACCTTCAACGTGGTGCCGATCAGTTCCATTATGGCCACGAAAGGTTCACGGTAAAATAGCGCCCTGCTGCTTGAAACATGTAACATGTAAAATCCTGTCTAAAGCATAAAACTAATAGATAAATGTGTGCAAGTTGGAGGCTACGGAAAATCCAGTAAAGAATGGGAAAGTCCACGAGGCGGCCAACCACGTGGAGAACGGATCCCGCCATTTTCTTTTTTAAGGTAAGATTTGATACATTTGTGGTGGTGCCTTTTTTTTTTTAATATTAGATAAACGAGCCATATTTTTTTTAATTAAGCCAAATAATATGCTAGAAGGCCGCAGTTGTCCACTTACATTTTAGTTTTAAAATTTACAGTAATGTCAAATTTATATTTAAAACTATTTGTACTATGTGTAAAAAGATTTTCGCATAAAAATAGAACGTCGTTTTTAGCCTATTGTGTAACATCATATTATATTTTTTAAATTAATACAATTGAACATTGGAAATCATTGGGATTAGGCGTTCGACGTCAAATTTTACATATAGCAATTATAAGTAGTGGCTTAAAAATATGTACAGTCAGCACTTTCGCCTCTAAATGTACATCCTGCAGAATCTATTAAACTTGATGTATTGGTCTTTATTGCAAGCAGCTTATTTGTATCGGTCAGGTAAAGTTGGTTTTCTTCCCTTGGATCAGAAGTTAATGGACATTTTATCAGAAGGTGTTCAGGGGTTTGTTGTTAGTTTCCACAAGTGCATGCAAGTGAACCAATTTTGCCAATTCTAAACAAATATGTGTCGAGGTCACCATGTGTCCAGTATAAAAATTTTGAACGTTATAGAAGTTGGGTTATAACTTAAAACACTGCATCATTTTGTAATCTATCTTTTAAATCATATATTGTCAACACCAGTAATTTTTTTAGCAAGGTACACCAGTTTAGAGTATTTGAAATCTCAATTTTTTTGTGTTTATTAGTTAACAATCTTAAAAATTCCGTTATACTAGCTGGTAGATAGAAAATTACAAGGAAAATTTTAGCGGGAAAATGCAAAGAATCTGAGAAACCATGGGAAAGCAAATAAAGATATCAATCAATGTCAAATTCTAGACTTCCTCCCCCGCAAGTTTGATTGACAAGTCGGCGAGACACTAAGGGTTTCAAGAGAACCGCTTTTCCCGCCTACAAGGAAATTTTTAACAAAGACAGTCTAGACCAAGCGTTTGGTGGGAAAGGTACGTTTTTTGAAAGGCTTAGCCTTTAGGCTTGGCACTATGCCTGCCACATATTCCTTCCATTTCTTTTATTTATCTATTCATTTTAATTTAATATAATATTCCAATAGTATAATATGCCAAAATATATTTTTAAAACGTCTGTTAATGACATTATGACAAGATACTTTGTTGGATTCCAGTATGGTTAGTTTATCGGAGTGCAAATCCTTGTTTAAATAAATGCCTTATTGCCATTTTTGATTAAAGTTATGTATGGTGATTAATTTTTTTACGCATCATTTTAAATATTTTAAGTACTTTAGTTTATGCGAGAAATATGTTTGTTCAATTATAGTTTTAGATAAGACGTGTTTTTACAATATTTTTATTTTTTAATAGCGTAGATGACATTAAACTGGTCTCGTAATTTTATTTTGCATGGACATACCATCTTGTGCAGATAGTATTTTATAATTCTGTAGAATTGTATATTCTCATTTGTGACTCCTCGTGGAGGGAAATGCGTGACAACAGTATAGCATTTATTGACAGAAAAACTTCCTTTGTATGGATTATTAGCCTTTTTTTTTCCAGTCACCTTCGATTATATTTTTTGCATGTGTCACGCACATTACAAATAGTACTGCATATAGTTTTATCTCTCCCATTTATAGGTGCATTTATATTTTTATTATTTAGTTATTATCATATTCAATCTAGTAGCGATTTATAGTATGATAATCCATATTACAGAATTTGGTGGGGAAGGTTTTCCTTTTTTTTAATCAAAGTAGTGAAATTGTTGTTTCTTTTCTTTAGCTCCAGCCAAAGATCAAATTAATTTTATATATAACCTGTGTCCTTTGGAAATTAATGACTCTATTTCGAAATAAGAACTTAGCAGTTTACTAGATAATGGTTATACAAGTAACCTAGATAAACAGCGATAAAAACTTTGCACCTCGTGCGTGTTTGCACTTGACTGGTTTTTGATAAGCCTTTCCAGAAAACCTTATCTTCAGGTTGCTTGGCAGCAGAAGCCAGTAACAAAAGAAACCTATAGCATCATAACAGACCTAAAAACTCGTTTCGGCATCGGCTTTCATAGTTTTATGAAATGTGACATTGACATTGGTAACCAGCAGCAAAGACTATATTTCTGGGAGGTCGGGAATAGGCCTTGAAGATTTAAGAGGGTATCTTGCGTAGTCTTAAACTATGGATGTTGGAGAATGTAATTCTGCCTACAAATTTGTATATTATTTAATAGGATTTAAAGATACTTACGAAGGTGGACGTGAGTGAATAACGACATAAAACAATATCCCGATGGACGCCACCGCGCGCAAAACCACGTGGCATGAACCAGTTGAAGAGTGGGTCACTGTGGTAGGATGTGGAGAGAATATTTGAAATATATGCATCAATGGTAGAATACAGAGATGTACTCTACATACTATCCACCTGCAGGCTGATGCACCAATTTCGCTCAGAATTTCCAAGATTGATTAATCGAAATGCCGAGTTAATCTACGCAAGATGTAGTTCTGCCAGCCTGCACCTTCTCAGATGTGTCTAGACTCGGTTCACCTCTGTCATACCACGAGAAAACACTGCGACAGCCATGTCTTAACGAGTTGAATCTTGAGTACCATAATGATATATATATTTTGAACACTCAATTCCGTGTTCTATTGAGACTTCGATAAGGAAAGCGTGCTGAATCAAACCAGGTCAAGTCAAAATACACATAATACCATCAAAGGTGTAAGAGAAATAAGCCTGCAGTTGATAGTAAAAAAAAATTTGAACTACCGCGTAGTGAGCAAACATAATCCCTAGCAGAGCAAATAGGACAATCTAATATAATGATGTCTAATCTATTTTATTTTAGTTAAAATGAGGTCCAGGCTGGACTAAAGAAAAGAACAATATAGTAGACCCTGATATAAGTAAAATAAAATGCGTGTAAAACAAACCCTCCCCATAGATAGGCACTCTAGGTAAATTAAGAAAGCTGTCTAAGAAACAGTCAGTTCATAAAATTTTAGTATGTATTAAATGGGAGAGAACAAAATTAAGCAGAATTTTTTTTAAAGAATTTTTTTTTCATGAAACCTTAAGTTTTGAAATTCCATGTTAAAATTTTTAAATTTCTCTCTCAATGCATATTGTAAGTATAGACAATCAGTCTTGTTAATATTTGGCAATTAGGTGTAACCAATTTAGCACAAATATTCAAGTTTAGGGTAAATTTTTTTATTAAAGATTAGATTTGAGAGACCAAATTAAGCAGAATTTTCTTTTTTATAGAATTTTTTTTTCATGAAACCTTAAAATTTTGAAATTTTATGTTAAAATTTTCAAACTTTCTCATGTCAAAGCATATAGTATAGACAATCAGTCTTGTTAATATTTGGCAATTAGGTGTAACCAATTTGGCACAAATATTCAAGTCTAGAGTAATTTTGTATTAAGATTATATTTAAATAGAATAAGATATTATTTGACCAGGAAGCGACTGGAAAACCAGAACGCTCTTGAGTGGCTATTAGGTGATAACTTTCCAGTTATGAACAACGAGTTAGTACTTCAGTATGGTGCATAGTTTACAGTAGGATCGGTGGCGCAAGCATCTAAATAGATGTATAGGTATAGCTGGGCGACATCAAGTTTACTCCAGAGCCACACAACAACTCCAGGAAAAGATGTACTGCCGAGGTCGGAGTAATGTTTGGCGGCGAGCTGTTTGTGTTCTTAGTGACGTCCAAGGTTGAGTATACGGGAGCCATCGTATGACGCTCAATAATCCCTTGAATTGAGATTAAGTAGACATAGACAATCAGAAGCCAGGTAGTTTAGAGCAGTGATGTAGCAGAGTGTAGGTGTCCACATTAGTACAGATATCGGTTGGGTATATACAGACGCCCTTTAATTCCATATTCTAGAACTATTGCATGTTACCTACAGTCAACAGGTAGGATAAAGTTGTTGACTAGTGGTGTAGAGTGGTTGCTGTGACTGGAGCGTGTTTGAGGAGATAAGGTCAATCAATAGGATCTTATCAATGGAGGAAGCGTCTCCAATTGTTTGTCGCCTTCATGAGTTGAATGTCCTATTCTTTGTCGCTCTAATTAGTAAATTGTCCTATTAAATTATCTTTGCAGTAGTATTAGGTGTTGAGGCAAAAACAATTTAGGGACTTTGATATTTACAATTATATTTTAAAGTTAGGTTAGCTTACAGTTGAGACTGATATCAGTCATTGAATACAAATAGTGAGTAAGAGATTGTATGAGGCATAGGTTAATTTATATTGAAGGGCATTTAGTTCCCAAATTTTATTAAATATTTTCTTTGATTTCATTATGTCCTTGAAGTTAGTTATTGTTAGGGAAAATTTAGCAATGATAATTGAGGTATTTTGGCGTTTATAGCAATTTTTAACTTTAGTTTGTATGCAAGCCGTGAATGAAGGGGGGGAGGGTGTATGAATGGATTGGCTTAATGAATGTGTAAGAAGGTTAAAAACTATTATATTGTTAGACCAAGATACATTCAGAATAGTGTTAGGGAATTTTAATAGGATCGATTTTATTTTGATTTCAAATTTGGTAGGATTATAAGCCTCTCAGGACAATGCAATTCTCAAATTAGAAAATAGTCGCTCCTTTAGTTAGGCTTCCTTCGGGAATATGAGTTTTTTTTTTGTTAACTTTTGATATGTGTGAGACTTTGGTGGACTTAGCGGGTTTTCACCGGCGCACCAGATGACTACATACAATTCAATTAAATCAATGTAGGGTTTGATAACTGGGTGGTATCTGGTTGCAAACCCCAGTAGGGGAAGTGTGCGCTATAAGTATGCTTCCTTCCATACGGATAACGTTAGTGGTAAAAGACTGAGTTAGGGTGGGTCTTGCAAGTCGGGGACTTGATCGGTTCTATGCGCTGACCCATTTGTTGGGTCTGATACTATTAATAGGGACGCGCGAGGTTTCGTAGTGTCTTCAGATGACTGACACGAGGACTCTTCGGCGAGGGTATCAATAAGTGCAGAATAGGCCAGTTAATCACGCCTCGGGGTTTGTGCTGGACGTGAGGTCTTTGGCATTTCCGGCTTTGTGCTGAATGTCGTATTTACTCATGATGAGTTGGATGATGTGTTCATCCTGAAGAACCAACTCGGCCCAGTCAGTCTTTATAAAGGACTCCCTACCAGACGTACTATGGTAGTACATTGATAAAATACTATTTATTTTATTTTTATTAGGTATTAAACAAGTTTAGAGCTTGATCATGTTAGTTTAAATTAGTTAGTAGCAAACCCATATAGAATTGGACATGTTTCAACGAAAAAGGCATGGAACTGATAGAGATAAATTTTGACTGACAGGCACCGGGTCAAGTCTGATGTGAAGTCACCAGTTTTTTTTTTTTTTTATTCATTATAAGTCTTTCATTCTATTTTTTTATTTTGTTTGAATTCACTATAGTTCAGGTTTGAATTCATTTGACTCCCTTATTTATTTTTTTTTTAAATTCATTATAGTTCAGGTTTGAATTCATTATTGGTTTTCTCATTTATTTAATTTTGTTTGAATCCATTATTGGCTTTCTTATCTATCTAATTTTTGTTTTAATTCATTATTGGTTTTCTTATTTACTTAATATCTTGTTTGAATAAATTATTGGCCTTTTATTTATCTAATTTTGTTTGAATTCATTATAGTTTAGGTTTGAATTCATTATTGGCTTTCTTATTTACTTAATTTTTGTTTGAATTCATTATTGGCTCTTTTATTATTATTATTTTGGTCACTAAGCATTATTATTTTTAAACTAGTAGGCATGCACCTTCCCACAAATGTGTCAAATCTTACATATAAATAGATGTATATATGTGTTTATAACCCTTGTGTTCCAGGCACCCTAAGACTCCGGATATACCTATCACAATACTATCCGTGTCACAGAGTGGAATTTAAAAAAGCCAGTCTTGCATTCAACTGGCGAATAAATAGAATGCATGGCGCCCTTTGTTTTGATATTTATTTATTTTTTTAGACAGTGCTATTGTTTCATCTAATCCAGAGCATTCCCCGACCTCCACTTTGGCCCCGGAGATTTGCCTTGCTCCCTCGCAAGCCAGAGTATCCCCGACCTCCACTTTTGACCCCGGAGATTTGTCTTGCTCCCTCGCAAGACAGAGCACCCCCCGACCTCCACTTTTGACCCCGGAGATTTGTCTTGCTCCCTCGCAAGCCAGAACACCCCCCGACCCCCACTTTTGACCCCGGAGATAGTCCTGCTCCCTCACAAGCCCAAATCCCGTGGTCTTGGCGGGGAAGGATTGTAGAGGCCACTTCTGGGGCCTCCACAAAGTCACCCACAGAATCAATGAAAAGCTGGTGGACAGTGAAGTGGACGTCGAGAATTCTTCTCTGTAAAAACCAGCCCATCTCTTCACCTCCCTTTTTATTTCTAGTTTTTTTTTATATAACTTATAGTACCATAATAAAATTTCCTTTTATTTTAAATAAGCAGTTATTTTGGGTTTTCTTTTTAATTAATATTTTAAAATTAATATTTCGAAAGATAATTTTTTATTATAATTTTATTTTTTTTATTTTTTAAATTTCTTTCTTATCACAGAGGGTGAATAGATAAAGATTTATTTTTAATTTTTTAAATTTTTTTTTGGTCACCCTGGGAGGAAAAAGTGAGTGGCAAGCAGGTTTTTGGGGGGAGCTAGACAGTCTTAGATAAGATAGTAGAGGAAAGCTCGTTAAAATGTAGTTCTAAAAGATTTTGGGGAGGGGTTTCCAGCCTTCCAACTGAAGCACTAAAGTTAAGTATTTTTGCCCGTTTCATTTATCTTATTCTTATCTTTGTATGACTGATCTAATAAATAAATAAATATATTGTTATCTTAATCAAAAATTTTCATTTGTCTCTCATTCTTTCTTTTTTTTAACCCCAGTGCGCGCAGGATACACGCAAACTATATATTTTTTTATAGCAGGATGTGTTATTTTTGTGAACTCCCTGAGAATGAAAGAGGCTCATGGATTTCGGGACGATAATAGCGTCAGAAATTCCGCTCATCATCCTCAAGGTTTTCGGATTGTGTTCCTGGTTCCTGACTTTCCTCTGCATTTCCAATATAATTAGAGGAAGTTAGATCTGTACTTAGTACTTGTGGTGAAGTTGTTTGTGTGGAAGCGTGGTGAAACCCATTTTCTTTTTCTAGAAATTTTACGGATCTGCTGATTGTGATGTTGTCTGTGTCGTGCAGGATTCTGTATCCTTTGCTTCGATCATCGTATCCAAGAAAGATCCCTTCGATAACTTTGCTATCCAACTTGTTTCTTTTTATCTTGGGAATATAGGCGAAGGCTTTACATCCGAATCTTTTTAGATGCTTCAGACTGGGCTTCCTGTTGGTCCATAGTTCAAATGGAGTCTTGTCTGTAGCTTTCGAGGGTATTCGGTTGTGTAGGTAATTAGCTGTGGTAACCGCTTCCGCCCATAGGGACTGTGGGAGTCCTGAGTCAAACAGCATGCATCTTGTCATCTCCATTAGTGATCGATTTTTCCTTTCGGCTACTCCGTTCTGGGCTGGTGAGTAGGGGACTGTTAGCTGATGTTTGATTCCGCTTTGGTTCAGGAAATCTTCGACTTGTCGGTTTATGTACTCACGACCGTTGTCTGTCCGTATGGTTTGGATATTTTTTTCCAAATTCCGTGTGTGCTGAGATGACGTAGTCTTTTATTTTTTCATAGACTTCGTCTTTTCCTTTCAGGAGGTAGACCTTCGTGTATCTGCTGTAGTCATCAGTGAAGGTGATGAAGTATCTCTTACCGCTGAGAGAGTTAGTTGGTAATGGACCGCAGACATCACTGTGGACAAGTTGAAGCGTTTCAGTTGCTCTGTACTCTGTCTTCTTTGGAAATGGGGTTTCGGTGAGTTTTCCTTGAATGCACTGAACGCAGTCTGTGCTGTGCGAACAGTTATTCAGACTTAGTCCTCTTGCTAGGTTCTCATTTTGAATTTTCTTAATTGATTCTATATTTCTGTGTCCTAGTCTGTCGTGCCAGAGCATGAGGCAATTTTTGTTCTTGCAGTGTTTTTGTTTTGCTACATTTGCTTTGAATGTGCGAGTTTGGAGGTTGTCATCCAGGTGGAGTCGGTATATTCCATTGTCAAGTATACCGTTCGCGAGGGCTGTGTTGTCTCTTTCGATGGTACACCAATCTCTTTTGAACGTCACTTTGCATCCGTTGGAGGTGGCCGCACTCACTGACAGAAGGTTGTCTGTTAGTTCCGGGATGTAGAGAACTTTTGTGAGAAGTAAGGTGTCAGTCTTTCCTTGTGGTGTGATGACTTTGATTTCTCCTTGTCCTATCCCTTTGACCTGCAGCTTATTGCCATTAGCAACCACAACATGTTGTGTTTGTTCTCTGTTAAGTTCAGTGAAGAAGCTTTCATCGTACGCCATATGAGATGTGGCTCCAGAGTCGACGAACCAGTTGTGTACACTTGCTTCTCGTTGAGTGCAATTGAGAGCTTTTGGGTTAGGTCCTTTTGTTGTTCTCTGATTTGTTGGTTGTTCTTGGGTGACACCAGACTGATTTGTGTACTTTGGTACGTTTCCTCTTCTGAAGTTTTCATATTTGTACTCTTTGTTGCTGTTGTTTCGCTTTTGATAGTACCAACATTCTTCCTTGGAGTGGTTTGGTTTGTGGCAGAAAGAACAGAATTTCTTCTCTTTTTCTCTTCTTTGGCTTGAAGCTCCGTGGAGGCTTTTTAAGGCTTTTGATTCAGTGCTTTCGTCTTTCGAGCTTTCTACTCTGCGTGTGTGTTCATCAAGGAGTTTGTTCTTGGTGAATTCAAGCGTTAGCTCGTCATCAGGCCTTGATTCCAACATCGTGATGAGATTGGAGTAGCTCTTTGGAAGCGAGCAAAGCAGTATAGCCGTGATGTGAGAGTCCTTTAGTGTTTCGCCAATGGTTCGCAGTTTGTCAACTATGTCCATCATGGTAGTGATGTGCTGTTGCATGTCTTTGTCTTCTTCGAGTTTTAAGCTGTATAGTTTCCTTAGCAAATAAATTTTTCCTGAGAGTATTTTTCTTTCATAGATATTTTTAAGAGTGTCCCAGGTAGCTTTGGCTGTTAGTAGGTTTTTGACATGCACTATTTGTGAGTCGGCGATGCTTAGATTAATGATAGCTCTAGCTTTTGAGTCTTTCTTTTTCCATTCGATTTTAGGTTCATCTGGAATATTTTCGGTGACAACTTCCCAAAGATCTTCCTTTTGCAAGAGCATTTCAATTTTGAAAGACCATAGTGAGTAGTTATAGCCGTCGAGCTTATCTAGGGTTACATCGTGGCTCGGGAGTGACGCCATTTTTGCTAAGCCTTTTTTCTTTGTCTTAACTCGTTAGTTGAATTTCATGCAATATTCAGTCTCATAATCTAATTGTTGTAAGATTTAGGTACTTACAGCTTGTATGAAGGCATGAGGACGTTGATGATTATATAATAATAATCTTTATTATCCATTTAGTAAGAAAAACAAAGTTATGGTAGCGAACTCATTTATAATATAGAGAGGAAGTAAACAAACAGTTGTGATTATGATTAGTCCAGTGTGGCGCTAGCTGTAGTCGTAGCATTCAGTTTCCAACAGTACCCATGTGAAAAGCAGTTTGACTTTTGCACTTACAAATGCGCCAGAGTTTGGTTACTTGCATTCATTGGTGGGTTTGGTTGGACTTTTTCAAGAATCGGGGACCATTGGAGCATTTTTTTTAAATAGAAAAAAAGTGCATAATGTGGGATTTGATCCTGGGTCGTAGAGGTCGAAAACAAACCCCCCAGTATTCTTTGTTGTGTAACATGGCGATTTTCTGGAAATGGAAGATCACTAATGTTGAGGGTTCAGCAAGAATCCTCACGAGCCTAGCGGCGCCGAGGTGACGGCGGGAACCGGCCGAAACTGGATCTCGCCAGTTTGTTTTGGTGTCGGCTGCGAGGAGGACTAACTCCGCGTCTAGCTGTGTGTGGTATTCCCTTTATGTTCCGGCACTGGCTATCAATAAAACCGGTACCAAGGGAGCTCCGACGACTCAGAGTGGATTATTGACAAAACAACGGGCACAACACAACATGGTGGCAGCGGCGGGATCGTGAAGAGCCCAAGTAAGTGCCTTTTTAATTAATTCCACTCTTGTGCAATCAAATCTGACATGGAATCAAATTCCTTTCTTCCGCCTCCTAACTTCAGTTTCGACGCCAAGGATTGGCCAAGCTGGAAACAGCGATTTTCTCGATACAGACTTCTCTCCAACTTGAACGCCAAGGAACAAGAATATCAGATCACAGCATTGATATATCTTATGGGGGAGAGGGCTGAGGAAATCCACTCTGCGTTCAATCTCTCAGAAGATGACGCAAAGAACTTCGAAAAAGTCATTGAAGCGTTCGACAACCACTTTATTGGCAAACGCAACGTGGTGTATGAACGGGCTTTGTTCGGATTAAGGAGTCAACGGCCGGAAGAAACCATCGAGGAATTCGTAACAGTCTTGCACAGAATATCTGAGCACTGCGAATACGCTAATCTGCGCGAGGAGCTTATTCGTGATCGTATAGTGCTTGGAGTAAAAGACAGGAAGTTGTCGGAGAAACTGATGCTAAACGAAAACCTGACCTTGGCCAAAGCAGTCGAGATCGCCCGTCAGTGGGAAGCTGTGATGAGTGAACAACAGGATCTTAAACCTTCTACATCGCAGGTCGACACAACGCGGAAAGTGGCCAAGCAGAAGCCTAAAGCATCCGGTCATGGCAAGGACAATGGCAGATCAACGTTTAGACAAACAGACAGTGCCAAGGAAACAGACGAAGGAAAAAAATTTCCAACTTGCTTTAACTGTTGGACTACCAAACATCATTATCGTTACAGAGATAAGTGCCCCGCTAAGGACAAAGTCTGTGGAAAGTGCGGGAAAAAGGGCCATTACACTAATCTCTGTCGAAGAAAAAACAATGAGGTGAACGCCATATCCTCGGAGGAAACCCCAGCGCGGGAGAAGGTCTCATATGTATATGCTGTCCGCGAGCCTACGCTGGGAAGCAGAAAGAGCAGGTGGAAGTCAACAGTAAGAGTCAACGGCACTGCAATCCACTTCAAGTTGGATCCGGGCTCGGATGTGACACTGATACCATTTTCTCTGTACAAGCGGTATTTCAGCAACGTCCAACTGACGCCTACCGACGGTCAACTGATGGCGGCCGCGAACCAAAGATTGGAGAATGCTGGGACCTTCGTGGCGAAGCTCCGAGCTAACACACGTGAAATGAAGGAAACCGTGTACGTGGTCCACCATTTGGAGCAACCTCTCCTTGGTGTCGGAGCCTGTGAAGACCTCCAACTCGTCAAACGAATTGATCTTGTCATCAACGGAACAACGGATGTCAATCCTGAACGAGAGTTCCCTAAGCTATTTGAAGGACTGGGGCTTCTTGAACAGCCCTATCACATCAAGTTGAAGGAAGGTGCCAAGCCCTTCTCCATACCAGTCCCAAGACGAGTGCCTCTCCCGCTCATGCCGAAGTTAAAAGAGCAACTGGATGCCATGGTGGCTCAGGAAGTCATCGAACCAGTTGATGAGCCAACGGAGTGGTGCGCACCGATCGTCCTAGCTGGAAAGCCAAACGGGAAAATCAGGATCTGTGTAGACTTGTCCCGGCTTAACCTGAGTGTGGAACGTGAGCTTCACCCACTTCCTGTCCTTGAACATGAACTAGCTCAACTCAACGGGGCCAAAATCTTTTCCTGGCTGGATGCTAACAGTGGATTTTGGCAGATTAAACTCTCCGAAGAAAGCCAAACGCTGACGACTTTCATTGCGCCCTTTGGCAGATATAAATTCAAAAGGCTTCCCTTTGGGATCTCTAGCGCTCCAGAACACTTCCAGAAACGCATGTCTGCTATTCTACGCGGAGTCAATGGGGTAATCTGTCACATGGATGACCTCCTCATTTTCGCAAAGAGAAAGGAAGAGCATGACGAGACACTACGCGAAGTTTTGAGACGCCTAAAGAACTCAGGAATTACGCTCAACAAAGAAAAGTGCCAGTTCGGGGTAAGCAACGTCACATTACTGGGACATTACATCGACGAACACGGTATCAAGGCGGACGAAAAGAAAGTCAAAGCCATCGCCGAGATGAAACCGCCAACTGACGTGCACGGGGTGCAATGTTTTATGGGCATGGTCAATTTCTTAGGCCGCTTTGTTCCAAACTTAGCGGAAATCACAAAGCCACTAAACGACCTAAGAAAGAAAGATGTTAGTTTCATCTGGGGCTCACCACAGAAAAAAGCGTTCGAGAAAGTCAAAGACGTTCTGGCCACTGACCGAGTTCTGGCAAGCTTTGACATCTCTAAGAAGACCATGGTCTCAGCTGATGCATCATCTTATGGCCTGGGAGCTGTCCTCAAGCAAGAGCATGAAGCCAACGAGTGGCGCCCAGTGGCCTTTGCATCACGGACGCTGACGAAGACGGAACAGGGATACGCTCAAATAGAGAAGGAAGCCCTTGCAATCACATGGGCGTGTGAGCGCTTCAAGGACTTTGTGGTTGGAAAAACCTTCCTCATCGAAACAGATCACAAACCTTTAGTCCCCATCTTCACCACTAAAGATCTGAACGATCTAACGCCAAGGCTTCAACGGTACCGTATGAGGATGCTTCAGTTCTCGTTTCATATCTTTCATACACCGGGGAAGGACCTAATCACCGCTGATGCCCTTTCAAGACAACCACTTCCAAGTCATCTTCCCGAAGATGAAGAGCTCCAAGAAGAAGTTGAACATTTTGTGCGTAGCATCGTCCTGCATCAATCCACGACAGACGACCGACTTGCCAAAATAGCCCTCAACCAGAAGCTGGAGCCTACCCTTCAAAATGTGGCATTTTATTCCAAAAACGGGTGGCCCGCCAAATGTCAGCTCTCTCCCTTAGAACGCTCGTTCTACGATGTTCGCGACGAGATAGGGGAAGAGAACGGCTTACCAATGAGAGGACTGCGAGTGATCATCCCCTCTAACATGCGAAAAGATGTTTTGAACCGCATCCACGCAGGTCATCAAGGAATAACAAAATGTCGAGCAAGAGCAAAGGATCATGTTTGGTGGCCAGGAATAGGTCAAGAAATCCAGGATATGGTAAAAACCTGTGAGAAATGCATAGAGAATCAACCTCTAAAGCACGAACCACTCATCCCCAACGACTTTCCGGAAAGACCATGGCAAAAGGTCGGGATGGATCTCTTCCATTACGAAGGAAGTGAGTATTTAGTCGTCGTAGACTACTTTTCTCGATTTATCGAGGTCGTACGACTTACTAAACTTTCCTCGGAAGCTGTGGTAGATCACTGCAAAGCCATCTTTGCTCGTCATGGCATCCCTGACATTGTAATCAGTGATAACGGACCACAATTTCGCCCATCAACAACTTCAGCTTTTACGAAGTTTGCCTCTGAAGTTAGGTTTCTACACATCACCTCCAGCCCAAAGCATCCACAATCAAATGGTCAAGCAGAGGCTGCTGTCAAAATTGTGAAAAACCTGATGAAAAAGAATAAAGATCCGGTCCTAGCACTAGCACTCATGGAGTATCGGGCAACACCCCTGGCAAACGGACTCTCCCCTGCGGAACTTCTATTTGGACGGAAAATTCGCACTATGGTTCCCTGCACTTCATCATCACTAACCCCTAAAACAGTGGATCAATCCAAACTCAGGGGGGAAGAGGAGCAGCGGAAGATGGCGCAGAAAACGGCTTTTGACAGACGCCATGCGGCCACGAAAAAGGCGGAACTAATTGCAGGAAAGAAAGTTTGGGTGAAGGATCTTCGAGCGTGGGGAAGTGTCCTCGAGAAGGCTTCAGCGCCCCGCTCATACATCGTGGAAACTCCTGTAGGGACCTACAGGCGGAACTCTCTTCTTCTGGCTTCTTCCCAACAACAGGTCGACCCCAGTGAGACATCTCCTGACAGTGAACTCCCCGCTGAAACGGAGGAAACTCCGGGAAATGAACTGCCTGCAGAGGAGCAACAACAGCTGCCAGCAATCGCTCCAGAGATAAAGCAGCTGTCTCCCTCACCTGGGAAAGTGTCGCGGTATGGGAGAAGATACAAGCGTGTCCAGCGCTAACCTCCTCTAAACTTTTTGGGGGAGATGTTGAGGGTTCAGCAAGAATCCTCACGAGCCTAGCGGCGCCGAGGTGACGGCGGTAACCGGCCGAAACTGGATCTCGCCAGTTTGTTTTGGTGTCGGCTGCGAGGAGGACTAACTCCGCGTCTAGCTGTGTGTGGTATTCCCTTTATGTTCGGCACTGGCTATCAATAAAACCGGTACCAAGGGAGCTCCACGACTCAGAGTGGATTATTGACAAAACAACGGGCACAACACAACAACTAAGTAAATAGCTTTCAGTCAGAATTAACTACGTAAATACTTATAGTGAGGATGAATTTTAACTAGATCTTTTTGTATGTTGCTTGATTGTTCTGTTGGTATCTTTACTATTGATGGAATTTCCCTCTTGACCATGCTTATATCATCGCAGCGAATTAACCAATAAAATCCGCGGTTGAATTGAGTATGTTGGCCAAACTTTCCGCAAACCAGATATAGACATTTCTTATTCTTGATATCTCCAGTAATTGAGTTAGACATATAGGGGGAAGTCTGCTATTGTCCATTTTCAGAATTCTAAGACAGAACCTAAATGTTAAAGCATTATCTAAAAAGTTTCACATTGTACATTAAATATGTTTAATCGAAATATTTCAAAAGAGATAAAAATAAAATAGCATTATTGATAAAAACTCGTATAATTTTCAAAGAATCTCCTAACCAGAATTAAACATAATCTTATTAGCAACCCTGTATATTTATCAAAATATTTTTGGGAACTTTTAGACCTTCTTTTTAACGCTATTAAGGCGCAGAAGTTACTTTTTATTTACTTCCCAACTTACTTTTTTATTTAATACTCCAAAATGAACATTGGCAGCATTTTGATTACCGGCGCAAACCGCGGAATCGGTCTTGAGTTTGTTAAACAATTGGCGACCCTCCACAATGTTAAACACATAATTGCTACATGCAGAAATGTAGATCAAGCAAAAGTAAGTGCAATAATCGTTTTTCAACATGGTCATTTGTGGATAACACTATTTTGTAGGTTGGGTTTTAATTTACCTCAACACCTTTATTATTTTATATACTTATATGGGCGACCCGCCCAAACGTCGATATAAAGAATAAAAATGAGATTTAAGGAACTCGTTTTGTTCTTCCGAGTCGTTGATTTACATTATATCTCGTAGTATCATGATTCAGTTTTGTACCCTCCAGGAACCTGGGTTAATTATATTTATATTTAAAAATGCCTATTTTGGATCAAATATATTTTATCTTCCAATATTTTGTGTGACAACATGCTAAACTTCTTAAGGGAACAAGATTGTGTTTAGATGCTTGCTTATCACTTCACGATCCTATACGAGTCTTAAGTGATAAGCGAGCATCTCAAAACAATCTTGTTCCCTGAAGAAGTTTGGCCACACGAAATTTTGGAAAATAAAATATATTCGAACCAAAATGACCAATTTTTAAATAAATGAATATATGGAATGCACAATTTTCAAACATATATATATATTAAAAATAAAGAAAACATATCCTGACCAGGAGCACATGTGCTTTACAGAAGGCAGAGCACCATCTGGTGGAACAGAAATCAACTAAACATTGATTTAGCCTGTTCCCTGATATTTGGCCAACCTAATTTATTTATAAATCAAGAAAAGCCATCCATGAATTTGTTTTGTGCTGTTGGCGCTGGTCAGTGTAGAGTAGGCTGTAACACTGTGACTAAAAATAATTTTGGTCCCAGAGGTTTCTTGAAAAACCAAGAAATGGGTTTATAAGGCCAAATTTGCCTAAATATGCTTAATACATGTGAATTTAATTGCACAGTGAATTTAATTTACAAATTATTGTACATCATATGAAAACAAATTTGTCATTGGTCAAAAATAATTATTAATTAATGGATCGCCTTTTGACTCAAGCTTCTATAATAGTTTCGAATTTTTATAACAGATGGCACGCTAATGCATCATGAAAGAACAATAGAAAAAAATAAAAGGGTCAGGTGTTGATATTAAAAATAAAGAAAGCATATCCTGACCAGGAGCACATGTGCTTTATAGAAGGCTTTATATACAGTATAACCTCGTTAATTTCACATGATAATTCGACACTTTATGATAATTCGACCTTGTTTTGATGTCCCGGCCTATCAAATAACAAACGGTAATTCGACCATTTAAAAATTCAAATTTTGTCAGCAGATTTATGTTTACATACATACTTAATGGTAAAAAGGTATTACAGAGGCTAGCGCTGGCCGCCAAATCAGGGCAACAGATGATTCTAGCTACAACTGTGGAAAAGAAAACTCAATACATTTATTAATAGAATGTCCATTCTTTCACAGCTACAGAAGTAATCATTTTTATCCCAATGAAGAAATGTGCAAATTTGCATATAGCAAAGACACGAATGTAAAATTTAATAATTTTTGTAGAATTATTTTAGATTTTAATTACTGTTTGAGAGAGAGAGAAAACCAACCATTTAGTTTTAATTTCTACTGATTGATAAGGCACAATTTGGATTATAGAATATAAACACAAGGTAATAAGACCAAATCCAAATAAATAAATAGTGTGTGAAGTTTCGGTAACAGCGTTGTTACCATCTTCAGACAAAAGTACTGAATGCTACTTGAGTACTGAAAGCACTTTTGTCTGAAGATGGTAACAACGCTGTTACCGAAACGCCACACACTATTTACTTATTTGGATTTGGTCTTATTACCTTGTGTTTAATTTCTACTGATTTTCTTTTTAGTTTTGTTTATTAAATTAAGCTGCTATTATATACTTAGGTGCAAGTATCCCAAGCTGGGATATCCGATATGTCAAATAAAATGATAAATCATAATTTGGATTATAGATTACTAGACGTATGACCCGGCTTCGCCCGATAATTCCCCCCATTGCAATTTCCTTCATACTGAAAGTACATCAATAATAAATATTAGAAGTGCCATAGAATAGCAATACAGAAGTAACACATAAACTACAGGAAAAAGTGTGTGTGATGGCAAAAATTGTATTATATTAGTGTTTAGGTATTTGATTTAATTAATATAGTTGATATAATAATATATATTTATATTATATATAATAAAAAATAAAGAAGGCATCTCCTGACCACGAGCACATGTGCTTTTTAGATGGCATCTAAAAAGCACATGTGCTCGTGGTCAGGAGATGCCTTCTTTATTTTTAATATCAACACCTGACCCACTTATCTTTTATTTTTTTCTATTGTTTTTTCATTATATCTATATATATAAAAATGAATGTATGTGTGTCTGTTTGTTTGTTTGTTTGTCCTTTATGCCTGACCAAACCACTCATTGGATCGCCATGAAACTTTGGGAAGTTATTTAGTATAGTACTGGGAAGGTTTCTAGCAAATAAAATTTTTGAAATAACTTTTCGCCTAGAAATAATCAAGATAAATATTCTAATTTATCTGTTATAATTCAACAATCTGCTCTAAATATTATCATGATGATACGATGATTTTGTAATGTAGAAAATTAGGAAAGACAAAATTCAGGATGACACGGCAATTTATTTGAGACAAGAATAATGATACAATTCAAAGGCAAGATACTATTCCTTTAACTTCCAATTACCGAAGGAACCAATTAATATTGATTTTATTCAACTTATCGAGTATTTTTCAAGGGACCGGGAAAAATGTTCACTTTATCGAGAGATTCGTTAAACAAACCTTTACTCGGGTAAAACCCGGGCGAAGCCGGGTACATCCATACAAGAATAATGATACAATTCCAAGGCAAGATACTATTCCTTTAACTTCCAATTACCGAGGGAACCAATTAATATTGATTTTATTCGAATTATCGAGTATTTTTCAAGGGACCGGGAAAAAAATGTTCACTTTATCGAGAGATTCGTTAGACAAACTTTTACTCGGGTAAAACCCGGGCGAAGCCGGGTACGTCCGCTAGTATAATATAAATGAGTTTTAAAAATTGTAAAAAAAAAATGCATCGGCCGGGAATCGAACCCGGGCCGCCCGCATGGCAGGCGAGCATTCTACCACTGAACCACCGATGCTTATAAAAAATGGCCTTATTTGGGTATTCATTCCATTCCGGATTACTCCGCGTAAAAAAAAAGTTCTTCAAATGAAAAAAAGAAATAGCCAAAAATACTAATCAAAATGTAGCCGAAAATTTTCCTCGGGTTTATAAAAAGCGACATGCAAAATTTGTACCAATTGGTTCAGTAGTTTTGAGTTTATTGCGAAACAGACAGGCATTGACTTTTATATATATAGAGATAATAAAATAATGATTTTTTTTTGTCTGATGATGGTGACAATGTTGTTGCCGAAACGTCACACACTAATAAATTATTTGGATTTGGTCTTATTTTCTTTTATGTCAAATAAAAATAAATTAAAAAAAAAAAAACTTCATTTAAATCATAAAAATTGTTAAATAATAACTATAATAATTTATATTTATCATCAATATTTAAAATAAATATATATTTTTATAATGTATCGATTCATTAATTAAATAAAAAATGAAAATTTAAGACTTTTAAGCACGGTGTGCATACACTTAACTATGGCTGCTGTGCCTGCCGTGTCAAAGTATTGTTTTTCAGCAAAAAATATGTATTTAAACAAGAATTTTCTAATTTGTCTAAATTTGATTTTAAAAATTTGTCGAATTATCGATGGTGTTGAATTAACGTTCATTATTTGTTAGGTGGCAGGTCGGGACATGAAAACATGGTCGAATTAACGAGGTTATACTGAATATAAAACTCATTTAAATGAGCCTGTTTATATAAGCTTGAGGAGAATGAACTCATGGAATTTGTGTAATCTTCACACAAGGGGATAAGAAACAACAACAATTCATATTAGAATTAAAATTTAACGTTTTTCCAAAATTATTTAAGATTGGAAAGGAGAATTAAAAAGGGCAGACTATTCTTAACTTCCTATAGTACAAGTTGAAAAAGGCTTAACGTAAGATTAGTTTCTTTTAACCATGCAGTCAAAACCAAACACTGAAGTTGCTGTGATAATACCGTATTGTGAGTAACAAGATGGTTGAACATTACTTCTTTAATTCACAACACCCCAAGGGATCAGAGCTTTCGGCTGAAATCAAAGTCGGTGTTGAATTATAGTCTGTTAGATGATTACCTTATCATTGCTACGGCGTTTTATGGTTTCCACAAGTCCATATCTCAGAAGAAGTCCAAGTGACACTCACTCCTCACTTTCTTACTGCTACTCTTTTTGTGTTGTTTTTCTTGCTTCCCTCTTTCTCTTTCTTGTTTTTTTCTTTTTCTTCTGTATATATCGTTATTTCCTTTGTCTCACTGCTTTGTTCTTATGCATACCTCTGGTGAATCCTGTATAGGGTCAGTGACCCTAAATAAGGGCTTTTTGTTGTTGTTGTTGATTACCTTATCCTAAATAAATCTACTTATAGCAATTATGGTCTTGTCTCACCCTCTTAGAACTATATATGCAGTTTAAGTTGTGTCTGTTCTATGCTGAAGAGGTTTATGTAGATACAAGAAAATAAGACCTAATCCAATATGGTTAGGTCTTATTTTCTTGTATCTATAATCCAAATTGTGCTTTATCATTTTTGATAGACTTCAATGGACCTAAGAAGTTATTCTACCTATGAGCTGAAGAAATCCAAAGTGGATATCAATGTAGATGCCATCACTTAACAATGGATTAGACATTATATCGAAGTACAATTACTTATGGTTATCCAATATGGTATCCATTCATAAACAAAAAGTCTAAGGACAAACTAAATTCTCTTCAATATAATATATTAAAACATTGTATACAGGCCTACAGTACAACATCATCGGATTGTACACATATACTTGCACAAGTCCCCAAACTTACTGATTATATTGAATCTAACATGTTGAAAACCGAAATAAATTACAACCGATTTGACTCTTCAAGTAGGAATATAATTTCCAATTATATAAGGGGAAAATTGCAGAAATACTATGAGAAGACTAATACCATTTTCAAGTCCTTCTTCACTGATTCCCAAATACCCAAATATGTCAAGCCAAATTTTTACAATGTCCAATTTTTTACTGGACACGGTAACTTTAGATCATATTTGTACAAAGTCAGAAAGACGGATTCGCCTAAATGCTCATGTGGTGCAGAAGAAGAAAATCCTGTACATATTCTAACGGACTGTCGACTTGTAGAGGACTTGAGAGTCAAAAATCAAATAAATATAAACTGTCTAAATCAAATAGTTAATAATAGATATATGTATATAAATTTTAATAGATTTTGTAGAATGTTTTTTAGTAATAGATAGCCTGGGCTGTAATAACTGGTATATAGATATATGCTGTAAATAGCTCTAAATTTCTGTTCTTATCTGTGATGTTCACTAATATTAATTATAGGGTAATTAAATCGTTAACTAACTGACAAATATGTTAATAATTTCTATTATAATAACTAAAATCATATTAATAATTACTGTAAATAAGCTCCCAAACTTGTGTATGCATGCAAATATCCAAGACGGATATCGCGTGCTTTGTAAATGATAATAAATAAATAAATAATAACAATGGATTAGATCTTATTTTCTTGTATCTTTAATCCAAATAGTGCTTTATCAAGGTTTATGTAGTTGTTAAAGAACACCAGCATGTTCTCTGTATTCATCCAAGTGTGTGTGTGTTTGCAGGAGCTGAGTGAGCTTGCCAAAACCAGCCCCAATGTGAAGATCCTACAGCTGGGTAAGTGGCCTCTAGTGGAATCATAGTAGCCAGTGTATTCATGGTTTGTTGACTGCAAGGGCTCCACAGCAGTTACACTAACTCATTTTGATACTTACTGGTGGAGTTGAACTTTTTCAAGAATCAGGGGGATGCCTTGAAGTTATATATATATATACAGTTAAATCTGTTTATAGTGCGCCCCCTCTTGGGACTCACCAAAATAGGGTGCTATAGACAGGTCACTTTTAATGTAAAATGTTTACATTTTAATGTTTAAAAATGGGCGCTATATAGAGGAAGGCGCTATTTAGAGGGGGTACTATAGACAAGTTTAACTGTATCTATATTTTTTTCTTAAGAAAGAAAAAGCTTAAACAAAAAGTATTTTTCACTTTGTGATAATAATAAAAGAAAATAAGACCTAATCCATGGATCCATGGATTAGGTCTTATTTTCTCTTATTATAATCTACTAGACGAATGACCCGGGCAACGCCCGGGTTTACACGATTAAATGTATTATTCAAACACATAAAACATAGCAAATATAGCAAGAGCAGTTATTTTAAACGCTGAATTAGATCAGTTATAGCAAAAAATGAAAATATATACCTGCCGGCAGCCAACGGGCAGGACGCCTGAGTGTTCTAGAGGGCGCTGCTCGTGAGCTAAGTAGAATAATTTGAATATATAGTTTTAATAAATGATTTATATATATTTTAAAATAGCCTCTGTTCATCCCCGTTATTTTTTACCTATGTATGGAAATTTTGGTTTGATTTAGTGAACTACTGCGAATTTGTATACCGGACATACAAACCAACAAACAGACAAACATACAAACATTCATTTTTATATAGAGAGATGTCCTCTAGCTTGAGTGCCCTCTCATGGAGGTTCTACTGTATTGGTGAAGAAAACTGTCCTTTATAGAGAGGTGTCCTCTAGCGTGAGTGTCCTCTCATGGAGGTTCTACTGTATTGGTGAAGAAAACTGTCCTTTATAGAGAGGTGTCCTCTAGCGTGAGTGTCCTCTCATGGAGGTTCTACTGTATTGGTGAAGAAAACTGTCCTTTATAGAGAGGTGTCCTCTAGCGTGAGTGTCCTCTCATGGAGGTTCTACTGTATTGGTGAAGAAAACTGTCCTTTATAGAGAGGTGTCCTCTAGCGTGAGTGTCCTCTCATGGAGGTTCTACTGTATTGGTGAAGAAAACTGTCCTTTATAGAGAGATGTCCTCTAGCGTGAGTGTCCTCTCATGGAGGTTCTACTGTATTGGTGAAGAAAACTGTCCTTTATAGAGAGGTGTTCGATTCCCATCCCTTGACACTTTTTTTATTTTATCCATTCTGACCAAAATCTATCCGTGAACTTCAGACAGTGAACTTCACACAGACAGAATAAGGCAATTATATAAGTAGATAATCCAAATTCGTGCTTTATCACTTTGTGATAATATTCTGCAAGTGATGCAAGGGCTTCACTTTTTATCAAAAGGCAACAATAGCAACAAACTTAGCCTATCACTCTTGGATTTTGTATTAATTTTGTGTTATAACAACCCTGAATTAGCAAACTTCACATTGATAAAGCACAATTTGGATTATAGATTATAATACAAGAAAATAAGACCTAATCCAAATAATTTAATAGTGTGTGACATTTCGGCAACAGCATTATCAGACAAAAGAATAAAAAAAAAATTATTCTTTATTCTCTATTTTAATTCTTTTGTTTGATGATAGTGACAATGCTGTTGCCAAAACGTCACACACTATTAAATTATTTGTCTGCCTGCCACTGAGTAGTGCTCCCAGTCTTGATGACAAAGGCAGACACATTCTACTTCACCCAGTGTGGAGATAAGAAAGAAGAAAAATTATTTGGATTAGGTCTTAATTTCTTGTATTACAAACACCATATTGAACAGAAGTCTTCATATATGAATAGCTGAGCTGATTTAACATTTAAAGGCCAACTTGGCCAAATTACCATTAGCACTTGTCTAATGAGCAGGTTTTAAACATCATTTTAACATCAGAGATGGCCTGAGCTAGCCTCCCATGAGGGAAACTTTGATAAGTATTCAAGTTGAAGTTGTGCATAAGTGGGGGCATACTTTGTATTTTCAAATAATTCAAAACTCCGCCTTTGCTGGTCCCAAGCCCGGATGAAAAAGGAGGAGGGGGAGCAGTAACAAGCTCACTAAAAAACCTGGGCTCAGCTGGCCTGGCTGATAGTACCCTGTAAGGGCTCCTAATTCAGGGATACAGGATGAGCAGCGTTTGTACTCCCATGTTAGGAGCGGTTGCACATGGCATCTGTTCCTCATATCAGAGGCGGCCATTTCTTTTGGAGCTAAGTCGGCCTGCTACTGAGTAGTGCTCCCAGTCTTAATGACAAAGGCATTCTACTTCACCCAGTCATGATCTCGCTTTACTAGCTTGATACCCTAATATGATTGAGTGGCGATAAGAAAGAAGAAGAAGAAATAATTCAAAGACTTATATTGAAATAAATATATTTTTAAACTTGGAAGTTTTCCCAAACACAACCACCGCATATTTTTATTTATTTATTATCCAGGGGATCAGTGGAAGGGTAGTCTAAACCATTGGTTTTTGACCGCTACAGCCGATATCTAAAAAATGTAAGCTATTGATTATTTCTTTTTCATAGGTGAAATTCAGGTCGGGATGGTAACTGTTGAGTTTTTCCAGAATGTTCTTGGTTTGATTTTCGGGGCAGATTAAAAAAAAAATGTCGGCAATATATTGACACCAAAAAACAATATCGAACGGAAATAGTGAGGTTATTCAACTGTTCATGACAATTTCTATGACTGAGGTTGAAAGAGAGCTCCTCATGGGAGAACCTTTTATCTGTTCGTTGGAATCATATGTTAGGATATTTGTTTCAAGGCATAGGGCTATAAGTTTGGATATTTTCTTGACAATGATCTGATCAATCTGATTTCCTTAAAGAACTCTTCAGTGTGCTGCTCAGTATCAGCTGGTGTAAGAGACTGGGGTAAAGAAATTCAGCATCAAATGAAACCATTATATTGTCTGGTGGGGCTTGGTACTTGAGTGATTCTTCTATGAAGATGGTGGTGTTGGAAATGGAGTATAGGAAGCTTTGCTGCTTTATTATGGGCTTAAAAAAGGCTGAGATGAATTTAGAAAGAGATGCTGTTGGGGAATGGTAGAATGCCACTATGGGTCTAAAGGAGACACCTGTTTATGAATTTTAGGGAGGCCATATATGTAGGCATCTGTTTGCATATTAGATAGGAGTCTTTTAATTATTTGTTCGTTATTTTATTTTCCTTATGCATTCTACTTTTTTTTTGTATGAAGAGTATGCTCGGGTTTTATAGTCTGTGGAAATATGAATATGACTGTTAACATTTAGCTGGACATAGTGGGAAAGCCTTCATGCCTTGGGTGGTCCTACCAGGAGTTTAGAACTCCAGACATACTTCACCTCTCCCGTTCAGGGTCCCGCCACTTTGAGGCAGTTAACAGGTCTTGGGTTTGGTTGGGTCTTCAAGGATGCTTAGCGTTTTTCTGTGGTAATCAGATTTGTCTAGAATCACTGTTTGTCCTCTTTTGTCTGATTGGGTGATGATATGGGATCATATGGGAGAAGGGTCACTTAGAAGGTTGGTTACATGATGTCTAATGATGTTCTTTTCCTGGTGGTTAAGCCTCAACTGCCTCGACTCCATTTACTATTCTGATAGGATCCGGTTTTTGCATATTCCTGAATTTCCTGCCTTTGGATAAGAAAGCTAATTCTTCTGGAGTTAGAATAGTTTTTGACAGATTGACTATTTTATTGGTGTTATCATTTCAATTGTTTTGGGTTATTTTAAATTTTAGTGCCCAATATTTCAGTTTTTTTGCTTGATTATTATTTTTTTTTTTTTTGCGAATGGTTGCAGGGTTTTCCCACTATGTACTAAGTGCAATTCTCAGCCTGAAACCCCAAGACACATTATTGACTGTATTGACTCATCCATTGATGAGCTCTACTCTTCCCCGGCAGACACCATCAAAAGTGTTGCGTTCCCGGTTTGGATAGATGAAAAGGGAGGATACACGATGTGACTTATTAAAGTTTCCTTACTTAAGTATATATATATATAGCAATTTAGGCCAACAACCCCATGTATATAACCCGCAGCAAGACCTTAATGTTGTATAATAGAAGCACAGCTGTCAATGATGCACTATCGACATATGTCTTTACATCATCACATGTAATGCAATTTGTGCAAACAGGATAAAATAAAGAAAAAAAAAAAAGGGGGGGAAACTCTGTAATTGATTAAGAGTTTGAGTTAAAGCAGGGATCGAGCATATAATATTGTCAGAACAAAGGTCTAAAGATGGAAACAACCACGACACTAGTATACAATTTCATCAGACAACCCATGAAATCGTTATTAAATTGGGCAATCTATAAAAGACTCCTTCTGGAGGTTTAGCAACCCACTGAAGACGCTGGGAGCTATTTCATAGAGGAAAATTATAGCAACAGATCTCTATAATTTCTACAGATCAACTGTAAATAGATTCATATTAAGGCATTTTTATAGCCCAAATAACACAAACAATAGTCAAACATACAAATCTGTTTGCATCATCCGTACCCTCCTAACAGCGTAACAATAGCCCGAGGAATCAGAAAATATGGTATAATGGTAAATATGATGGAATAACGCACTGAAACACATAAAAGTACAAACATTACTAAAACCTGACAGATAGATACCCTCAATGTAGCCCTAATAAAGTCGTAATTTGCAACTGTCGCTGTGTCAATATATCACATAAAGCAAAAGGAATGAAATATGTATGAGAGGAAACAAGAAAATTTCTCTAGATATTTATTTAAATAAATTAAAATTTGGGAACATGTCTATACTGACGAGATATGCTATTTACATAGTAAAATTTAGATAGAGGTGACCTGAAGTTACTTTATAGCCCTTTAGGGCCCATGCGAAATCTAGGTTGGTTACTACACAAAAAAAGGGGGGGGGGGGGGCGCTAAGTCATAATGACAAATGGCTTACCTTTTCTCGAAAGTGCCGGCAAAGGTCTGGTCTCCCGTCTGAAGGCTGTCCTCTCACTGAGCGACCCAGATTGAATCTGCCTTTTGGCCAAGAAACCCTCTTTTATTCATGTCTCTCTCCGTTTTCATTCGCTGCCGAGCCAAAGTTTCTATTGGCTGGCACTTCCATTCGCCGAAAGAAACACCAATCAAAATGGCCAACGGCTCCAGTATCAATTTCATAGACGCCCCAGGCCTCTCCCATCAAAATAGAACATATAGTATTACAAAAACAAAAAAATCTAAAGAGAGAAACAGCCACGGCCCTAGTGTAAAATTTCAGACCCCTGGCCCCCCCTCCACATGGATTGAAATACTATCCTCCCTTTTTCTCGGGACGGTATATATATATCGCCCCCCCTCCGTCTTAGCTAAAAATCGACACAGGCCCCTTTTCACTTGAACTGTAATATAACGCTTTCCTTTCTCGGGAAGGATATTTTATAAGGTTCAGTCTTTTAGAGATCTTCCTTCTCCATTTTTTTTTTTTTTTTCTGGTCACCTTTACCTAAATTTTTGGTGAGGGGAATATATGTACATATGGAACAACAGCTTCCAGCGCGGATGTCTCTGGATGTCACTGGTGTCTTCTTCACCAGGCATCAGCTTTCGGCATGGAAGTCTGGTGTCATCAATTGTCTAGGTTTCTGGGCAAAAAGTGGTCTGTAAGTCTATGTGGGAGGGAAGCCATGTATCCATTTGATTTGATTATACATACGCCTTCTGTTGGGGTATGGTTTCAAAAACGTGTCCCAACAAAAGTCTCAAGCTCTACAAGGTTGATATCTTAATATGATTGAGGGGAGATAAGAAAGAAGAAGAAGAATAGTAATTGAATGTTGGAATAACAGCCTCGCCTTCTGGTCCTCAACCACCTATATTGAGCTTACTTTATCACTCCGTAAGGATGGGGAGATAAAGTGCATCTCTTCACACAAATGTTGAAACCCATGATTAGATAGAGAATTATCTTGAAAAGATATTTAGACTCTTGTCTGCCTAGAGATTAGAATCCCTGGAACTGATAAAGAACTTGTTCAATTGAGAATGAAGCCTTTTTAAAAAAAAAATTAAATAAGTTTTTTTTTACCGTGGATATATATTGTCTGATTGCAATTGCTTTATTCAGTAGTTTTGTTGTTGTTGTTTCTTATCCCCTTGTGTAAAGATTACATGAATTCCATGAGTTCATGATCTCATGGAATGGGGTATAGGGGTGCAGCTTTCATTGATCATGGCACCATGATCCAGGCACACTTTGGTGAAAGTCTGACTTTGCCTGTAATTTGAGGCCGTTCCCAACATGGAAGCCTTTGCTGCTGACTCTAACATGAGCACAGACGTAGCTCCTTCATATTCCTGGAGTGGGACCATTGCTGAGGTGCATCAACCGGGTCAGTTGAACTCAAAGATTTTTAAAGAGGAAGGGTCCCTCCTGGTTACAGCATCAAGTCTACCAGAACAAGACTTGATCATGTAGAGGGTTTACTGTACCTCCCAACAATGTCCACTGCACCACAGGCCAGTTACAGAGGGGTAAGCATGGGAGGGCAAGTAGTTTTGTTGGAGAAAGTCACAAACATTTATCTTGACAATAATACATTCAGTTTGGAGTTTGCCCCAAAAATATTGTTTTAACAAATGTTTGTTAAGAAAACTTTCATTTGTTGTTGCTGGGTACATTCGCTATGAGAATAATACTTTGTGTTGTTTACTTTTTGGGACTTTTGATACCATAGCATTATTTGACTCCTCATTCTATCTATATACAGTGGTACCTCGACATACAAGTTTAATTCGTTCCGCAACCTTGCTCGTATCTTGAATTACTCGTATCTCGAAGCAAATTTCCCCATACAAAATTCCTATTTAAAATCACAGATTAATATCTTCAACACTACCGAACCGAACTCGTATCTCGAATTTCGCTCGTAACTCAAAGCAAAAAATCACTTGCTCGTCGGCTCGTATCTCGAAAAACTCGTATGTTGGGGCGCTCGTATGTCGAGGTACCACTGTATATGTTATGGTTATTTTGTTTTGTTGTAGAAAAAGATAGAATTGGAGGTGCAGTTGTGAAAATAGGAAATAAATTATTTACTTATCAAGTAGTTTTTATTTTGAATTACTTGAAGCAAATTACACATAAAATTATTTATCACAGTAATATAGAATTTATAAAATGAATTCTATATTCGTGATTTAAAAAATAGGTAGGTTACCTATACATATTTACAACAATATTCAAAGTGTTATAATTCTATGGTCAAAAATAAAAAGAATAGTCAATGATGAAAATAAAATACATGTTTTTGGAAAATAAAATATTTGCATTTTAGATTATATAATATATATGTCGTAAACCCGGGTAAGCCAACAAGTGAGTTAGAAGCAGTCGGGGTTGAGTGGCAAGACGTGCAGAGTGGGAAGTCCGCACGGGACAGTAAGGACAAAGTTTGGGATCAAAAGACGCTCTCCTAGTACGTCTCACGTGGCACCAAGACCAGGGGAAAGTTGAGGATTAACTGAGGAAAGCTCGGCATCCTACATGAAGCCGCGGAGGCAGGGAGGAACCAAAATGGCGAGACCTAGCACTCTCCGGGCCTCTCTGAAAATCCACTCTAACCTAACTGTCAACATCCGGACCAACGTCCTTTTTGTCCCTCTCTGGATCCCCCGGGTGTCTGGTGGCAAGCTGGTGTCACTTTGAGACGACTAGAAAAGACGTCATACTTTATTACTTACATATCACATTGTTTAAATTACGATATACACATGCCTAGTTACAACAACCTATCATGGCATATAAAAAGAGCCCATTGGGATCAGTATATTGAACTATTGCAATAATCAAGTTTTTTTCCACGTGGTGGGTGTAGAGATTACGGACTACGCTGGCCACTCCCGCTTGGCAAAGGAGGTGGAGACTATGGTGGGAGACCAGGGACTCAACGTGCTGATCAACAATGCTGGAGTTCTTCTCAGCAGAGAAGGTCTGGACTCCCTTACACAGGAGAGTCTCTCCAAGACTCTGGAGGTCAACGCTGTGGCACCTATTATGCTGGCTAAGGTACCTTCCTGTCTGCATTGTTAATTGAGCTCTATTCCAACATCAGGAGATTGAATACATCTCCCTTTTAATTAATATGGGGGATCAACTCTAACTAAAACAAACCCTCTTTAATACATGGCTCTAAATCAGTGATTCTCAACCTTTTTTTTGTTGCAGCATTATTTTAAAGATTTGAAAATTTGGCGGCACAATTTTAGAATTTCGCGGCACACTTTTGCTAACTTGAATGCAAGAAAATTCAAATTATGTATCAATATTTCTATGCAAAATATAAGTAATATACATCTCTAACATTCAATTTGCTAATTTCGTTATTTTAAAAAGTAAAAAAATGAAAAAGAAAAAAAGAAAAACCAATACAAACGTGAACATAATCATATGACTAAAATTCGGCGGCACATTTTTAGAATTTCCCGGCACACAAAATTACCGCGGAACACTGGTTGAGAATCACTGCTCTAAATGAAGGTTCTCCCCTTTGATTTAGCCTGTTCCCTGATATTTGCCCAACCCAATTTCCAGATAAATCAAGAAAAACCATCCACAAATGTGTTTCGCGCTGTTGGCGCTCGTCAGCGTGGAGTAGGCTGTACCACTGCAACCAAAAAGATTTTTGGTCCCAGAGGCTTTTTGAGAAACCAAGAAATGGGTATTTAAGGCTAAACTTGCGTAAATATGCTTAACACATGAAAAGACAATAGAAAAAATAAAAAGGTCAGGTGTCTTCTTCTTCTTATCTCCACTCAATCATATTAGGGTATCAAGCTTGTTTGACAACCATCATGACTGTGTGAAGTAGAATGCATCTGCCTTTGTCATTAAGACTGGGATTGTCTGGGATTAAGATTGTTGTTAAAAATAAAAATGGCATATTCTGACCAGGAGCAGAGAGAAGTTTAGACAACCTCTTCCTTAATTGATCAACACTAGAAACATCAGTACTTTATACACAAACAAGGTAATAAGACCAAATCCAAATAAATAAATAGTGTGTGATGTTTCAGCGTTGTTACCATCTTCAGACAAAAGTACTGAATGAGAAATTTTACCCCAGCATGTTTTAAATACAGTTAAACCTGTCTATAGCACCCCCTCTTGGGACTCACCAAAATAGACAGGTCACTTTTAATGTAAATCTCGCATCATACTACATATTTAAAATCGGGCGCTATAGAGAGGGAGGCGCTATTTAAAGGGGGCACTATAGACAGGTTTAACTGTATTTATATTTTAAACACCTATTACCTTGTGTTTATAATCTACTAGCCGAATGACCCGGGCAACGCCCGGGTTTTACCCGATTAAATGCTTTAATTCAAATACTATTCGTTACAATTATAAATTGGCGCCGTGAATGTCATTCTTGTGAAACATCCCGCTCCAAACTTTGTTTCTGAGAAGCAATATTTTTATAAAGAGATGATCTGGCTTTGTGTCTTCTGCTCGAATGAATGTTTTTCTGTTAGAATTTTGTTCCTGCATACTAAAAATGAACTGGCTTCACCCGTGGTCTCTGCTCTTTGGAATTTTTCCGGATATAATTTTGTATCTGATAATCAAATATTATATAGCAATATTGTCATAATCATTTTCTGACTAAAAAAACAACTTTTTTTGCCCAGAACCTGTCAAATGCTTATAAAAAATGGCTATATTTGGGTATTTTAATTCCATTCACAAAAGCAAACGGTGACAGAATTGTTGATTGATTGTTGATTATGACTCTGATACTTGTATATTTTAACAATCCAAATTGTGCCTCGTCATTTTTATAGACTCTTATTACCTTGTGTTTATAATCTATAATCCAAATTGGGCCTTATCATCAGTACCTTATGTAATTGTGTGATGTGTTGTGATCAGACCCTGCTCCCCCTGGTGAAGAAAGCTGCCCAGAAGAACCAGGACATGGCCATTGGAGTGTCCAAAGCTGCCATCCTCAACATGTCCTCCCTCATGGCTTCAGTGGAAGACAACTCCACTGGAGGGTTCTATGAGTATCGGGCTAGCAAGGTTGGTAGTCTCCTCCAGCCAGTATAATATGGAACTTTCAAGTGTCTACACACTATTTATTTAGCAAAATATAACGATGATTGAAGAAGAGTGTCTTATAAAAACTTTATTCGCAAGTTTTTGGACGTCCTTCTACAGACTTTACAATGACAAAAAGAAAGAAATATGAGATGAGTATTAATAGTACAAGATATTTTTGCATATGAGAAAAATATAGTATTTATAAATATAAATGAAAGTGAAAATGTAAATTTCATATATACAGAATTAATATGCAAAATTGTGCTGAGAAAATAAAATTTATGAAATTAAAAACATTTTTACTATTACACATTTATTTGGTTTTGGGCTTATTACCTTGTGTTTATAATCTATAATCCAAATTGTGCCTTATCACTGAAATTATCTATTTATTTAAAGCCTTTAACTTCTATTAACCTTTTTTAAGCCCATAATTAGTGGCTCTAAACATTTCCCTATACCAAGTTATTAATGCCGTCTTAATTTTCAGAATATTCAGGGTAGCTTTAAGATTTTTTGTAAAATATATTTGCACATAAATATAAAAAATATATTATCAGAATTGTAGGCTAATGTATTCTCTTTTTTTTTTGCTTATCTCACGTGGTACAGGCCATGATAATCATGGTGGGTAGAAGTAGGCGACTGCTTTTACTGTAAGTGCACCACATGTCTACACATGTGAAAAGCAGTTCGACTTTGCACTCAAAAATGTGCCAGAGACCCGTTTGGTTACTTGCACTCACTAGTGGGGTTGGACTTTTGCAAGAGTCGAGGTCAATTGGAACATTTTTTTTTTAAATCAGTAAAAAGTGTCCAATGCGGGAATCGAACCCGGGTCGTAGCGGTTGAAAACCAACGGTTTAGACCATCCTTCTACCGACTCCCTAGTTTAGCATGGTATAGCCAAGTGTAGCCTTGAAAGCAACCAGAAGAGAGGCTCTTACTTTGCACCAAATTTTTCTGAGGAGCTTTTTAAATCAGAAAAAAGTGCTCAATGCGGGAATCGAACCCGAGTCGTAGCGGTCGAAAACCAACGGTTTAGACCATCCTTCCACCGACCCCTCTATATATATGTTATAATAAAATATTATTTTATTTAAAATTATATTTCATAGATTCAAATACTCTGCTAAATCGACCGCCAGAGGTCACGCTTCCCCTATAAAAACTCATTGTTGTTGTTTCCCGATGGCCGGCTCAAACCTTTTTTACATTATGTAAATAAGTTTTCCATTTTTTTATTCTTACGCCTTAAGCCAGGCAGTACTTTTATCAAACCATGTTTTTTTATATATTCCTTAAGCTCAATTAAAGAAATCTCTGACCAAAACTATTTTTATTATCATACTTTCAAGATTTTTGCCACGACTGCATTACCATAGCATAATCCTCAAGATAATCAAAATCACACAGAAAATATTTTTTGTTATATTATATATATATATATATATATATAGTAGAGATAAGTAATGGCGCAAGCCATCAGCAACTTTCAGTTGCTCGATAAGAAGAAGCCTTTTTCTTAAGAGATAAGCAAGTAATATTTGATGTGTGTGTCAGAGTGCTCTCAACATGCTCAGCAGCTGCATGGCTCTAGAGTTGAAGCCCCAGGGCATCTTAGTGGCCCCCCTCCATCCAGGCTGGGTCCAGACAGAAATGGGCACAGACAAGGCTCCTACTTCCACTCAGGAAAGTGTGACTGGACTCCTGAAGGTCATCGGCAAGCTGGGAGCCGAGGATTGCGGAGTCTTCTACAACTACCGAGGCCAGAAATTGCCCTGGTGAACACTCAAACCTGTTTTTGTTTTTCAACATTAAAAATATTTTTCCAACTATTTTTAAACTTTTTTTTTTCTATACTGTAATTTTACAAATGAAAACACCAAAATGGGAATTTTTTTTTTTTTCACTAATAAATCAAACTTCTACTGTCCTTACTGCAATGAAAAAATATTAGGAGGGCTTGATTCATCAGTGGTGAACCTTCCCAGCGGTTTCGCCAATTTAATCTACCAGACCGCTTCTTTAGATCTCTAATACTGTATTGGATCATTCTAATTATATATGCAACACTGAAGGGTGGAATCTTAGAAATGGTATTCAAGTAAACTATGGACATAAGCTTTTAGGACAGTGGAATTACATTTAAATACAAGGTTGGGTCAATAAGTAATGCACAATCATCAAAATCTGTTTTATTTAACAAACCATAAAGATGAAACTTTGTATATATGAATACCTATCTATTAGCTATATATCATTCAATATATCTACCTTCCCTCTGTACACATTTGGTCCAGCGTTCTTTCCAACTCACAAAAGTACTTTGGTAAAATGCTACATCTTGCTTTCTGAACCATCCTCTAACCTCATGGAGTAACATTTCATCATTTTCAAATATTCTACCGCGCATAGAGAATTATGTAATTTACCAAACAGGTAGAATTCAGAAGGAGCCAGGTTAGGACTGTAAGCGGGGTTAGGCATCAAAGTCCACTCATATCTGGAATTTGAGTCAATGTCTGTTGTATGGTGTGAGGGCTTGCATTGTCCTGATGAAATTTGATTTGACAGTCTTTTTGTTGAAATGGCTCTTTTTAGCTTTTCTAATGATTTACAATATCTTTCCTTGTTGATGGAAGTATTCTTGGAATGCATGTCCATGAATATGAGCCCATCTTGGTCCCTAAAGATCGTGATCATGATGTCTTTGGAAAGCCTTGGTTTTGTTGAAATGGTTCTTTCTAGCTTTTCTAATGATTTACAATATCTTTCCTTGTTGATGGAAGTATTCTTGGATGCATGTCCATAAATATGAGCCCATCTTGGTCCCTAAAGATCGTGATCATGATGTCTTTGGAAAGCCTTGGTTTTGTTGAAATGGTTCTTTCTAGCTTTTCTAATGATTTACAATATCTTTCCTTGTTGATGGAAGTATTCTTGGAATGCATGTCCATGAATATGAGCCCATCTTGGTCCCTAAAGATCGTGATCATGATGTCTTTGGAAAGCCTTGGTTTTGTTGAAATGGTTCTTTCTAGCTTTTCTAATGATTTACAATATCTTTCCTTGTTGATGGAAGTATTCTTGGATGCATGTCCATGAATATGAGCCCATCTTGGTCCCTAAAGATCGTGATCATGATGTCTTTGGAAAGCCTTGGTTTTTTCCTGACTGGAGATATTTTATGGGTCCATTGCATTGATTGACGCTTTGAAGAAGGGTCATAATGATAAAACCAAGTCTCATCACACGTTATGACTCTTTTATAAGCCTCAGAAGCTCTTCATGGGTAAGATTCGATATATGAGGTCTAAACAAATTTATTTCCGAGTTTGCATCATTTATCATGTTAGAAGCTTTGACCCCCATTTTGAGCACAATTTTTGATAGCCAAGTTCTGAAAGTAGTTTAAGAACATTTCCTTTAAAGATTGAAAGTTTTTCATCAATTTATATGTCGTTATTGTCCAGTTATTCTTGACAATTTCTGCAACAAAGAGCCAAATTTTGGTCTGTTGTGACAGTTGAAGGTTTACCTGGCATCTCTTTGTCATGAATATCAAAATCACCTTTCTGTAAACGCTGAACCCATCTCTGTATAGTGCTTCTATCCAATGTTTGGTTTCCATATACTGGCTGAAGTTTTGAGTCAATTGTTGTGGGTGAAATGTCACCGGACTTAAAGAGGAACTCGGACACCGACCGTTGTCGGATTCTTGTGTTCACATTAAGCTCTATATCTGAAGAAATACAAAAGATAAATCAATTCTGATTGCAGATATGAAAAGCAGAGTGTTCTATTTACCAGAAAACATGTATTTTATTATAATAAATTGTTTATATATTTTGCTAGGGGTGATTGTGCATTATATATTGACCCAACCTTGTATTTGCATCGAGCAATGCTCTTCCGCAAACAATAAGTACGAGGCAAGTTATGAATAATACTGTAATTTTGATGGAGGATAGTTTTCTTTATAAAAAAAGTTGATCTCTCATTATATGCATTTGCATATGCATTTACATAATGCATTCTCTCTTTTATATCAATACAGAATTAATGTAACAGCATATCCTAAGTAAATATAGAATGGTATAATGTAGATTTTATACCTTAATCTGTGCAGTTTATGCAGAAAGAACTAGTTGAAAAAATCTTCTTTCTTATCTCAGACTTGACAACCATCATTTTTTTTTTTTTTTACTTATCCTTTTAGTCTAAACTAGCGGACGTATCCGGCTTCGCCCGGGTTTTACCCGAGTAAAGGTTTGTCTAATGAATATCTCGATAAAGTGAACATTTTTTCCCGGTCCCTTGAAAAATACTCGATAAGTTGAATAAAATTAATATTAATTGTATCCCTCGGTAATTGGAAGTTAAAGGAATAGTATCTTGCCTATGAATTGTATCATTATTCTTGTCTCAAATAAATTGCCGTGTCATCCTGAATTTTGTCTTTCCTAATTTTCTACATTACAAAATCATCGTATCATCATAAAAATAATCCCAATTCTGCATAAATTATTCAATAAATGTATAGAAATGGGATATTATCCGGATGAATGGAAAAAATCATTCTTAAAAATAATTCCAAAACCAGGCAAAACGAATTATGAAATAAATAAAAGTTATAGACCTATATCATTGACATCTAATCTATCTAAAACATTTGAGAATATAATAAAAAATAAATTAAGTAACTATTATTTAGAGAATAATTTAATGAGCTCAAGGCAGCATGGTTTTATGAAATCTAGATCAACAATTACTGGAATGGATAAAATTATAGAAACTATATTGAAACATAAACAAAAAGAATTGACTTCCTTGATAGCTATAGATATTGCGGGTGCATTCGACAATGCATGGTGGCCTGCTATTATAAAAAGAATGGATAATGATGATGTTCCTTCAGATTTAATACGGATCATAAAATCTTATTTGAATAATGAAAGGGAGGTGAAATTTACATACGAATCAGAAACTTTTTATAAGAAACTAACTAAAGGATGTCCACAGGGTGGACCTTTATCTCCACTTCTATGGAATATTTTGCTAAATGATTTGTTGATAAATTTTGATTCAATGAATGCAGATATTATATGTTATGCAGACGACGTTACAATAATTTGCTGGAATAAGACTATTGAAGGACTAAAAACCGCAAGTGAATACACCTTAAATTATGTGATCCAATGGTGTAATAGAAATAAATTAACGATCAGTACAGAGAAGACTAATATGCTATACCTACATAACAGACAAAAAATACCTATTAAGGTTAATAACAATATAATAATGCCGGTCAAGCAAGTAAAAATTCTGGGAATGAAATTTTCTAATCACAAATGGAAAAACAAAGTTAACTTTACACCGCATGTTAATGATATTCTGTGTAAGGCAGGACGTATGAAAAATTTATTATGTTCACTAAGTGGCAATATGTGGGGTTTAGACACTGAAAAGAGGTTAACTTTATTCAAAACAATCATTAGGCCTGTACTTACATACGGTTCTGAAATTTGGTTCAAATATTTAAACAATCGTTGTAAACAAAAACTGAACTCCATGCAGTACCAGATCATTTTATGGGCAGTTAGAGCATACAAAACCACTTCATCAAACTGTGTGCATAGCTTGGCAAAAATTCCACTCCTAACAGATTATATAGAATCCAGAATAATCAAATTTGATCTAGCTCAAATGTCCATTGAAGATCTAATTACTTACGAACCCTATGCTCCAAGTATAGTCAAATCATTCTTACACGCAAAAATGAATGAAATTTTTGAGAACACTAATGAAATTTTCAGAAGCTTTTTCGTATTAGGAATTCCAAGATTTTTCCGTCCAAATTTTTATAATATCCAATTCATTACAGATCATGGCAATTTTGGGAAATTTTTGGCAACTATCGGCGCCGTGAAGGAACCAGGATGCTTCTGCGGAGGTGAAATTCAAGACGCGAGACATCTACTTCTGGAGTGCCCAATTTTCCGGGATTTTAGGGAAAATAGATTTGGTCGTATTGGACAGCTTGATGAATTTGTAGACAAAAAAGAAAAGTATAAAAATTTTGATCAATTTTGTAAATACATATACAACTTTCTCTTGAATTGGAAAAAAGAGAAGGAATCTTAGAAAAAAAAAAAGAACTGCGATGCTTGCTCTGTGTGTTTTCCTTTGTTGTTTGTTTTTCTCTTTGGACAATTTTCTTTAGTTAATTTATGTAAAATAATGAATTGAACAGGATTGTATATAGCCGAATTGCTGTAATGCAGTGAAATGTATTGGCGCAAATATCCCTGAGTTTGGGCTATCGCGTTTCATGATGTTAATAAAGTTAATAATCATGATAATATTTAGAGCAGATTGTTGAATTATAACAGATAAATTAGAATATTTATCTTGATTATTTTAAAGCGAAAAGTCATTTCAAAAATTTTATTTGCTAGAAACCTTCCCAGTACTATACTAAATAACTTCCCAAAGTTTCATGGCGTTCCAATGAGTGGTTTGGTCAGGCATAAAGGACAAACAGACCACACACACACACACACACATACATTCATTTTGATATATATAGATTAGACAAGATCTTGGAGGTCGTGCTCGTAAAGAAGCTCAAGAACTCTTCTTGGTTCTCTGTACAGGGATCTTTTGTCCTTTCCAATGAAATTTAGTAAATGTTGGGGAGTGGCCTCTTCGGTTTTGCACCTAGTGCACATGGGGGACAACCATCATGATTGGATGAAGTAAAATGCATCTGCCTTTGTCATTAAGACTGGAAGCACTACTCAGTGGCAGGCCGACTTAGCTCCAAAAGAAATGGCCACCTCTGACATGAGGAACAGACACCATATGCAGCTGCTCCTAACATGGAGTACAAACACTGCTCATCCTGTATTCCTGGATTAGGAGCCCAGCTGAGCCCAGGTTTTTATAGTGAGCTTGTTACTGCTCCCCCTCCTCCTTTTTCATCTGGGCTTGGGACCGGCAAAGGCAGAGTTAGTTGAGAAAATGAACATTGAGAGAGGTGTGATTTTATTTAAAACAGTATCCGCAAGTACTACACAGAGTTTCCTTAGATTAAAAAAAAAATCATTTTGTGCTGTTCCAAAATTTTGGAAATATCAAATTTCTGAAATGTTCTTAAGTATCTTTTAATCAGGTATGGAAAGAATTCATGGATAAAAATTGACCTTTAAAATTGCTTAGTAAAATATTTTTCCTCAAATTGAAAAAATAAAAAGGCGAATGAAAATGAGTAATTTTTTAAGGTGTTTTTGCCTTTTTAAAAAAATAATTCCTCTTTTTCAAAACTTAAAAGAATCAATGAAACAAAAAATATTTGTATCAGCAAATTCACCATAAGTAATCTAATGACGGAAAATAAAAAAATGCGATCAGAAAAAGCTAGTGACATAGAGTCAGTGAGGAAGTCATAATGACACATGCATTCCTTCTCTCAGGCACAAAAAAGTCAAAAGACCATTGAAAATTTTGTATTGCAAAGGAAAATTTCATTATTGACAGGAAAGTCCATATATCAATCTTCTTCTTTCTTATCTCTCATGACTGGGTGAAGTAGAATGTGTATGCCTTTGTCATTAAGACTGGAAGCACTACTCAGTGGCAGGCTCCAAAAGAAATGGCCGCCTCTGACATGAACAGACGCCATGTGCAGCTGCTCTTAAAATGGAGTACAAACACTGCTCATCCTGTATCTCTGGATTAGGAGCCCTTACAGGGTACTATCAGCCAGGCCAGCTGAACCCAGGTTTTTTAGCAAGCTTGTTACTTTCTCCCCCTCCTCCTTTTTCTTCCAGGCTTGGGACCGGTAGAGCTCGTCTGGTATTTGAACCTGGGACCTCTCACACCCAAAGCGAAAATCATACCCCTAGACCAACGAGCTACTCAATTGTCAATTTAATCATTAAGTATTTTCTCACTTTCACAATTAAGAAAAAAAGAACATGCACTTGATCCAAGACACATTAATGAAAGGTTCCATCAATATAATTGCAGAAAATCATTGCTTTAAAGCTTTAAAAGCTTGATACCTTAATATGATTGAGTGGAGATAAGAAAGAAGAAGAAGACTCTAGGTCTCATCATCTGACACAATCTAGTCCAAAAACGTGACGCCTTCAAGCTAGTACTGCTACAAATGCTGTTCAAAAACATATTCTGACTTGCTTTTTCTCTTCTGTAAGAATTTTTGAAATCCATTTGAAGCATTTCTTCTTTAGCCCCAGAGGCTTGATAACATTAACCAGAGCCACTTGAAGACAAATGGAAAGGCCTGAAGGAATTTCTAGCATGATCTGATGTTGATCTTGTTTGATGTAAAAAATTCCGACTTTGCCGGTCCCAAGCCCAGATGAAAAAGGAGGAGGGGGAGCAGTAACAAGTTCACTAAAAAACCTGGGCTCAGCTGGCCCAGCTGATAGTACCCTGTAAAGGCTTCTAATCCAGGGATACAGGATGAGCAGTGTTTGTACTCCATGTTAGGAGCGGCTGCACATGGCATCTGTTCCTCATGTCAGAGGCGGCCATTTCTTTTGAAGCTAAGTCGGCCTGCTACTGAGTAGTTCTCCCAGTCTTGATGACAAAGGCATTCTACTCACCCAGTGTGGAGATAAGAAAGAAGAGAAGAAGAAGATTAGTCCATTTGCCAGTGTCACAACGTTATTTGTTAAAGTGGTGTTGTGTTTGCTGTTGTTTCTTATCCCCTTGTGTAAAGATTACCCGAATTCCATGAGTTAATGCTCCTCGAGCTGTTTTATGATAAAACAGCGGCCTCTCCCAAAGGTCCTGTTTAGTGCATCTAATGCAAGCCAAAATGTGTTCTGGAGCTGTAGGTGCCAAGCTACATTTTGGATAAGTGGGGTAGATTTTGTTATTATTTTCTATCTTCAATGGCTTGATATGTCCTGTTCTAAATCTTGTTGTGAGTGTTTATAACAAAGGTAGCCTGCAAGTGACACGATCACAAGATGTAATGGCTAGCATTCGAGTTTTATGATACCTGAGACTATTTTGTGCAATTTCTTGTAATAGGACCAACTATTGTGTTAGCAGATGGTTCACTAATTCCTTAATTTCCATGGGAAATTTGTCAATCATAGCTGTAGTCCTCTAGTGGGTTGAACTTTTAATTACTAAGGTATATATAATGTAATCTTAAATAAGATCAAATTAAGGATACAAGGTAATAAGACCAAATCTAAATAATTTAATAGTGTGCGACGTTTCGGTAACAGCATTGTTACCATCATCAGACAAAAGAATAAATGAAAAAAAAAAAAAATCACAGCAAGTTCTTAAATAGTGCTGTTTACACACATTCTCTCTCTCTTATTTTATATATTTACTAGACGGGTGACCCGGGCTTCGCCCCGGGATTGACCCGTGTGCATATCTACCCGAGTGATATATATTTAGATAAGATTTTTTTTTTATAATTGTTTGTTATTAGCATTATCTATTTGTTTGCATCAGCATAATTTAATCTAATCTTTGATAGAGGGCGCTGTTCGTGAGCTAAGTAGAATAATTTGAATATATAGTTTTAATAATTGATTTATATATTTTTTAAAATAGCCTATCGTCTTCCCCGTATTTTTTTACCTTTGTATGGAAATTTTGGTTTGAATTAGTGAACTACTGCGAATTTGTATACCAAACAAACAAACAAACAAACATACATACAAACATTGATTTTTATATATATAGATATCTATTTATTCATATATTTATCATTATATAATCTTGATAAGGCACAATCTGGATTATAGATTATAAACACAAGGTAATAAGACCAAATAAATAAATAGTGTGTGACGTTTCAGCATTGTTACACGCTGCTACATTGAATGCAGTACTTTTGTCTGAAGATGGTAACAACGCTGTAACCTAAACATCACACACTATTTATTTATTTGGTTTTATTACCTTGTGATTATATAATCACTAGCCGAATGACCCGGGCAACGCCCGTGTTTTACCCGATTGAATGTTTTGATTCAAATACTATTTGTTACAATTGTAAATTGGCGCCTCAAATAAATGCATATATTAGTTAATAACTATAGCCTATGTGCTTTATCTGTCTATGTACTGTTGGCTTCCGTAGGCGTCTCTTACTGGGAAAAAGAAAGAGAGGATTCCATTTAGTTATTAACTAATATATGCATTTATTTAAGGAGCGACCCGCTCCAACACAATAGTTACAAAAACCAAAAAGCGAGTGGGGGGGCAAAGTCAAAAACAAAGTGTCTCGCGTAGTGGCGGCGCCATCATAGCCACGTGATTGTAGCCAACCAATAGGAGAGCGCCATTCCAGAAAAAAAGCAAACGGTGACAGAGATGATGACGCTCGTAACTGTATATAGAATATTATTCATATTTATATTTATTCTGTATTTAACCTTATATAATCTTATATGGACATTGTAATAAATCAGTTTCAATCTCTCTTGATACCAGTAACTATTTAAGAACTTGCTGTGATATTTTTTCTCATTTATTCTTTTGTCTGATGATGATGACAATGCTGTTACCGAAAGTCACACACTATTAAATTATTTGGATTTGGTCTTATTACCTTGTAGCTATAATCTATAATTATAAAAATAATTATAAAAATAAAAATACAACCTTTCGCATTGAGTTTCTTTTATTTATTATTTTATTACAATGTCTATATAAGATTATATAAGGTTAAATACATAATAAATATAAATATGAATAATATGATTATATAATCACAAGGTAATAAGACCAAATAAATAAATAGTGTGTGACGTTTAGGTTACAGCATTGTTACCATCTTCAGACAAAAGTACTGCATTCAATGTAGCAGCGTGTAACAATGCTGTCACTATTTATTTATTTGGTATTATTACCTTTTGTTTATAATCTATAATCCAAATTGTGCTTCATCATCAAATCAAGGGAAACATTTTGTATTCTTGCTGCACTGCATATTGAAATAATTTGGTATTGTTCCAAGATTCCATTGAAAGTATATTTAGATTTTTAAAAGAGCAATATCTTCTATATATATAAAAATGAATGTTTGTCTGACCTGTATACAAATTCCTCAGTAGTTCACTAATTCAAACCAAAATTTCCATACATAGGTAAAAAATAATGGGGATAACGATAGGCTATTTTAAAAAATATATAAATCAATTATTAAAACTATATATTCAAATTATCCAACTTAGCTCACGAGCAGCGCCCTCTAGAATCTCAGGCGATCTGATGGCGGCGCGCGCCCGTTGGCTGCCGGCAGGTCCTTGAGCGTTCTAGACGAGAAGCAATGCAAGTCCTTAACTATATTTACAGGTTTTCTAATTTATAACTATTTCACATATTTACATATATATTTTCATTTTTTGCTATAACTGATCTAATTCGCCGTTTAAAATAACCGCTCTTGCTATATTTGCTATGTTTAATGTGTTTGAATAGTACATTTAATCGTGTAAACCCGGGCGTTGCCCGGGTCATTCGTCTAGTACACAATAAAGGTTCTCACAATCTAAAATCTCTAATTGAAAAATTGTAGGTTTTTATATATTCTATTAACATGTTGCATAAAAATAAAGCGTAAGAACTTGGTCTACAAAGCAATTTTAAAAAATCAAGGTAATAAGACCAAATCCAAATAAATAACGTATGACATTTCGGTAACAGCGTTGTTACCATCTTCAGACAAAAGTACTGAATGTCATTACTTTGTCACTACAACATTACAATATCAGTACTTTTGTCTGAAGATGGTAACAACACTGTTACCAAAACACACACTATTTATTTATTTGTATTTGGTATTATTACTGTTGGATCCTATAGTTAATAATTTCCTTAAATTCAATTTTATATATGAAAATTAAGCCAAAATATTCTAAATTCAATTGTACAATATAAATCTTTAATATGTAAATTTTAAAGCAATCAGTATGTATGCAAATTTCTAGTTTGGTTAGTTAATAGCTTTTTTGTTTTTCTCTCTCTCTCTACCACTAGTATCAAAATCTAAGTAAAAATTCATGTACTCTAAATTCATGTGGTAGCTATATATAACTCTTAAACCAAAAGATAATAAACTAATTCAAGACAAGTGGCAAAGTGCTTCTTAGTATCTTTTACTGAACATTCAAGCCACAAACATTATGGTCCCTCATCGAGCCGGATACTTTAAAAAATTAAGGTAAGCCATTTGAAAACTTAAAATTCTTAAAATAAAGTCATGCCCAAATCAGAAGTTAAAATTCGGCACAAATTCAACTTTATTATTCAGGAAATAAAGGATCTGGAATCAAAGAATAAAGCTATTGTAGAATCCAAAAACATACATAGATTAAAGCTATTCCAACAAGAAGTTAATGAAAGGAAAATTAGCCTAAATCAAGTTATCAACACATTATTAGAATCAGAGTTAGATGAGACACAATATGACGATTATTCAAAAGCCAAAGAGGATATTTTTAATATGTTGGTGTCTATTGAAGAAGCTTTATCTTTGATTGAAACCAAAGAAAATACTCATAGTGATAAACAACTGCCCGAATTCAATGTTAATTTACCTAAGATAAATTTACCCATTTTCAATGGTGATTCAGCCAATTGGCTTAGTTTTAGAGAAATATTTAACTCCACCATTAATTCAAATCGAACACTAACTGAAATACAAAAATTTCAATATCTAAATGCATCTGTTAAGGGTCCTGCGGAAAAGTTGATTCGGGGTTTTCCCATTTCTGACAAAAACTACCAGCAAGCATGGGATACCTTATGCAATAGATTTAATAACAGAAGAGAATTGGCTTTTTCACAAATCAACAAAATATTCTCCATAAGGCCATTAAAATCTATTTCGGCAGGTTCTCTCTATGAAATCCTTGATGTTTGCAATGAAGGCATTAGAAATCTCTCAGTGCTAGGACTTGAGAAAAACACATTAACAGATCTAATCCTGATCAATTTTTTTGAAAAAAGAATTGGTGAAGCCCTCAGGAAAGAATGGGAATTAACCCTTCAAAATGAAGAATATCCAACATTTGAAAACTTTGTGAATTTTTTAGAAAAACATGCTAGAAGCCTGCAAGGTATGAGAATTCCTTTGTTCCAGGAACAAAAAACTTCTAGCAAAAATATGATGGCTCACGGCCTTTATGTCAACAAAGGTCAAAATTGTATTTTATGTCATCAAATTCATAAACTAAATGACTGCCATAGATTCATAAATCTTCCCTTGCCTAAAAAATGGGAATTAGTTAAAAAACATAAACTTTGTCAAAATTGCCTTAGAGCAAATCATGAGATATCCAAATGTCTCATCACATCAAGATGTAAAAACTGCAAGCAGAACCATCATACTCTTCTGCATGGATACAACTCTGAACCATCCATTCCACAACCAACAACCTCTCAAGAGATGTTGATTTCAACAAATACCATCTGTAATGTGATGCCTTTGGAAACGGAAACAAATATTCTACTGTCAACAGCCCTTATTAAGGTCAAGGCGAAGGATGGCTCATTTGTGCTATGTAGAGCATTAGTGGACAATGGGTCCCAAATAAGCCTAATTTCAGAACAATGTTGCCACAAGTTGGGACTTGAAAAAAGGAAAAATTCTTATACACTAAAAGGTGTAGGTGACATTGTTGTCAACAGGACAACATCGCAGGTTGAAATAGAGTTCACCCCACATCATAATGATCAATTATTTTCTGCCAGAGCATTTGTGGTTGAGAGGGTAACTGCAGACCTTCCAAACTTCTAAATTCAGTCAGCAGACTTTCCTCAGTTAGAAAATTTGCTCTTGGCAGACCCAGAATTCTATGTCACCAAGCCCATAGACCTAATTTTGGGTGCAGATACCTTTGTAGAAATCATTCTAGGTCAGAAAACAGATTTAAAGTACCATCCTATAGCACTTAATACCAAGTTAGGTTGGCTTGTTGCTGGGAGAATCCATTCAAATATTAAGTCGAATACTTCGGTAATCAATCACTGTACCACTGAACTTGATTCCAGCATAAGAAAATTCTGGGAACTTGAAGATGTCCCAATTTCTAAGGCCCAGTTGGGTACAAAGAAGGCCTGTGAGATATTATTCAAGTCAAACCTCAAAAGAGACATTAAGGGCAGATATTCAGTCAATCTCCCTTTTAAATCAACACCCAATTTAGGTGATTCAAGATCTCAAGCATTGGAAAAAGGGCTACAGGAAAATCCAAGTAAATCTGAAGATAATTCAAGTAAATCTGAAGAAAATCTAAGTAGATTCGAAGATAATCCAAGTAAATCTGAAGAAAATCCAAGTAAATCTAAAAAGTCACGTATCTCTAAGTTAACTCCACAAATTACTTCTAAACAAAACCAATTACTTCCTTCTGAATCAAGTCAACCATCCACTCCAGAACAACCTCTCGCTTCTCAGTCAAGTGAACCACTCTCATCTAAGAAAGAAACTTTGATTATTCCTAAGATAAAGCCACCACCCTATTATAGGCGAAAACGTCAACTTCCTGCTGAGAAAACTTCATGGGATGAACCAATTGAATCAGATATAAAGTCAAATTGGAATAAATTCCAAACTCAACTATCGTGCCTAAAGGAAATCAAAATACCAAGATACCTGAACAGTTCATCTTCTGAAATAGAAGAATTACAACTACATGGATTTTGTGATGCATCCCTTAATGCTTATTCAGCAGTTTTTTACTTGAAAACTAGATTCAAAATTCAAAAGATCAAAATCAATCTGATAACCTCAAAAACTAAGGTTGCACCATTAAAGACCATTACAATTCCAAGACTTGAACTAAGTGCAGCATTGCTTTTGGCTCAACTGAATCAAGTCATTCTTGAATCATTTCCTTTTCAACCTGACAAAACCTTTTTGTGGACTGATTCACAAATCTGCATAGATTGGATAAGATCAGATGCCAGCAGATGGAAGGCCTTTGTTTCGAACAGAGTGTCGTCAATTCAAAATTTGACTCAAATCACTGATTGGTTCCATGTATCCAGTCAAGATAATCCAGCTGATTGCGCATCAAGAGGAATCATGCCTCAAGACTTGGTCAATCATAGAATTTGGTGGCGGGGTCCTATTTGGCTTCAAGAAAATAATGTTCGATATATTCCTTCTTCACCAACCCAAGTAAATCTCAATATCATTCAAGAAGAAGTCGGTGAGGGTCAAGTGTTGGATCAAACAACCTTAATTCAAAATTCAGAAACTATGTTAAATCTAGAATTCATTGTAAGGTATTCCACAATGACCAAATTGATCCGAATCACAGCTTGGTGTTGGAGATTCTACTACAATTGCCTCCTCTTTGATCCAATTCGTCAGAAAGGACCTTTGACAACAAGAGAATTAACAAAGGCAATTCAAGTCTTAGTCAAATCAATTCAGCAAGTTGAATTCTGCACGGAAATAAAATTACTGAAGTCAAACAAGCAACTACCTCTGTCCAACAAGCTAACTTCTCTAAATCCCTTCTTAGACACTCAAGGACTTCTAAGAGTTGGAGGTAGACTCAAGTATTCCTATTTAAATGAAAATCAAAAATTCCCTCTCTTACAACCAAAATCCCCACGCCAGGAATCACTTATCAAAAATCTCTTAACTGAGAATGCCGACATTCCTGAGGCTATTGATGAGAATCAAGAAGATTCTTCAATTTTAGAAACCACTTTTGTCATTGAAGACGAAGAGTCTAACAAAGATATCGGGACTCCAAAGATTGAAATCTCCGAAGTTTCGGTTATTGATAAATCGGAAGGCAAATATTCGAAAGAACCAGTGGTCAGTGTAGAAGCTCTGGATAAGAAAGAACTGTGCCATGATGACTCAGCTCACCTCAATGTAGTTGAAGCTGATCTTAATCGACCTAAAGAGGCTACCAGTGGCATAATCAATGTTTATACAGAAGCTAATGAATCGTCAAGCAAAGAGAAAGTTGTACCTGTTGAAATTGTGGATACATCAACAAAGGATTATCTACAGAGCGGTGAAAAGGCAAAATTATCCCGCTGGAAGCCCATCGATTCTCTATGCTTAGAAGACGTCAAGGAATCTGAAGACGACGATGAAAATTACAGTTCATCGGCATATATAGAATGGCCGGAAATCTTGGGGAAAGAAGTCTTAAGACCCGAAGCTTTAGAAAAGGCAGTCAATCTGGAAGATTTTGAGAAGGCGGCGGAAAGTCGACAGCTCTCCAATGAACATTTAGAGGAATCGACCGAACAAGGCTCATGCATAAAGGCTGAATCAAAAACTTGGGAAGATCCTATTGAATCCGACTTAGCAGCCGCAGAGTCTGATAATCCAGCAGTTCCCGAAAGAGAACTGGCCAACGAATCTGAAAATCTCATCCAAGATTCACCTCAATCGGATACTCAAGGATGGAAGCTGATTCCATTACCTTTCAAACAGTGAGAATTGTAATCTTAGCTACATAGTCGGAATCAATTAGTCCAGCATCTATACTATTGGAACTCTTTTTTTTATTTTTATTTTTATTTTTTTTATTTTCTGGTCATCTCTTCCCAGCCGGGGGAGTATGTTGGATCCTATAGTTAATAATTTCCTTAAATTCAATTTTATATATGAAAATTAAGCCAAAATATTCTAAATTCAATTGTACAATATAAATCTTTAATATGTAAATTTTAAAGCAATCAGTATGTATGCAAATTTCTAGTTTGGTTAGTTAATAGCTTTTTTGTTTTTCTCTCTCTCTCTACCACTAGTATCAAAATCTAAGTAAAAATTCATGTACTCTAAATTCATGTGGTAGCTATATATAACTCTAAAACCAAAAGATAATAAACTAATTCAAGACAAGTGGCAAAGTGCTTCTTAGTATCTTTTACTGAACATTCAAGCCACAAACAATTACCTTGTGTTTATAATCTATAATCCAAATTGTGCCTTATCATTAATTTTTAAAATTAAAAAAGGCATATCCTGACCACATTCACATGAACTTTTTGATGGCAGAGCGCCATCTAGTGGAACAGAAATAAACTAAACATTGATTTAGCCTGTTCCTAGATATTTGGCCTAACCATTTTCTTGATAAATCAAGAAAAGTTAACCACGAACGCGTTTAGGACTGTTGGCCCTTGTCAGCGTGGTGCAGACTGTATCTCTATGACCAAAAAAATATTTTTTTTTATGTGGGAAAAAAAAAAGAGCAGCTACCATTGGGGACATTTACCAGCGAGTGCAAGTAACCAAACGGGGTTCTGGCACATTTGTAAGTGCAAAGTCGAACTGATTTTCACATGTGGCGCACTTACAGTAAAAGCAGTCGTCAAACTCTACCCACCATTATTATCATGGCCTGTACCATGTGTACTAGGGCAAATCAAAACAAAAAATTAAAAGAATTCTCCATTAATTTGTATTTTAAAATAAAGACCTTCTATGTTTAACTTTGTTGTAATTGTAAAACGACATTTGAAAAGTTTTACCACAAATGTTTCTTTTGAACGAAAAATCATAATTTATTTTAAGGAGAAATAACGATTTGAAGAATGAATTTCTTCAAAGGGGGAGATGTAACGGCAGCTGGCATGCCTATATAGTAAATTATCAGTGAGCACATTATTATCACTGATGATACTCTGTGCAGTTGCTTTTTGACTGATTGTAATATATACCACATGTAAACTTATGTCTTAGAATTAATATGCTATATCTGATGTTGGCCTAAAAGAAATAAAGTCTTTCTTTTTAAACTTCCAAGTACTTCTTGCTGATTAACGTCAACCAACAAATACGAGAACGTTACATTAGGGATGAAGTATGAAAGGATGAATTGTGAAGAGTAATGATTAACGGAAAAATAAAAGTGTCCAATCATTACTCTTCACAATTCATCCTTTCATACTTCATCCCTAAGGGTAGAAATAGTCGTTATTTCTCCTTAAAATAAATTACGAATTTTCTGTTCAAAAGAAACATTTGCGGTAAAACTTTTCAAACGTCGTTTTACAATCATAAGCAGCATTATATTGTATTATTGTTATAATTGTTGCAAGTCTTTACCAGTAAATAACCCATGTTTTGACAATGATATCAACTTAGTCTGAAATATTGTACCTTTAGAGCAGGAAAAGGAAAATATTCCAAAAGCACCTTATCATATAAATGCAAATTAAAAAATAAATAGCGTCAAATATTTCTTTATTTTTTTAATATGTTGATGCAACAAGTTTGTGGGGAATATTGGTTCGGCAGCACAAAGCTACATAGATGGTTGAAAAACATTTTTTGATATCACGAACATACTTCATAACTTTACTGTAACAACAAATCCGCCTTTGCCGGTCCCAAGTCCGGATGAAAAAGGAGGAGGGGGAACAGTAACAAGCTCGCTAAAAAACCTGGGCTCAGCTGGCCCTGCTGATAGTACCCTGTAAGGGCTCCTAATCCAGGGATACAGGATGAGCAGCGTTTGTACTCCATGTTAGGAGCGGCTTTTCCTCATGTCAGAGGTGACCATTTCTTTTGGAGTTAAGTTGGCCTGCCACTGAGTAGTTTTCCCAGTCTTAATGACAAAGGCAGACGCATTCTACTTCACTCAGCTTGATACCCTAATATGATTGAGTGGAGATAAGAAAGAAGACTGTAACAACCTTGAAATACTAGAATCATATTCATGATAGAATTGTGAAAACGTTTAAAAGACAAAAATATTTTACCACAATGAGTTTCTTTTTATTTCAAAATGCTAGCTTTCAAGTGATAATCGCTCTTCAACAGGCTTAATAAAACATTGACTATATCTTACAAGAAATATTTACAAATATATATGCACACAGCGTTGATATTTAAACTAAAATTTTAAATTGAAATGTAATTAAACAATGTTATGGGATATGTCTATTTGAATACCATTGTTAGATTACATTTAAATTTTAAAATTTCAGTTGTAAATATCCACGCTGCGCGCGTATGTATTTGTAAATATTTCTTGTAAGATATAGTCGATGTTTTTTATTAAGTTCGTTGATGAGCGATTATCACTTGAAAGTTAGAGTTTTAAAATAAAAAGAAAGTCATTGTGAGAAAATATTTACTATAATCATAGTTAGTGCTTTTAAAAAATATTCATAAAATTTAATAACTGTTGAAATATTCCCAACATATTTCATAGGTGTGGAGAAGGTATTAAAAAATAGCATTGTGATGATGATAATAATTTAATTCACAAATATAAATTAAAAGATTGATGAAACAACATTTGACTAACAAGTTGAATGGCTTTGGTGTATCAACGGCCCTTGGTGCCAAAGTATTCCTGCAAGACCAAGTCCAGAAAGTAATGCAAGAGAAGTTTCATCATTTTGACAAAGAGGACGTTCCATTCTGCCTTCTCCATCAGTGTCTTTAGGTTGAGTTCATTACGATTTGGCCGCAGATTGGCTGGTTTTTCAGGGAGCGGTGCTTTTACCTTCTCAGGAGGAGGGGCTTTCTTATTTGGGGGAGGGGCTTTCTTATTTAGGGGAGAGGCTTTCTTATCTGGAAGAGGAGATTTAAGGTTCTGTGGTAGTGGGGCTTTCTTTACTGAAGCTGGAAGATCAATATTCTCTGTGGGGAGGGATTTCTTGTCGTTGCGGTCGAGGGTACGACGTCTGCTGTTCCTGTAGGGCCACCACAACAGCCGTGGATAGACTGTCAGGGGCCGGGCTGTGGGTATGAGGTCCCTGAGCCTCAACTTTCGGGATGTGCGGGCAGTGCTCTCAGACACAGCTGCCAATAGAAGTAGGCCTAGCAGCAGGCCTCTAAGGAGCATCATCTCCTGGACACACATTCATCCATTAATACTAATCTAGAAATAACCAGATATCATGGTAAATATTGTTGCACCAGGCTGCGGTTTGGCAGATTCTTCGGTCTTGATTCTCTCCTCAGACGCGTCTTGCATCTTTCCAGAACGTGTCTCAACCATTCTACAAGGTTAAACCAGTCAATAATAAGACAACTATATCTTTAGGTAGCACCTAGAATATCTCTTTATTCTGGTTCAAATCACATAAATAGGTACCGCTCAGCAAGAGCAACCTAGTTCTCATGATAATTGAAACAATTAATAATATGTGAAGGCTATTCACATATTAAACAAATTTTAACGCGGGATTCAATCCCGGTTCATGACTGTCGGGAATCGAGCGTGTTACCCTCTCATCCACCGACTTATATCGGGAATCGAGCGTGTTACCCTCTCATCCTTTTTATTTGTTTTTCTCTTTATTTATCTCATCAAAGTTTAAAGCAGGTTGGGTATTCAGTGTAACAAAATACAAATGTTTTATAGTACATAATATTTAATAATGATATTCTGTTTTATAAAAATAAAAAATGTAAAATTTAAATTTGAAATATATGAAAAATAATATAAATAATTTTTAAAATATGCGCATTAATCATGATGCAAATAATAAGCGGTTGGTAATTTTTTTTTTCTAATTTATTTCAAAACTGGTATGTCAAATTTGTCCTGAATCTAAGCGATCTCTTAAAAACTGTCAAAAAGACGCAATGATTTGCTTTTTAAAAGGGATATTTGCTTTATACAGACATAACCAGGGAGAGAGATCTATGAAGGCTGTTAGATATGTAAAGTAAAAAATAATTAAAGAAAATTTGTTTTTGGAAAACGACATTTTATTTTCTAACATAGTCCTCATTCAGCTTTATACAACTGTTCCAGTGAAAGTTGTTTTCACACAGATGTAATATATTTTTCTCTCAATATATCATAAGTATTTTAAAAATATGTAAATAACAATGTGTATATAAAAATAGTATTTATCATTAATTTATTATCGTGATACTCCTGTTGAAGGACTGACAAGTCCGAAAACTTGAAATAAAAAGTTTGTACAAGAAACTTAGCCCTGGAAGCTTTATTTACTTTATAATATATAACTGCATAACGAGCAAAACTTCCTCTTTTAAAAGTGTAAAAGTAAAAAAAAAAAAAAAAACTGTTCCAGTGATGCTCCGATTTTTTTTTAATCCCCTGGGAAAAGTATGATGTTTTTAGGTATTCAAAGTATCCATTTACATAATCGATAACCTCTTCATTTGATGAAAATTCCCCCCTCCCAGCCATTTATTTAGATTTAGGAAGAGGAAGAAGTCACAGGGGGCCAAATATGGGGAATAAGATGGATGATAGACCAATTGGAAACCTAATTCAAACAATTTGGCAGCTACTAATAAATGGTTATAAATGATGGGGCTAAATCACCATGAACTTCGTTTAGAAAGGATATAATTTGGGAAGCCGACTAACGTTTCTTCTTCTTTCTTATCTCCACTCAATCATATTAGGGTGTCAAGCTTGTAAAGCTTGAGAGTTTTGATGGTGTTTGGGTGAAGTAGAATGCATTTGCCTTTGTCATTAAGACTGGGAGTACTACTCAGTGGCAGGCCGACTTAGCTCCAAAAGAAATGGCCGCCTCTGACATGAGGAACAGACGCCATGTGCAGCCGTTCTTAACATGGAGTACAAACGCTGCTCATCCAGTATCCCTGGATTAGGAGCCCTTACAGGGTAGCCGGGCCAGCTTAGCCCAGGTTTTTTAGTGAGCTTGTTACTGCTCCCCTCCTCCTTTTTCATCCGGGCTTGAGACAATAACTTTGGGATAATATCTCGCGAAATTCATTTTTATCCATTTTGGAATCAATCACTACGGCGCGAGCTTTCCAAGCTATGTATAGATATATAAAGCTTATGTCCATAGTTCATCTAAAATACCCATTCCAAGAGTCTATCATCAGTATCAGTATAAAAGGAAGTTCGAAAAATGCAATATAACAGTGGTATGGTAGATTAAACTGGCAAAACCGCTTGGAGGGTTCACCACTAATGAGCCAGGGCCTCCCAATAATTTTTCCATTGCAGTAAGGGCAGTAGAAATTGTTTAATTTTTTAAATAATCATACGCGTCTATAATAGTTTCGAATTTTCATAACCAAGATTTAGTTGGAGGTTCATGGCGGTAGGATACATATTAGATGTAGGTCCCAAGAAAGATTCCACCAGGCTGTATTGTGGAAAGGCATACAGCAAGAATGTCTGGCTTCATGTTGTGGTGGGGCATCAGCTATGAAAGTAGGAATTCTTTAGTCTTTATTCAAGTCACAATGATTCTTCAGCTATACATTGCAGATGTGTTACAACTCGTCGTGTTACCATTTTTTTAGCAGACTAATAATGTCATTTTCCAACAAGATAAAGCCCGACTACATATAGCCAACATCTCACGAGCCTTCCTTCAAAATATTGACATCCTTCCCTGGCCCGCATGTTCCCCAGATCTTTCCCCAATTGAGCATGTGTGATGGGAAGAAAATTTGGAAATCTCCACAGCCAACTAATCTTCAACAGCTTCAGCAAAAATTGAAATGGCTTGGTCTAGCATCCCACAAGAAGCCAAGGAAAAAAAAAAACTACGACAGTATGCCTCCCCATGTAGCTCTTGTATACATGCCAAAGGAGAACACACCCAATATTGATAAAAATCTAGGTATCTCAATAAATTTACATCCCTTTTTTTGAAATTTCATTCAATTATTTTCACATTACCATTATAAAGATCACCAATTTTCAGAAAATTTACATATGCATATCTTTTGAAAATAGAGCAATCCATAAATAAATCTTTAAATAAAAGGGCATAAATTGGATCAAAATATCATTTATTTTACCAAAATTTCAGTTGGCTAAACGCCAACCTTTATCAAGGTATTAAAACATTTTAAAGTGTGTCAACAACAAACTCAGCGCCACATAACGTCAATAAATTAAGTTTTAAAATATTTTTGTTTATATTCAACGGGAAGAAAAAATATGTATATCTAGGTGATGCAATTTTTTTTTTTTTTTTTGTAGCCAGTGTATATAAAATTAGCATTATTTTACTCTTACCTAGTATTGCGTCCTTCGTCTCAAAAAAAATTTTTTTTTTCTCTTAAAAATGAGCTTTTTTTCTCAATTGAACTAACAATCTTTTGTTAACTAGGCAAAATGGTCTCAAGGTGCTATTGTTTTATATGATAATGTTATTGTTAACATGAATCTTTAAAAACATTTTATGCCTTCACGTTTATAGACCAGTCTGCTTCAATCAATAAAAGTTAGCGTTATAAAAAATGCATTAATATAAAAAAATTAAATAAAGAAAGATCAAACAAGGAAAAGATTCCGTTTATAACCGAGGCCCTGACTCTTCAAACTTCACAAATCCAAGAAAACCGGTAAATACACACTATTACTCATATTTAGAGAAGAAGTAAAAATATAGTAAACACTTATAAAAATCGCTAATCAGTTTCTACATATTAAATCATATTAGGTTCAAAATTCATGATGATCGTCTCCCGCCGCTTTTATTTTCACTTCACATCTAATTGCTCAATGACAGAATATCATTTTTTTCCTTTTTAGTACATTTAAATAAATTTAAAAAATATATATTTTTACTTATTAATTGAATTCCAGTGTCTTGAAGATACTGAGTCACCAGGTGTCGCTCTGTGAGGACGAGCGTTATCGTCTATTAACACAAATTCTGTGTCTTCTGTGAGCCAACGGAAGAACATATTGCTCTAGGATCTCACCACGATACCTTTGACCAGTCAGGGAACCTCCTTCAAACACATGCAGATCGGTGCGTCCATTGAAAGAGATGTCTGCCCACACCATCATACCGCCACCACCAAAGTTGTCTTTTTCTCTTACATTTGATGGGCTATATCGTGTCCCAACCTCTCTCTATATCTTGTATCGTCGAGAATCACGCTGGAGGATAAATCGGTATTCATCTGTGAAGAGAATTTTGCTCCAGTCATTGTCTGTCCTGTCTTGATGCTGACGACCACAGTTCAAATGTGTAGTCTTGTGTAACGATGATAATGGAATCCATGCAACTAGGCGTCTTGCATAGAGGACAACAGCATTAAATCTTCTGGACACAGTTTGGGCAGAAATGTTTCTTCCAGTGACAGATTCAAGCTCAGATACAAGCATCCTACGTGATACCTCTCTATTTCATTTGGCAGCTATTACCAAAATTCTGCCATTTTGTGGTGTTATGACTTTTGGGTGTCCTGGAACAGGTCTTCAGAAGACATCTTCTGTATCTTGAAAATGCTTCCAGAGGCGTGAGACCACCATTCTTGAAACATTTAGACGCCTTGCTGCATCAGCTTGGCTTAATCCCATTTCCATCCTTCCAATAGCACGTCACCTTAAAGAATCAGCTAAACGATGCCAATAAGCCCCATTAAAGTACAAAAGAATAAAATTAATTTGAAAAGAAAAGATTCAAAAGTGTTTAGACAACAAAAAGCAGCAGCCAGACGAGAAACCAAAGAAACAATAAATGTTTGAGTGGCATGTCTAATTTTGCATATTTTCTTACGCATAATGTCATTTTAAATACCTGAATGCGGTTTTGTGCTTTTAAGTGTCTTATTTTTAAAGATATGAAGCAAAAACCAGATGTAACTTAACTTTTGATTATCAGTGTGTTTCTCAAATTTCCAAAGAACAATTTATATATATCAATAAAAAGACGTATTCTCATGTATGGTCAGCCAATTTTAATTACAAAATCTAAAACCCATTTTCTAAAGGCTAGGAACATTCGAAAACGGAATTATTAGAAAAAAATACAGGTTCATCACGATATTAATAAACGATCTCAAGCTTGAAAATATCAACGACAACATATTAGAAGTTACTTTTACGAAAAAATCAGAACAAATGAAGAAAACCTTCACAAAGAAGTTACCAACTACAAAGGTGAAAAAAGAGAAAAATAAATTAAAAACCTAAACTAATCACTATCGGAATGGTAAAGAAAAAGTAAATGCACTCAAAATACAACTGACCAAAAAAAAAAAACATTCTAAAACCAATAATACATTTTTCAAAAACCAGAATGATATCAGAATAAATTATCAAAATTCAAAACTATTATAGACGCGTATGATTCTTTTAAAAATAAAACAATTTCTACTGCCCTTACTACAATGGAAAAATTAATGGGAGGGCCCCCCTGGCTCTATTGCAGTAAGGGCAGTAGATTTGTTTTATTTTTAAAAGAATCATATGCGTCTATAATAGTTTCGAATTTTGATAACGGATGGCGCGCTAATGCATCAGAATAAATTATGTTAATTTTATATTTTTTGTAAATGTGACATGAACTTACGTACATAAAATATTAGTATAATTATGGTAATCTAAGGCTTTTGACCTCTAATAAACGAATTTTGAACTTGAGGAGAGGAAATGTAAAAGAATTACTTTTTTTAAATATTTAAATTTGTAACTTTTTATCTTAAAATTGTGTAAACAGGAATATATAAAAAAAAAACTCCAGGTAGTTTAACAAAGTGGGTGGTTACACAAATCGTTCTAAAAACCGAAGTATCAATGACCGCTTGAGCGTGACTTGAGAGAAACTTGACCGTGAGGCCACCGTCGTCTGCTATACTTCCTGGTCAAGAAATGCAATTACACCGGTCATTATCTCGTGTTTACTCTGTTGCCCCTTCCATCTTTTTTGGCCGTTTCTTCCCCAATCTCTTTTTTTGCTTCCTATCTTTTCGTCTCATTCATATATTCTACTATTTTAGTTTGATTTTAAATTTGTTAATGAACATATTACAAGTCTAGTTAAACGATATTTCTAGTTGATCACAATTTTTCCTAATTTTATCTGTCTTAAGCACAAAAACTACCAGAGGCATTCTATCTTCAATCTTCACCAATCTCTTTTTTGCCTCCTATCTTTCGTCTCATTTATATATTCTACTGTTTTAGTTAGATTATGAATTGGTTAATAAATATAAGTCTAGTTAAACGATAGTTGATCACAATTTTGCCTAATTTTATCTGTCTTAAGCACAAAAACTACCAGAGGCATTCTATTCCAATCTTCACCAATCTCTCTTTTGCCTCCTAATTTTTCGTCTCATTCATATATTCTACTATTTTAGTTTGATTATAAATTGGTTAATAAATATAAGTCTAGCTAAACGATAGTTGATCACAATTTTGCCTAATTTCATCTGTCTTAACACAAAAACTACCAGAAGAGGCATTCTATTCTCAATCTTCTTTATTATTAAATCTCACGAACTTCTGTACATTGGATTCCTTCCATGAACTAAATACCTCACATATATGTAATTTTTTTCACATGTTCAGCGTATTTACGCAAGTTTGGTCTTAAATACCCATTTCTTGGTTTCTCAAGAAGCCTCTGGGACCAAAATACTTTTTGGTTGCAGTGGTACAGCCTGCTCCACACTGACGAGCGATAACAGCGCAAAACGCGTTCGTGGATGGCTTTTCTTGATTTATCAAGAAATTGGGTTGGCCAAATATTAGGGAACAGGCTAAATCAACGTTTAGTTGATTTCTGTTCCACTAGTTGGCGCTCTGCCATCTAAAAAGCACATGTGCTCCTGGTGACCTATCTTCAACCGATATTACTGACTTTCATATAACTAGTATTGACCCTCATACCTATATATATATATATAATATAAACACGAGGCATATTTAAAAAATTGTTTCATATAAAAAGAATCATACGCATCATAATTCTCAATTAATTTCTAATCATGGAAATTTCAAAAGTTTTTAAAAAATAATTAAGGCGGTGGAAGACTCGAGTTGTTTTTGTGGACAGGAGGAACAAACCTCAATACATATTTTACTAGATTGTCCTGTTTTTCAAGACTATAGAATCAACAATGAATTAATTGTAACAGATCCAAGTATTTTTATTTCCAGTAAAGAAATACATGTATATATTAAATTGAATACCTTCTGTAGATATACTGCGTGACATTGAAAATGGAACACCAAGTAATAGTGGCCAGAAAATTATGCAAATTTCAGGGTAGACGCGCCTAACCGAGTTATGCAAATGATGTAAAATGCGCAGCTCTCGTGCGCACATGGAATAAGATATAAGGGAAGGAACTTGCAGAAAGGACAGTATTCGTGTCGTTATTTCTTCAAGGAAAATCATTGTAGAAATTTTGTTCTTGTGTCAAAAGACACGTGTAATAACAGAGAATGCCAGGTCATCGTAAACGGAGGCAGTTCAAGCAGACAGACGCTTTTACGAGGGGCATGGTGATCGGACTGAAAAGGGCAGGTTGGTCCATACGTCAAATCGCAGCTGATACACACCTTGGTGCGTCCACGGTGCACCGACTATGGAGAAGATGGTTGGAACAAGGAAATGTGGCAATTTATAGGAATGTCGGTGCAACCAGAGTGACGTCAGCACGTGTGGATCGGCGTATCCTTCGACAAGCAGTGGCGGCCCGACAAGCCACTTGTACCGCCATCCTGCAACATGTGCAAGACATCCTAGATCATTCCATCTCGACCAGAACCATTTCCCGTCGATTGGTTGCTAATGGCTTGCACTCATGCCGTCCGCTAAGAAGACTGCCATTGACCCCACCGAATAGGCGCCAACGTTTGGAATGGTGCCGGGCTAGATCGACGTGGATGACGGAATGGCACAGGGTCGTGTTCTCAGATGAGACGCGTTTCTGCTTGTCCAGTGATAGTCGCCGTGTACGCGTGTGGCGTCGACGTAGAGAAAGGTCCAATCCGGCAGCAATTGTGGAACGCCCCACCGTGCGACAACGTGGAATCATGGTTTGGGGCGCAATCGCGTATGATTCCAGGTCACCTTTACTTCGTATTCAGGGAACTATGACGGCCCAACGATACGTTGATGATGTGCTGCGACCGGTGACACTCCCCTACCTTCAGGGGGTACCCAATGCTCTTTATCAGCAGGATAACGCCCGACCGCACACTGCTTGCATTAGCCAATAAGCTCTGCAAGATGTACAGATGCTTCCCTGGCCACCGTACTCTCCTGATCTCTCACCAATCGAGCACGTCTGGGACATCATTGGACGCCGTTTGCATGCCTTGCCACAGCCGCGTTCAGAAGACGAACTGTGGCAAATGGTTGAGAGGGAATGGAGAGCCATCCCTCAGGACGCCATCCGTACTCTGATTGACTCTCTACCTAGACGTGTTGCTGCGTGCATCGCCGTCCGCGGTGGTCCTACTTGCTACTAAGCCGACGCCGTTCTCGCTCTGTATTATGACTATCATTTTGAAATAAAGATCACTTATTGTTCGTCCCTGTCTCTCTCTGTCTGCCGAGTTTCATCACTTTCTGGCCACTATTTCTTGGTGTTCAATTTTCAATGTCACGCTGTGTATATTTCAAATTATATAGCAACAAATATCTTTCAAGAAACTGATAATTTATTATGTTAATTATAGATATATTGCCAGATATTCATTTCTTTTGTACAAAGTTCTCTGTTCTCGTTTTTTTTTCTCTCTCCCTTTCTCCTTGTCAATATCATATGACTATTCTTTACGACCTACAATTATTGTAAAAATATATGTATTGACAAATGCATAAATGTATAAGAGCGCAAGTGCCCCTAGGGGGACATAGCGCTTTAAATTGAAATAAATAAATAAATAAATATAGTTAAATTTTCTTAAAATAAATAATAATTCGATTTTTATATTAATATGTAGTGTAATCAAAACAGTAAAAATGTTCTCCCAATAATACACGTTAAAATAAAGCCAATATAGATGAAACAACGCACAATTGATAAAATTCAACGAGAAAAATATAAACACACAGTAATATATTTTGAAAATAGAGCAATCCATAAATAAATCTTTTATTAAAAGGCTTATATATTGGATAAAAATATCATTTATTTTACCAATATTTCAGTTTGCTGAACGCCAACCTTTATCAAGGTATTATAACATATTGTCACGGTAGTGATAACGATTATTACAAAAGTTTAAGTAAAAATAATTTATTGATTAGAATGCAAACTATTTTTTAAATTCAATTTAGAAGTAATAATATACAAGCAGGGTAAGGGGTATGACTATGCAAATATTTATGATGATAAACAACAGAGCATTCAAAATAATAATTCTGTGGCAATATTAATATGTGTCAACTGCTGAGTTTGTTGTTGACACACATTAATAAATTAAGAAAAAGGTATCTCTCTTTATCGTGCAACTGAAGGTTGCTGCGCAAGCCATCAGCAACTTTCAGTTGCACGATAAGTAGATGCTTTTTTCTTAATTTATAAATCTTATCCCAGTACAATATCACATTTGTACTATTTTTTCACACATTAATATGTTTTGAAAATAGAGAAATCCATAAATAAATCTTTATTTAAAAAGGCATATATTGAATGAAAATATCATTAATTTCACCAATATTTCAGTTGGCTGAACGCCAACCTTTTGTACGGTATTATAACATATATTAATGGGTTATAATACCTTGAAAAAGATTGGCGTTCAGCCAACTGAATTATTAGTAAAATAAACGATATTTTGATCCAATTTATGCCTTTTTAATTAAACATTAATATGTTATATAATTATATAACTCATTGTAAATAGCTCAACTTTCTCTCTCCACGATACTAATTATTACAGATAACTTCATTAAATCAACTTCCATCATTGCTTAACATATTGTAAATAACTACCTTGCGGTTTCTTCTATCTACTTATGTTGTTGCTTATTTGTTTAATGTATATGTTTATTCAATGCTATTTTTTCTTAATTGTTTATTTTCTTTTTGACACTTCTGTTACCTACTCTACTACAATATGAATTATTGTAAATAGTTTCACGCGTAGTTATCCAGATCGAATATAGCGTTTCTTATTTGCAATTGGTAATAAATAAAATATGTTATAATACCTTGAAAAAGATTGGCGTTCAGCCGACTGAAATATTAGTAAAATAGATGATATTTTGCTCCAATATATACCTTTTAATTAAATACAGTAATATATTTTCGTGATTGGCGATTACTTTTGTAAATTCAAAATAAATTAAATATATTTATGCAAACCTCCAGTGAACGACCACCTCCTGGAAAGATTGGGATATTTTAAGCTATAGGAAATTCTATCAATGTTTGTATAGGCCGATTGGTTTTAAAATAAAAACATTAAGCCTCTAGGGAAAAATTTCTTTTAAAAATATTTTCCATTAAAACACCAATAAATCTTTATTTAAATAAATATTTATTGGTGTTTTAATGTAAAATATTTTCTCCCGTAGAAGGGCTTTCTACCCCGTAAGCTTGAGAGATTTATAAATAAAAATATTTTAAAAAGAAACTTTTTCCTGGAGGCTTAATGTTTTTATTTTAATATTGATTCAAGGATTATACATAGAAATTCTTTCCCTGTTTTCTTTTTCTATTTAAAATCTTCTTCAACCTTTTGTTTTGTGCTTGTTATTAAAGTTTAAAACACATTTAAATTTTTATATTTTATTCAATGAAGATCAAAATTACATAACCATCACAATTAATTATATATCATAACTATATAACATTAAGCCATCTATTTACAGTTTGTTTGGTCACCAGTCCAATATTTTTATTTTCACAGACTTAAATTAATTTATAAATGAAATATTATAGACACTTTTATAACCCAAATTATACAAAACCAGCACAAATAAACAAAGGTTACTGCACTCTCCCCTACAGTCCACATTTAGTTGCTATAGCTTCACTACTGAAACCATACGGCATCAAAACATTCTACTACAATAACCCTAACATCGCATCCATAACCAGAAACCCTATAACCCGATCTAACAAACCCACCAACAATTGTAATTCTGATGGCGCGGTCTATGCCGTCCCATGTCGTCAATGCTCCGCCATTTACGTGGGGGAAACGGGTAGATCCGCGGCCATCAGAATGGACGAACATAGCAGGAACATAACCAATAAGAACATAAGATCCCAAATATATACCCATATCTTAAATACAGGTCACTCATTTGATTTATCCAATCCAACCATCCATTATAGGAACATTAACAACAAATATCAAAGATTGATCCTGGAGGCCTTGATGTCATTACGATGCAATAGCATCAATAGACACATCGATATACTTGACTCATACCATATTCTGTTGAAATAGCACTTCTCCACATCCACCCGTCATTATGCCTTAAACATCACATTCATAGTTATTTTCTTCCTTTCTTATTCCTCACAATTACAATAGTTTACGTCGTTGTATATTAATTCAGATGTAAATATGTATTCTTAGTTAATCTCTGCTGTATGTTAATTTAGATGTATACCATTAATTTTCAATATGTAAATTTGTATTTTTTAGCTCTATATACAGTTGTTCATATCTTCCATTCTATAGCCAGTAGAAGGACGTCACGGTCCGAAAGCTCGCAAATATTAAAATAAGAAACTCCTCTTCGTTCTCGTTTTATTTTATTCAAGTAATTATATTGAAGAGTTGATTTTGTCGATTATTGGGGTATAATAGGTCATATATTTCTGGAAGGTTTCTGTTGATGCTATTGTTTTGCCTTGATAATTTTTTCTTGAAAATGCTTTCTCCAAAATGATTTAATCTGTAATAGTTATTATTATGATGCATTAGCGTGCCATCTGTTATGAAAATTCGAAACTATTATAGACGCGTATGATTCTTTTAAAATTAAACAATTTCTACTGCCCTTACTGCAATGGAAAAATTAATGGCAAGCCCTCCCATTAATGTTTCCATTGCAGTAAGTACAGTAGAAATTATTTAATTTTAAAAGAATCATACGCGTCTATAATAGTTTCGAATTTTCATAATTATTATTCTCGTTAATTTTTTTTTTCTCATCAAATAATAATTTTTTGTGTGAAAAAGACACTTCGACTAGTTATGAGTTTTTTTATTTTCTCAGCGTTTTAATAAAAATCTTTTGTATTCGTCAAATAAAAAACTCTAACTGGTCGAAGTGTCTATTTTTTTCACAGAAATATGAATGCCAGCCAGACAATCTCTATATTCAAGATAATTAATTAATTGCATGATCCCTAGTTAATGATTACTGAATCTAGGATATATTGGAATATTGTATTTAAATAATAAATAGACACAATAAAAAAACTACATCAACATAACTATGGGAGTCAATAGAGTAGCCATTCACAATTTCTTGATTACCTACGAGCTAAGGAAATTTGGTTTTGCACATATGTAAATTTCTACAGGTAAACTCCGTACAATTGGTATAAGTGTATAACGAATCAAAAGTTTTGACGAAGGAGTATCTTTTATTACATTTGTGCAAGCTTTCGAACTTTGCAGTTCTTCCACAGGCATGGATAGTACAAAAATACTACTCTACCTTAGGGTAGTATTTTTGTACTATCCATGCCTGTGGAAGAACTGCAAAGTTCGAAAGCTTGCACAAATGTAATAAAAGATACTCCTTCGTCAAAACTTTTGATTCGTTATACACATATGTAAATAAAAATAGATTAAATAATATAATTATTTAGTAGTGAGAATATAACTTTTTACATATTATCAAATATATTCTATGTGTTAAATGTTAGAAAAAAAGAAGAATAATTAATCAATGATCTTAAAATACTTTTAGACTGACAACACTGTAATATAAAACCGAGAACAAAGGAGTGTTTGTTTTGTTTACAAAATTAGTAATTGTAATGTAAATTGTTAAATGTTCTTTTCTCTCTCTCTCTATGAAAATAATAAATTTAGGATACTTTCTTAAAGGTAATATCAAATACTTTAAAACCATTTCAGCTGTAAGTAAACTTGTTATTTGTTGTTTCATTGTCTGAACCATAAAAGATTCCCAACATTAAACACAATACAGGGGTTTTTAAAGAACAAGAGAGTGTATTTTTTTAGTTAGCATATCTTATCATAAATTCAGGGTTTTTTTTTCTTAAAATATAGTCTCAATAATAGTATTCACTATTGGATTATAAATGTTCGATAAATGTGGAGAGAGAAGGCAGGATTCCAGTCACCTGCTTATTGAATGTCCAATCTTCCAGAACTACAGAAATCGGGAAGACATTGAATACAAGGATCTTTTTATGTTTATAAATACTGTAGTAAGGACTCGTATTTTAAATATAGAAAATTCTATAAATATATCTATGATTTTCTCTCTTGGTTAAAAAAAAACGTAATTGCCTAACTAGGTATATTTATTTGTATTTATTTCATTAGTTGGTTGTAAATTCAAGCATGGTTTTAATGTCCTTTCCTTTATTTTCTTCTTTAAACTCTACTCAAACCTTGTAATTATTCAATTGTTTATGTAATATAGTATCTAAATTTAGTGTTGTTTCTTGACGTAAGCATCCCTTGTGGGGATATCGCGTCTTATTTGATAATAAATAAATAAATTTATATATAGAAGTATTTAACACTATTTAAAAATATATATATAAAACGTGGATCCCGTTCTGAAGATTTTCCCTCTAATGCTCGATTCCAAAAAGCGAATTGTTACAGACTATTTTTAGATATTTAATCTTGAACAATGCGTTTTTCAGATTGAGCAGAAAGAGGGAAATTTTCCAAAAGCTCCACGTTTTATAAGATAAAATTTAAAATAAATAGCGTTAAATGTTTATTTTTAATAGAATTAAAAATTATGAATACGCGCTAATTTCGAGTCGAATTAATCAAATCTATAAGAATTAAGAATTAAAAATGGTTTTATTGACATCAGTATCCGAACAAGCTAACGAACAATAAAAACACTAAATAAATAAATCAATATTAAAAATAATGAAAGCATATCCTGACCAGGAGTAGATGTGATTTTCAGATGGCAAAGAGGGCCTTCTAGTGGAACAGAAATCAACTAAACATTAATTTAACCTGTTCCCTGATATTTGGCCAACACAATTTCTTGATAAATCAATAAAAGCCATGGAATATCAGGGAACAGGTTAAATCAACGTTTAGTTGATTTCTGCTTCACTAGATGGTGCTCTGCCATCCGAAAAGCACATGTGTTCCTGGTTAGGATACGCTTTCATTATTTTTAATATCAACACCTGACCCTTTTATTTATTTTTTCTCTTGTTTATTCGTAAATCAATATTTTTAGTAGATGACAGACTAACAGGCTCTTCCACAAATAGAGTCATCTTCCAGATAGCGATAAAATCTTTCTTATTTTTATATACATAAAAATGAAATGCTAAATTGATATTTTCTACATTTTTTTCACCGATACTATGAAATCAAAATTTAATCAATTTTCACTAGCTTATTTATTTTATTTTTATTTATTTATTGTTACAAAAGCACGAAGTCCAAAGGACTATTGTGCTGTGCTAGTATTATTTATATATATATGATTAATTATTTACACGATGGATTAGTATTGTTTTGTAAATTATTGTACAAATAGTTCTAAACTTAACAAAGTTCTCATAAGATAGAGTATATACACAAAGAGAATTTGGTAATGTTTCAAAGTATCTACATACAATTTGATTAGTCAGAGGGCAAGATAAAAGAAGATGCTCTGGTGATTCAACATCTAAGCGGCATTCACATGTTGGATCATTGATAGCATTCAGTTTGAATAGGAAACTTAAGAAGGGTCCTTGCCAGTTAAGAATAAAGTAGTGAATTTATCAGAAGAAATGAAATTTGGGACAGCAATTGTAAAAAATTTCTTGAACAGTTCATTAGATTGAGAAAGATAAAACTTAAATTTTAGATCCAGATATAGTTTGTTTAATTCTTTTTGAAGGGGTTTTTTGAGTGTTCGATCTGTGAGAGAATTTGTCATATTATACTTTGTTTGTAATAATTCAAGATAATCGGACAGTAGAGGGGTTTTCGCTAGTATATGTGTGATGTAAGAAGATGAAGTCCTATAAGCATGAATGCATCTAATAAGAATTTGATATTGTATAGAATTCAACTTGGATCTTTTTGCTGCAGTGATAAGAGGAAACCAAATATTTGATGCATAGCTTATTGTAGAGCGTATCATAGCTTTATATAAGATCAATCTACGCCGAGTATCAATGCCCCAAGTACGTGCACATAATGAGAATAATATATTCTTAAGTTTCGTAGCTTTCATAATTATATTGTCAACATGTGTTCCAAAATTAATCTTATTCCTTTGTCTATGATTTTTAAAAAATGTATGGTTTTACATATGGGCTATTCAAAGCCTAAGCAAATTAGACCAATAGCAAACTAATTTGCATATTTATTTATTTCCAGTTTCAAATAAGACACGCTATATCCGATCTGAATAATTGCGCGTGAAACTATTTACAATAATTCTTATTGTAGTAGAGTATTTCCTGACCGCGCTCATATGGAAATTTTTAGATGGCAGAGCGCCATCTAGTGGAACAAAAATAAACTAAACGTTGATTTAGCTTGTTACAAACATATTTGGCCAACCCAATTTCTTGATAAATCAAGAAAAGTCAACCACGTACGCCTTTAGGGCTGTTGGCCCTCGTTAGCGGGGAGCAGACTTGTTGTAGAGTAGGTAACAGAATTTTGAAAAGAAAATAAACAATTAAGAGCATTAAATAAACATATACATTAGACAAATAAGCAACAGCATAAGCAGATAGAGATATTTGGGGGTCAATTTAATGATGCTAGTTGAGTCTCAATTGACCTTCCTCTTCCTGGTATTCCTTTCGTATATTCTTTCATCATTATCTTTATCCATTTAGAGTATCGAATAAACATCCTGGTTCATCTCCTCTCAATCATCTTCAGAAGATAACAATAAAGTTATTAATAAACTGTTAAATTAGCCAAGCCTTTAAATTACTTGACCTTTATAAAAATAGTATTCTATATTCCAAAACTTTTATTCCAATATTTTAAACATTTTTGAAAATATAATTTCGTAATTATTTTTTATTTCTCTCTCTCTCTCTCTCTCTCTCTCTCTCTCTCTCAAATATATATATTTTCTCACTCACACACAACACCTACGTCCTAATTATTATTCTTAAGATAATAAATATCACTTATAAATAATAATTAATATATATTAATTATATATAATAATAGTTATTACCTTGCGATTTATTCTATCTGCTTACGTTGTTGCTTATTTGTTTATGTATATGTTTATTTAATGCTCTTTTTTAATTGTTTATTTGCATTTTGATAATTCTGTTACCTACTCTACTACAATATGAATTATTGTAAATAGTTTCATGCGCAATTATCCAGATCGGATATAGCGTGTCTTGTCTGCAACTGGTAATAAATAAATAAAGATAATAATCAAATGTGTGTGGATAAAAGTTTAAATAAAAATAACATCTAGTTCTTCTACCTTCGAACTTTAGTATGCAAGAAAGTACATAAAAACTACCTATTTAAATCAAAAGAAAGTTTAGTTAAACAAAAAGTATAATACCGGATTATGTGTGTATTTTTGAATAATCAAAAAGAAGAACTAGACAAATAGTTTTGATATTTTTCGCAATTTTTCTCTCTCTTATTTTCGAAATAAAAAAATTAATAAAACTATTTTTCATTTTAATAATCCTTTTTTATTAGAGCGATAATTTACTCAAATTATTAATTATTTACTTTATATTTTGAATACTTGAATAAAATATTTAGCATAAAAAAAAAAAAAAAAACGCAACCCCATCATAAATATGAAAATGTAATTTTAACTAATGTATATATATATATATATATATATATATATATATACGAGTATGTTGAATCTGTCGAGTATATCTCGTATGTTGAAAATTGAGCAATCCATTTTAATAACATTAAAATAAAGGCATATCTTAAATCAATAAAATTCATTAAAATATCTAAATATCGGAAATATTCTAATAAATTATATTGATTCAAGATATGCCTTTATATATATATAGGTTTTATAGTATTTAAAGGAAGTTATAGAAAAATTTGATGTCAAATTGGAGGTATAATGTCAGTATGATGTGCTGAATATCTGACGCTGTGTGGCCTCTACAAGTATAGCAAGCTATTACTGAACAAGTGTAGAATTATATATATATTATATGAAAGATAGTTGGTATATTTGAGAATGTGTATTGATAATTAAAAATAAATTAGATAAATATTATTTTTAAGGTATCAAAAAGGTTTTGTATTCATGTAACAACATAGGGTTATATTAGATAATAAAAAGGCATATATTGGATTGGATAAAAAATTCATTTGTTGTTCTATTTGTTGGCTGAACGCCAACGGAAATATTGGCAAATAAATCTTTTATGCAATCCAATATATGCCTTTTTATTATCTAATGATTTAAGTATGGATTGCTCTATTTTCAGAACAACATATATATATTTAATATATAAAATCTCTCTCTTTCTCTCGAGGTTTCGATTGCCAATTAAAAGTGAATTTAGTGACAAAAAAGAAAGTATTGAGTTGAACTACGAGGCAATCAAAAGAAAAGACACTCACCGTCGACCAGCTACTGAGAAGCAGACGAACTTTCTACCCACGGTCGGCCGGAATGGCGGTAGAATGGAGGTCAGCTAGAAATGGTGCATCTCGTTACTGCCCACCTAATTGGATTAAAGTTCACGAGGCTTTGTGAGCCACAAGGAAACCAATCTCAGGAAACTTTTAGACGCGAAAAACGAGCCTGAAAAATGTTGTTGACCTTTCTGAAGGGTCGACCACTTTATGAAATTATACCACAACCGTTTTCAATCCCCACAATTTATAGCTTCAGGAAATTCTGATAGCTATTTATTTAATGATATAATCTATTTTGTTCAGGCCATAAAATTGTGTGTTGACAGCTAGTTAACTTATTCGATGTAGTTAGAACAAATCGTTTAGGGAAGGCTTTATTTTTGACTGATTAATTAACAAATTTAAAATCTTAAATTTTATTTTCAATTTTTTTTTAGGCACAGCCTTTACAACTCAATGTATTTTAGAAAATACCATTATATTTAAAATAATATTGACATTTGTTGTATATATATTAATTAATTAATTGTTACCACAGAGTGTGTGTAAGCTCACAGGTAAAAAGGCGCTAACCGAAAAAAAAGCCCCTTTGTTTTAATATTAGTTTCCCTTTTATATTTTGTTCTCTCTCTTGTAAATCAATAAATATAATGTTTAAGCGATAGAACTCTTCCTGTGAGGTAATCAAATAAAAAATGTTTGATTAATATATTCCCTTGGAATCAGTTTCATTAAAAATTCTAAGCAAAGTCAAAACAACATTTAAATATTCTTTGAAAGGTTTATATTAAAGTATATAAAAAATTATCAAATATACACACTCTTAAGTATTACTGAGGGTGTTTGTTTTTTTAAAAGAACAATTTTGTAGCATTTAAAAAATATATATATTTACAAAATTTTTGTTGAATCGTTTTTAAAGACAACTCTCAGATTTATAAAATTGATTTATTAAACTTTAAACATTTTTATATAGAAATAGAAAAGAGTTGATTACCTCGTATTTAAGGCAACAAAATTATTTTATTTACACAATCGTTCTAACCAGATTAAACTTATGCAAAAAAAGACAACAAAGAAAATAAACAAATCAATGGTAGAGGGTAAGTTCCTATTTTTTACAAGTTTTTACACTCAAAGAATAATCATTTTCTTGCTTCAATTTTCTACAAATTATTGTTTTCTATATATAAAGCTTCAACGTTTATCAACAGTCCTACATCGATGTTTCTATGAATTAACATCTTAGAATATTTTGGTGAAGACCATCCCAAAAGTTTTTAGCGACTTACCAGCGTATATTCAGTGTCTCTGGTTTACTAAATATAAAAGCTGTTTTCAGCAAGCCAGAAACTTGAAAATCCATATGGGCCAGGTCTGGGGAATTGGCAGGGATATTATTAAAAGGGATATACGCATTGCTGGTTTCATTTCTCTTTTCGTCCAAGAATTGGGGTGTTGAACGTGAGATAAGATTTTGACTGGTGCATCCATACGGATCTTGAGTCACTTGGACACAAAAGCGGGACCTTGATGAGCTTAAGACAGTGTATGGCCGAATTGTGAATTTATCTTGACATAATGAAATGCGTGGTGTCGTTAGGACCCGCTGGCGATTCTCCACCAAACTCTGCAGCTGTAGCAGAGGCGCCATATTCATTGTACATAGTATGATGCATATATATATAATTATCTTTTTTTAATAGTGCAGACTTTGCACATTTGCCTGTATTAACAAGATGTCAATAAAATTATTTTAATTGTCAAATTGTCTTGATATTTTTATGACTATATTCTTTGTAGGAAGCTTTATGATGCTGAAAAACTGTAACGATCATGAATCCTTTTTGAGAAACCTTTCTTGTATTGCTTGACCCAGTTCTGAAAGGTGTTTATTTAAGAATTAGTGTAGTAAATGGTCGTCTTATCTCATTAAGGTAGACCCATTCTTCGTTCAGTATAACAACATTCTTCCATTTTTACTTCTGCCAGGTGGTGGTCAATTTCTGATTTTGTTGCTCCATGGAATGAGGGGGGTGCCATTGCTCCGTTAGTTAGCCATATTTCAGAGTTCCCTGTACACGGTTACCGTAGCGGCTCGGGGCTCACGACACCGTACTTCACCCTACAGGGCAGTCCCTTACTTGTGCTGCTTCTCCTGCCCGCCACGCAGAGGAGGGCTTGGACTTCTGGGCAGGAAAATTATCTCTGCCAGGTAATTTTCATAAAAGGCTCTGCCGTAGATCATGCGTTACTTGATATTGTTGTATCATGGCTAATGAACCTATTTTATTTAAATTAGTAATATTATTTTTCATATATTTTAAATTCAAAATTATATTTTATTTTTATTTATTTTATTAAACAGAATATATGTATTATAAACAGAATATATGTATTATAGAATCATCATTTGTATTTAGGTACACGTGTGACTTCACTGCTCTCTCTCTTTGATGTGAGAAATAAATAAATTATCCTAGAAGCTACTTAAAGTAGAGTTATCTTATTATTCCCTTATATAAATTTGTAGGATGGTTGAAACACGCTCTGGTAAGATGCAAGACCCAGCACAGGAGAGAATCATGGCTGAAGAGTCTGCCAAGCCGCAACCTGGTGCAACAATATGGAGAGGCTTGAGAACCCGAACTTGAGATTTTTTACGCATTTAAACCGATTTTTTCTTGATAGAATGCGATTAACGGTAGAAAATGATACTCAGGCTATTGTGGAAATGTTACTTTGAGAAGATGTATTCCCCTCTTGAAGGTCATTTCCTTAATCTTTCTTTCAGTTGTAGTAAAAGGTTTGTTCAGAAACTTTGTTTTCAGAGGATTTTTTTTTTGCTTAATTTCATAGATTTTAAAATATTCATTCTTTTTAATTATTATTAGACTAATTGTGAACCCCCTAGTAGGTAATAGCAATATGTTTTTCTTTCATAATTTTAATAATTTGGTTAAATAATTTTCTTCCTCTCAAAACTGCGCAGATTTTCAACGCCCAAATTTGATAATTAGTTCCTGTTAATGGTTCAATTTTTGTTTGGGATAAAAAATTATATTCATCCATTTTCGCCTCTTTTGAACAATATAAACAAACCAATATATTTTAAATACAAATATATATTTTAAATTTATATAAATATTGGGTAGCTTTTAAACATACAATATATATATATAATTCAAATTAAACTATATAAATACCTTAAATCTTCTCAGAAGTGCTTCAGTTTACCGATCAGAATAAACTTCTTGCTTAATCTTCTGATTAAATATTTTCGCTTTTGAGCTTTATATCAAACAACCACGCTCTGCTACAAATTGTTGACTTTTCTTAGAATTTTTAATGAAACTGATTCCAAGAATATTAATCAAACATTATTGATTCACAAGAGAAAACAAAATATAAAAGGGAAAGTAATATTAAAACAAACGAAAATTTACCTGTGAGCTTACACATACTCTGTGGTAACAATTAATTAATATATATATATAACAATATGCAAAGAGGTTGATCCACAAATGAGTGAAGAGAACAAAATCGCCCACTTCATCAGGCGCTTCTCCCAAGGGACATCAACAACATGGAACAATTTGTCATCGAGTGTCGCCGTGTTGAAGCTCAACATCGTAAGCGAGTGACACCAACCAGATACCAGCGCTTACCTAATGTAGCCTCCCTTAGTGATCAGGATGACATGGCAGATCTGTTATCAATGATTGGGCAAATTGTCCGCGAGGAGATACAGCGGGCATTAGCCTATCCTCGAGAAGAACCTAAAATTGCCGCAATCGAGCATATGGTGCAGGAAGAAATCAAAAACACTCTTGCACCAATTACTAGAACTTACCTTCAAAATAGAGCATACAGGCCATTTCCAACCCCTAGGTACGAGTTCCAACCCAGAATTTGTTATATCCTGCCCCACATGCCAATTAATTAAAAGACCCAAAGGTCCCAATTACGGTCATTAGGACAACTTCCTCACTTTTTACATCCCTTCGACACATTATCTATAGATACCATAGCCGAATTTTCAAAATATGGCAGTTCCCGAACTTATCTCCATGTGATCGTAGGCTACATAAGCCTTTACGTATGGACCTTCCCCTCTAAGTCAACCAGCACACTTAAATATTTACAGTGTTTAAAAAAGGTAATGCAGAGCTATACACCCAAATGACTCCTTTTGGACAGAGCACCTGCCTTTTCCCCTAGCCAAGTTTAGGAGAATTTTACTAAAACATGGTATACAACCCCTTCTCACAACTAGTAACAACCCGCAGGCCAACGGCCTCTGTGAGCGTCTAAATGCGACACTCACAGGCAAGCTTAGAATCCTCCATCTAGAAGACCCAAAAGTATCCTGGACCAAATTAATAAAAACACAGCAGCTAAATATAATCTAACTCCCATACAATCAATGAATTCCCCCTTCGTTTCTTATGTATAATATAATTCCAACAGAGTTAAGTTCTCACATAGATCCCTATCTCACTGTCGAATAAGTTAGAAAAATAGCCATTAGCACACTCGATAGACACGCCAAGGAAAGAGTAAAATACGACCCCAAATATAATACGCTTTAATTTGAAATCTGAGATTTAGTTTAAGTCAAGGCCTACCATCACCCTAACAGCGGTAAATTAGTTCCCTACTTTACATGTACCCACATATACCATATTAGAAATAATTTCCCCCAATGTTGTTCGTATAAATAGAGCCAACGAAGCCTTAAACAAAGACACAGTACATGTGAACAAATTAAAATATTACACTGGTCCTTTATATCGCACCACCCCAAAAAGATTCTCTTCCAAATCAAAATAATAGAAAACCCACCAACCTATCTCCATTCAACCACTTCCCTCCAGACCTTTTCGACAACTCAACTATTCCTCCATATTCCTCCCAGATCTAGTGAACCGTTTCAACATCAGATACCTTCAAAGATTTTTGACACCCTAATTGACCTATATTTTTCGTTAAAACCATAACTTTATAAACAACACATCTAACAAACAATTTTTAAAATTCTTCTTTTGACAAAAGTTACTATTACGGGTTATCACACAAAAATGCAATACACTAGGCCTAAAGTAAGAGTAACTTTATACACATAAAAGCGTACACTCAAGATTACAGCAACAACAAAAAAAAAAGGAAGTAAATAAACTCACGATTTGTAAAATAAAATAAAAACAGTACTTATCTTTATTGTAGCGTTGGTAGGGATCGGCCTGGGGTCACACAGGGATGCCAAGAGAACAACCAGACACGGAAAAATCAAGCGTCTCCACACCAATTCATGAATACCTATTTTGTCCCCTTCAAAGTAATCCCCATGAGATATCATACACTTGTGCCAACGGTTTTTCCAATCTTCGAAGCACTTCAAAAAATCATTTTTTAAAATCTTTTTCAGCTCCTCCTTCGATGCCGTCTTTATCTCGTCAAGCGTAGCGTAAAGTCGTCCTTTCATGGGCCTCTTCAGTTTAGGGAACAAGAAAAAGTCACAAGGGGCCAGTTCTGGGGAATACGGTGGCTGCGGCATCATTAGTGTGTTGTTTTTGGCCAAAAAGTCGCGCACAAGCAACGATGTGTGAGCAGGGGCGTTATCGTGGTGCAAAAGACAATTTTTGTTCTTCCACAAATCCGGGCGTTTCTGGCGGATTTCTTCGCGCAAATTGCGCGCATAACTTGCAGGTAATATTCCTTATTGACCGTTCTACCCTGTGGCAAGAACTCATGATGCACCACGCCCCTGCAATCGAAGAAAACTGTCAGCAAAACTTTCACATTCGATCGAACTTGGCGCGCTTTTTTCGGTCTTGGTTCGTGCGGCAGCTTCTATTGAGATGATTGAGCTTTGTTTTACACGTCATAACCATAAACCCACGCTTCGTCACCACTTATGACCCTCTGGAGCAAATTTGGGTCGTCGCGGACAGAGTTCAACATCTCATTATCAATGTTCATGCGATGCTGTTTTTGGTCGAAACTGAGCAATTTTGGTACGAATTTACGAATTTCGCGGCGACCCGTCTCATGCCCAAATCATTGATAAAAATCGAATGGCACGAGCCAATCGATATGTTTAGGTCCTCAGCAACTTCTCTAACGGTGATTCGACGATTGGCCAATATCATTTTCTCCACTTCATTAATTTTTTCGTCTGTTGTTGAAGTGCTCGGGCGTCCGGCACGCTCTTCGTCGTTCACATCTTCTCGGCCTTCTGAGAACATTTTGTACCACCGATAAACGTTGTTTCGGTCCAAGGTAGCTTCTCCGTATGCCACAGTCAACATTCCGAATGCATCTGCGCACTTAATTTCGTTTTTCACACAAAATTTGATACAGGTTTCTCGATCCATTTTTTTAATAGGTAAAAATCGATGACGATCCAAAACACCTGCAAGCAAAGCAGCTGTCAACAATTAAGTGAACATTCAAAATGGCCGAGCTTGTCGGCATAAGTGAGAGACATGAGTACCAACATAAAGCCACAAAAAGATCGAAATTCGAATATACGTAACCCGCGAAAATTCAAAAGTCGCGATACTTTTTGAACACACCTCGTATACAAACATGGCCACATTCGTCCAATGAGAAGGCTTGAGAGATTGGTTCACTAACAAACCAAAACAACATTCTTCCCGCTAAAAACTGATCATAAAAAAACTGCAAATGTTTGCCAATATAATTTGACACTTTCACATCAAAACTCATACCAAATAATCCATATACAACAAAAAAAATGTCTCCATCACACAATCAAGCCATGTCATGAAAACATATTTCCACACAATCTGCCTAATTGGTCATCCCTGTCATTTGATACCCAGGAACCAATGACAGGCAAACAGGTCTTGTTACATTAGATATATTACCCATCCTCCCAGCGAAAAAACACTATGCCAAACTGACAAAGGTTTCCAGTTTGTCCGAACACACGATAATTACATAGGCCGCACAGTCTCTTATTTATTTCAGAGCTAAGTCGGCCTGCCACTGAGTAGTTTTCCCAGTCTTAATGACAAAGGCAGACGCATTCTAATTCACCCAGTCATGATGGTTGTCAACAGACACCATCAAAAGTCTCAAGCTTTACAAGCTTGACACCCTAATATGATTGAGTGGAGATAAGAAAGAAGAGAAGACATTAAAAGTGACCTGTCTATATTACCCCCTCTCTAATGCACCCTATTTTGGTGAGTCCCAAGAGGGGGCGTTATAGACAGATTTAAATGTATATATTAATGTGCTAAGCGTATTTACGAAAGTTTGGCCTTAAACACCCATTTCTTGGTTTTTCGGGAAGCCACTGGGACCAAAAAATATTTTTTGGTCGCAGTGGTTCAGCCTACTCCACACTGACGAGCTCCAAAAGCGCGAAACGCGTTCGTGGATGGCTTTTCTTGATTTATCAAGAAATTGGGTTGGCCAAATATAAGGGAACAGGCTAAATCAATGTTTAGTTGATTTCTGTTCCACCAGATGGCGCTCTGCCTTCTGTAAAGCACATGTGCTCCTGGTCAGGATATGCCATTTTTAATATTGATTTCAACACCTGATCTTTTTATCTTTTATTTTTTCTTTCGTTTTTTAATATATTTTTATATATATTTTAATTATGGGAATTTAATAAAAGTATCTTGTATTTATATTGTTGCACCGTCCTGGGGCTTCATGTCAGTATTCGTTGGTTCCATATCAAGATTATAAGTCAGACGAGTAATCATAAAATAAATTTATTTTAACAAGGAAAGTATTTAGCAGTTTTTCCCCGATCGATCAAATCCCCACGCGATATATATACAGTTAAACCTGTCTATAGCGCCCCCTCTAAATAGCGCCTTCCTCTCTATAGCGCCCGATTTTCAACATTAAAACGTATACATTTTACATAAAAAGTGACCTGTCTATAGCACCCTATTTTGGTGAGTCCCAAGAGGGGCGCTATAGACAGTTTTAACTGTATAAACTATTTACAAATAAAATGCTGGTATCAGGATGTTGACACGACGTTAGATTTGCAGAGTAATCCAAAACAGAATATTTATTCAGCGACAATATATAGTTTGTACACAATAAGATGGAAATTTATATAAAAGTCTCTTTAAAACTTCCCATAAGCGACTATCCCGAGAAAGGCTTTTCCACAGTTAAGCGATGGTTCAGTACAAGTTGATTGTTGTAGAGGGTGGAGTATACGACATGACCTAATATGGTATGGTAGAATAACATCCGTCAGCTGAGGGTAATCTCCTATATTGCCCTCCCGCCATTGTTTGTACGGACTACTTCTGTAGAACTACTCAGCAGTAACTGGTCATTAGGACATGAAACATGTTTATTTCGCTAGCTTTAGAAAGACATCGTTCTTCAACGGGCGTAAAAGACAAGGTGTGATGTGATGGGTGCAATTATATAGACATACATTTTAATTAAAAAGGCATATATTGGATCAAAATATCATTTATTTTACCAATATTTCAGTTGGCTGAACGCCAACCTTTTTCAAGGTGTGAAAAAATAGTACAAATGTAATATTGTACTGGGATAAGGTGCATAAATTAAGAAAAAGGCATCTACTTATCGTGCAACTGAAAGTTGGCGCAAGCCATCAGCAACTTTCAGTTGCACGATAAGTAGATGCCTTTTTCAAGGTGTTATAACATATTTAATGTGTGTCAACAACAAACTCAGTATATTCAGTACTTCCAGTATATGATATTTAAACTGAGTTTGTTGTTGACACACATTAAATATGTTATAACACCTTGATAAAAGTTGGCGTTCAGCCAACTGAAATATTAGTAAAATAAATGATATTTTGATCCAATATATTCCTTTTTAATTAAAGATTGATTTATCGATTGCTTTATTTAAAAAATATATACAAATTTGAAACTAACATGATTGCAGTTAGAATTACAAATTGAGAAATAAACCAGTTATGTAAATCCTTGTATTAGAGTAAGGTATCTTAGTATAAAGTTGAGAAATAAGCAAATGAGGGATGCATCTGAAATAGAATATTGTGATTCATGGCTATTGCATTAATAAATGGTAAATCTCCGGGATTTCTATTTTCTTGTTGATGCTATGCTTTTGAATGGAAGGCCTTTATAAATAAACATTGTGATTTATTGGGGACTCTGGTATAATAGACGGTGGTGTTTCTCAAACGCTAAAATACAGCGGTAAAAATAGGCTTATATATATAAGATATTCACAAATAAAAAAAAATTATAGAGTTTATAGATTGGATTTATAACCTTGAACATCAGTCTGTCGTAAGTGCGACAAAGAAATTAGAGAATATAGCGGGAAAATCTCAAATAGAAAGGTTTAAATTATACGTATTTTCCCCATTTTTAGACTTTTGAATCCAATATCTCGGGTTAAAGAAGGAATTTCACAAAATTCTAAATGTTTCTAGCATATCTACGAATTGTTGAGCCTTTTCTTTAGGGCCTCGATCTTTGAAATTTCCATTAAGCTGATAAGAACAGATTGAAAACATTTTATTAAACAAATAAAAAAAAAAATAAACATAGAAGATGTTTAGAAACAAATTATAAATTATACTGTTTATAAAATTATTCTTCTCTAGGTCTTCCGGATCCGGGCGAAAGGTCTTCCTGCAAGAAGGTCCTCTACTTCTTTCTTCAAGTCGGCATTTCTTCCAGATTGGTTATCCCGCCACGACTCGGTTGTAGGTGAGGCCTATAGCCTTCATAAGGCCTCAGGAAAGAAGCGGGGTCTACAGGATCCAGACTGAACCACAGGAATGGTCGTTTCTGGAACAAACATGGTGAGAAAATAATAATTGGAGCATAAACTGGCTAGCTGAGGAGTCGTCAAACTTTTAAGTCGGAAGAGTCAAAAATTACAATTTACAAAATTTCAAAGTTTTTAAAGAGCCACAAAATATTTTCTTGCCAACAATAAATAGTACTCGCATAAATAATATTTGCGTATGGAACTATATAAAGACCAACACCTTCATATCTAAAGAGCCCCATGTTGCCCGTAGTTTACTGACCCCTAGGATATTATAGTTTTTGACTGGTTATATTCTCCACATAGATGTCCACTTGATAGTCTCCGCACACATGGTATTCCGCATGTTCGGGAAATACCGTGGCTAGATGCTGAGTGCCCACAGGATCTTCATGTTCTCGTTGTCCAAGCCACCGAGTGACGCAACGTGGAAGGCATCCAGGAACACTTCCCACTTCAGTTCGTTTTCAATAGGAGTGTATTTAAAGATATTTCTCTCCTTTGCACCCTTGAAGGCCACAAGGCGGTTCTCAAAGGGTATCGCCACGTCTATAATAGTGACCCTTCTTTTTCCCCATTTATTTTATGGGGGATTCCCCACCCCTCAATCCAACAATGGCATTGACTGAAAGCAAATCGCCATCCGCACCTGCTGATGCGATCAGGTCACTGCGGCATCTGATGGTGAATAAAGCAAATCGGCCATGGAACAGGCAAATCTTCAATCAGCTAGGCTGAGCTCGTTGACCAGGATAAACAACTCCCAATGGAAGAATACAACACTGGCTTCACTAAGGTCGGCGCAGGCATGAAAAGACCTTCAGACTCTGAAGCTGGGGGCAGGAAAAACAAGAGGGGCTGTGTTCAGACAGCGGCCCCGAACACAAAATGTGGGAAACAAACCTCTTCTGCCAAGCCCAGAGTACAAGAATGTACCAGCACAAGGCAGAAGCAGGCGGACTTCCGAGCCAAGTCGGCTGCCGGCAATGTAGACAGATCCCGTACTATCTTGCGCTGGAGGCAAAACTGGACGAAGGCACGGTGTACCAGCTGACAAAGATGGAGGGGCAAATCCTGTTCGGCCTCTCCAGCGTGCAGCACGCCGACAGGCTGATTGAAGAGGATACTGGACATTGATGACACCACCCTCCGAGCCTTCCTTTTGAGGAAAAGGGCAGAGCGCATTCTGCTCGACCACGTTTCGCTTTTTGTAACAAAGGATGACCTCGTCGTAATGCTCAGACCTTATGGGCAGGTGATGTCAATCGCCCAGAAATTTATGAAACTGGAGGTTCTCATGCTTGCTGGACGGATGTACATTGTGAGGCTTTCATCACTGGATGTGAAGCCCAAGGAAATTGTCGCTCCTATTTACGTTTCATATGGAATACGCTGTTCCCTTTGCCCCAAAATGGGCCATAAAAGAGCTAATTGCCCGAGGGGCTGGAATTGAGTAGGACAATATAGTCATCCCTGAACAACAGCCTGCTGAACATCCGAGTGCTTGGAGCAAGCCCCTCTCTTCCCAAGTTCCTCCCTCAGCCGCTACAAAGCCTTCACCCTACACATTTGCTGCCGCTCCAACACTTTTGAGCGAAGAGATTCAGAAAAAAAAAACTCTGATATTTCTCTTCCTCCTCCATCTGCGTTTCATAAATCTCTTCCATCCCAGGAAAAGCGCAGTAGGGCACAGAGTCAGATGGACACACTTTTACAGAATGAAAAGGCGACAGAAGTTTTACAGAAGTCGAGTCGTTGGGCTTGGATAGAGGTGAACTCCTTCAGGCTTTTACCAACAATAGCAAGATGAACAAGCTTCTGGCCAGATCCAATAACGAGCAGAAGAAGATCATTTGCACCTTGGCCAGCACGCTGGTGGCTTTTACAGGGGGCATAAGTAGTACTCTGTATAAAAATTGGTCACGTGCCAGAACTTCTCTGCCCGGCAGACAAAATGAGCTACCGAATTTCGACATTAAATACGCGCGGCATCGCCGCTCTTCACCAGAGAATCCGGTTTTGCTGTTTCTCAAGAAGCATGAGATTGACATCTGCTTCCTGCAGGAGACAAATGCCATGTCCCTTGGCAACGCAAGAGACCTCTGTCACGGCTAGAACGTCGTCGTTGTGCCTGCAAGGACCATCGTGGGATCAGGCTTCGCCTGCGTCTTCGCGCCTGGGGTTGTTGTCCACCGGCAGCAGATGCTATGGCCTGGAAAGATTGCTGTGATCAACCTCACCGGCTGGGAGTCTCCATGACGTGGGTCAACGCCCTCGTCGTTCATGCTCCTGAAAAGCGATGACGCCAGCTCCAGATCATCGCAGCTTTGGCGCGTGAAGAAGGTGCGTGGATCCTCGGTGAACTGAACATCTCCGAGGAGTCGGCGAAGGACCTGAAATTCGGTTCAGCAAAAGCCCTCGCGGAGCTCCTTGGACTAAGTCGACCTCGTCGACGTCGCCACCTTCTTCGATGCTGCACTGGAGCACACCAGGGTTGCTACTATCGGAAACCGAGTCGATCCGCGTCGTTTGGACAGAATCCTACTTCCACCGGGCTTCTGCGACCGCGCTACCCAATACCAAATTATTGACTATGCCTACTCGGACCACCGTGCCGTCTGATCCAAGTGTGAGACTCAGCTCCATAAAGAGTTCCCTTCATCGGCAAACTGCTAAGGTAAGACTTTTTTTTTTTTTTTTGATCATAAGGAAACGCGTTCATCGATGAAAAATAGGAAGACCTAGCAAATCTTTCACCCGCGATATTTAGGAAACAGTGGACCAGGATCAAGGCAGTTTTGGTCGCGGAGATACGATCCCTCTCACCAGCGTCGCCGAGTCCGGCGGTGGATACATCGAGAGAGAAAGCCACTTCCTGAGGCGGAGACTGGAGGACGACACTGCCCGCTCCGACTATCCTTCCTTGTCGGACCTCGGGCGTTACCTCCGAACTAGACGGCGATCTCTTTCGCCGCCTATCATCTCTCTGGACCCGAATTCGGCGTTCGACAGCCTTAGGAAGGCTTTTGGGGAAGCTGGGCTTTGCATTCCTCGGTTGGATTGCTGTCCTATACGGGAAAGCAGACGCCTCCATCCGGGTCGGAGGTGTCTACACCAAGGCCTTCCCCCTTCTCAACGGGGTGAGGCAGGGCTGCTGCCTCAGCGCTGCTCTCTTCAGAATCGGAGTTGGACCACTGCTACGCAACCTCGAGAGGAATTGGGGCTGCGGATGCATGGTCGCTTGTGCGGACGACATCGTACTCTTCATCAGGGACGACGCTCAGTTTGAGCTCGTGCCCCTGATCTTCGAAGAGTTCCGCATGTCCTCCGGGGTGACTGTCAACTACGACCAGAGCTGCTGGCTCTGGTGCGGTTCCTGGAAGCAACGGACGGATTCTCCTCTGGGAATATCCTGGACGTCCGAGTCGCTGACCGTCTTGAGCTGCACAATTTTTGCCCGGAATACCGTTGCCTCTCAGGCCTCCTAGCTGATGGGGCTGCTGGAGCGAGCCATCGCGAGATTATCAACCTTCACCCGCGGCCCGTTTCCCTGCGTCGTGCCCGCGCGGCCAACAGACTGATCTTGGAACCATTCTGCACCACCTCCACGGCTACGTTCCACCTGAAAACACCATCGGCCGGCTGCTGACGCGCCACGTGTGGGGTACGAGCCGAGTCTCGTGGCTCCCCGGGGGCATTCTGGCTCGTCCAAGAAGGTATCGACCTGCTTGACATCGCGGGCCAGCTTCGGCTAGCCTGTCTGAAGGGGGACTAGGCCTCACTGCGCAGCGCCGCCAACGGCTACTCTTGGCTGGTCCGTAGCCGGGCGTGGCTGACACCGCCGGCTCCTGACGTCTGGCTCTCGCCTAGGAGGAGAAGGCTGCTGAGCCTCTGGGAGGCCGCGGCCAGTGTCCTTGAGTAAGTGGTCAGGATATGCCTATTTTTTGTTGAATATATAATTCAAATATAGTAGATAAGTAAACGGACGACTTCCCCAGCTAATTAATTCTCCTCAAGATTACAAAGACTCAGCAAGTTCTTGCTACACCCTTTCATGCTACTTTACCGGGGGTCGACTTGATCTAATAATATCTAAGTTATTAATAAATATAAACACATAATTTCAAAATTAATTACAAAACGTTCTATATAAATTTTTATCAAAATAGACGCTATATATAAAGTTTCTATTATAGTCGACTATAGATTACTATCTAAGTAGCATGGAAGGGTGCAGCAGGAACTTTCTGAGAGTCCTTGTAACCTTGAGGAGAATTAATTAGCTGGGGGAGTCGTCTGTTTACTTATCCTATGCAAATAAAGGCATTCCAGGTTTATAGGACAGTCCTAGTTCCGTCTTGGTACACACCATGCTGCCTTCACCCTGCCCCACCGTTTATACACGATACCTTCACCCTGACCCTCCGTCTATGCACATGGCCCCTTCGTTTATGAAACATAGCACCTCCGTCTATGCACATATAACCTCTGTTTATGCACATAGCACCTCCGTCTATGCACATAGCACATCCGTCTATGCACATAGCCCCTCCGTTTATACATATAGCACCTCCGTTTATACATATAGCACCTCCGTCTATGTACATAGCACTTCCCTCTATGTACGATACCTTCACCCTGACCCTCCGTCTATGCACATAGCCCCTCTGTTTATGCATATAGCACCTCCGTCTATGCCCATAGCCCCTTTATTTATGCATATAGCCCCACCGCGTTTATGCATATAGCACCTCTGTTTATGCACATAGCACCTCCGTTTATGCACATAGCACCTCCGCCTATGCACATAGCCCCTCCGTTTATGCACATAGCACCTCTGTTTATGTACATAGCCCCACCGTTTATGCATATAGCACCTCCTTCTATGCACATAGCACCTCCGTTTATGCATATAGCACCTCCGTTTATGCACATAGCCCCTCCGTTTATGCATATAGCACCTCCGTCTATGCACAGAGCACCTCCGTTTATGCACATAGCACCTCCGCCTATGCACATAGCCCCTCCGTTTATGCATATAGCACCTCCGTTTATGCACATAGCACCTCCGCCTATGCACATAGCACCTCCGTCTATGCACATAGCACCTCCGTTTATGCACATAGCACCTCCGCCTATGCACATAGCCTCTCCGTTTATGCATATAGCACCTCCGTTTATGTACATATCACCTCCGCCTATGCACATAGCCCCTCCGTTGATGCACATAGCACCTCCGTTCATGTACAATACCTCCACATTGTAACAAAAGTTACCTTCAAGGGGTTACACACCAAAATAAAAAGTAACTTAACGCATCAAAACAAGTGACTTGGGCTTCCTGTATCATAACAGGTGCCACACACTGTCGTTAAATGTTCACCTTAACCATTAGCAGAATTCCAAAATTATCTCTGCCACATTATCGTATTTTCACCATCTCAGCATTATCAAGAGTATTACTTGTTGGCACACATAGAATAATGTCTTGAGCAATCACTGGGTATATATTGTTACGTTGTACCGAGACGCTATTCGTGTACTTTGTCTACTCAGGATGCCACAAAGATTCACCTGTGAGTTGGAAGGGATTGCAGCTAAATTTAGCGCTTTATTGTATCTCACTTAACAGAAGGAATACAACAGTGGGACTTGCCTTCAACCTCCTCGTCAGAAGAATCCTTGGCGCCGTGGACGTATTCTTGTGAAGCGTTCCGCTCCACACTATGCAGCCTGGCCCACACCGCCTTGTAGGTCGCTCCGATGTCAGTCTCTCCTGGCACCGCCTTGTAGAATCATACACACGCCCGGAGGCAAATCGCCACTTCTTCTCGCCGCAGATGTCACCAGACTCCGTCCTCCCCCACACAGGAATGCTGCTTCTAGCGCCTGCCACATGGCAGCGGGGGCTGCTAGAGTCCACCCCTCTTTCCCCAACTTTACTCTGGTCTCTTGGCCTTGTCATCCATGTAACAATATCCTAACCCACACCCAGTGGACTCTGATTTCACCCAAACTTTAGGGTCCTTAATACACTGCTATTTTCGTGCTTCATCTTATTTGTACTGAAATTAAAGAGCTTGATCAAACTCTTAATGCTATTTATTTCCTGATAACCTTCTACTTAACATATCCTTTTCATAAAGCTACAGAGATTTTCTACATTAGCTTTCTGGGCCATGACACTGTGAATGTGTGGCTGCCTTTGTCTACTGATTTGATATCACTGTTAACCACAGCCTCTCTATACTTACCAGCCATATATTTTTGGAAAATTCTAACACTAGGCTGTCATTAAATATGTACTCTACTATATCTCTCTAAGGACCCGGAATCTTTCCTTAAAGATCATAGAAGTTTCCCCAACTCCCTGCTTAAGACCTTCTCCCTATTATGCCACGCGATTTTCTCAGAATACAATATGTTCAGGTACGCCCTTTTTCTATAACAATATGTTCAATTTACTAACAATATTTTCGAAACCTCTATCAAAAGGGCTATCCCATCTTCTCTAAGCTCAACTGGCCGGCCGCCGGACCTGTAGTCCTGGATCTTTTCCGTTGTTCTCGAGGACCACGCCATCACCATCTCCTCAGCGGTGAAGTACGCGATCTACGTATTCTTCGCGAAATGCGTGGTGTCGCTGGAGACCCGCTGGTGATTCTCCACCAAACTCTGCAGCGGTGGCAGAGGCGCCATATTCATTGTACATTGTATCATACATATATATAATTATCTTTTTTTAAAATAGTACAGACTGTGTACTTTTGCATGTATTGACAAGATGCCAATAAAATTATTTTAATTGTCATTGTCTAAGCTCAACCTATTAACAACACCAGGAACATGATCAGTGCTTCAACTTCGACATCCATTTACCTACACGAGCTTTAAGCTCAACTTCCCCGAAGAAAGACTCCATATCAACTCTATTAAATACTGACAAGTTAATCAGAGCTCACAATTATGATGGGGTGTACCAAAAAATACTCAAATTAAAAAAAAAAACATAAACAAATTACAGAAAGTATACATTCAAGCACGAATAATTTTGGCAGAGCTAGCTAATCACAAAAGTTACTTTTACAGGTTTACACACCAAAGTAAAAGGTACTAGGATCTAAAGTAAAAAGTAACTTAACACATCAAAACAAGCGTACAAAAGGAGTACGAAATAATAATACATAATATTAAAAAACACGATAAGTTAGTTAAAAAACAATACTTATCTTTATTCCAGCGTTGATGGGCACAGACAGGAAACTAGTACAATCCAGACCAATATTGTGGTAATGTTACGTCTCGGTTGGTTAGATATTATGGATAGACACGTGAGAAAATACACAGAAACACATTTTAAATTTTATTCCTGTTGGAAAAGAAGAAGGAAAATATTTTAAAATAATAAACCAATGATCTTAAAATACTTTTAGACTGAAAACACTGTAATATAAAAAGAAGAAAGAACAAGTTTGACATGGACCCAGAGCAGCAGCTTCACACACCCAAGATAGTGGACATTGCTGCTTCTGTGATAGAGATGTATGGAGACATCTGAGGCTCTTCATTGGACACGACAACAACAACAACAAAGAACGAGTGATATTTTTGTTTATATAATTAATAAGTGTATTTGTTAAATGTTTTTCCCTCTCTCTCTCTCTCTCTCGGCCGTGCGGCCACGCGGCGCGCGAGCTCCGCGTTCTTCGGGCATGGAGGGCGAGAGAATGGAAGTTAGCAATATGTTTTCAGTATTGGCGGATAGCCAATATGACGGGGAACAGAATGGTGCTATTCCTTTCGGTGTTACAACAACGAATGCCGAAATATCGGCGGAAAACAATTCAGTGAAGAATGTTTCAATTTCTGAAACTAACGAGAAGTATGCAAAATCGCCCGTGACAAGCGGCGGATGTGCAAATTCGCCTCAATCAAGCCGGAATTGGGCCGACATCGTCGAAAACGATGAAAATTTTGAACAACCCAAAAAGAGAAAGCGTCTGCTTCCTTCGGAAAGTGCGAGTCAGTCTCTGCCTGGTCCATCTCGACAGACGAAAACCACCCGGGACAGCACTACGCCGCGCCAGCCATCGTGCCCTAGGAACACCATCGAGCAAATAAAGGTCTCGAGGCAAATGCTGGCTCAGTGTCGGAGCAAAGCAGCTGCCGGAACCTATGACCAGATGACCTATCTGGAGTTCTCCCCGGAGTTCACCCAAGTAGACTACATCAAGGCTCTGGAAAATAAACTGGGGAAAGGCTGCGTTGTACAGATAGGAAAAGCTTCCGGACAGATCCTAGTTGGCTTCGAGCGGCCTGATATGGCGGAGACGATCATAGAGGATGGTCTGATGATTAAGGGAGCCCTCCTTAAAGCCCTTCCCTACCAAAAGAAGGCAGAAAAAATCACCATCAGCGGTCTCCCATTTGTAATCGAGGACGCCGATATCATCAGGACTCTGAGGCCTTACTGTCAGGTAGTCTCCATCGCCCCTACCGTGAATTCTTCCGGCGGCTACACCTGGCTTGACCTCAAAAAAACTGCGTTCATTCTCATGAACAATGGAAAAAAATCACAGATCTTCCTAAAAAGATCATTGTGACTGCCAAGGGCGGCTCTGCACTGGCCTACTTGGAGTACGGCTTCCGTTGCTCCAAGTGCTACAGAATGGGACACAAAAGAATGAACTGTCCCCGGATCATCCGGGAGACAAGCACCACCCAACCCTTGAGCCAGACGAGCAGCGTGAAATCCACGGAAACACCACAGCAGCTGCTTCGCCACCTGCAACATTCTCCCACCCTGCGCCAGTGGCTGCCCCGGCACAGACATCCTCCGCGCCACCTGCTCAAGAGGATATAGCTCTCGAGACTGAGCCCACCACCAGGACCCCGGAAACCTCCACCCAGACAGACCTCAACATCAACAGAGTCGAGAACTCTAGCCATCACAAGATCAAGGATAGATCTAGATCCTTGTCTCCCAAGGCCGGGTATACGACTCAACTACAGCTTGACACTCTCCTCGAGCGCCTCCCAGGATCATTCTTTGAAGAGGTTACACTCTTAGGCTTGAAGGAAGAGGAAGTGAAACAGGCCATCGTCTCCCTTCCTCATCTAAGGCTGCTCCTGGGAAAGCTCAGCGTAGAACAAAGTCTGGGGCTGCACACCTTCAATGAAAAGTTGATAAAGGGACTTGGAAGCTCCAAGTCAGCCCTTTACAAGCGGCTATCTGACATCAGAACAAAGACAAGAAGCGCGCAAGAGCTTCCGCCTTGCGTGCCTTAATGTGCGCGGCATTGCCGCTCGACACAGGAGCATTGAATTGTGCTGTTTCCTGAAACAGCACGCAGTTGACATCGCTTTCATTCAAGAAACCAATGTCACCACCCTGGACAGCGTTGAGGACCTCTGCTTGGGATACAGAGCAGCAGTTGTTCCAGCTTCTGGCGCCAGAGGATCCGGCCTCGCCTGCATCTTCTCTTCCGGCGTCCAGGTCATCGGACAACAGGTCCTGTCCCCTGGCAAGATCGCCGCCTTTGACGTTACCATCCGGGGATCAAAGGCGACATTTGTCAACTGCCACCTCTCTCATGCTCCTGATGAGCGGCTACAGCAGCTACAGGTCATCGCAGCTGCTGCTGTCAATGAAGACGCGTGGGTCCTTGGGGACCTCAATATCTCCGAGGAGTCTGCGAGCGACATTGCGTCCGGTTCCGTCGAAGCCCTTGGGGAGCTCCTGGACCGGGCCAACCTCGTAGACGCCGCAGCTATCTTCGACGCCACGCACCTACCAACAAGGATCTCCAGTTGCGGAAGCCGGGTGGATGCGAGCAGATTGGATCGAGTGCTTATACCATCAAGCTTCTCCAACCGCGTCACCCGATACTGGAGCCTATACTACAAGAACTCCGACCACCGTGCGGTCCTCCTCCAAACCGGCGAGGCCTCAGAACCTCTACCACCGTGCATTGCTAGCATGCTCCGATCGAGGCTAGTCGTTGGGACAGTAGAAACGCTTCTTGACGAGGCCTTGGGAAACATCGAGGACATGCGGAATGCGGAAATCTGGAGGAGGTGGGGACATATTAAGGCGCATCTGGCCTCCGCCATCAAGTCACTCCACGACCTGCGCAATAACGACGACGACTACATCTCGAGGGCGAGAAAATATGTTCAAGCCAAGCTCGAAGATGTCTCCATCTACTCGGACTATCCCTCCCTGCCGGACCTCGGGCGCGCCCTTCGTCTTCGTCGCAGGGGAACGTCGTCAAATACTTTCTACGACAGCGCAGGTCGAATGATTACGGGACCAGCGGTGAGAGAACTGGCTTTCGTCAACCTGAAAGAGCGCTTTCCCCATCCTTCGTGCTCACCGGAGGACATCGATGGCTTCCTGCGGGGTTTTACTCTAAGGGTCACCATTGAGGAAAGCGATCCACTCCACCGCTATGGGATCGGCGAGGAAGAGATCGTTGCTGCCATCGGTCGTCTGCCAACTGGGAAAGCGGCCGGGTGGAATGACTTGCCCTGCGAGCTCTTCAGGGGTTTTGAGGATTACTTCGCGAGTGCACTCCGTCGGGTCTTCGAGGCGTCCCAGCTCTGCGGGGCTCTGCCCACTTCCATGCGGCGCATCGAAATGTCCCTGATAGAAAAACCGCACGGTGGTCCGGGCCTAGCCGGACTTCGACCCCTCTCCTTGCCAACGACGGACTACAGAGTCCTCAGCGGGGTCCTCTACTGGCGACTGCGACCCCATCTCCGAGACATCGTACCTGAATGCCAGAGCTACGCCGTTCCAGGTAGAACACCAGCCTGGAACACAGCCCGCGTAGCTGATGAAGTTGCCACTGCCTGCAGAGATGAAGCTCCACTGGCAGTCGTCGCCATCGACTTGGAGTCAGCGTTTGACACGCTGGACAGAGGCTTCCTGGTGTCCACTCTTCTCTCCGTCGGTCTGCCGCCAGTCTTCGTGGGGTGGGTTCTTCTGCTCTACGCTGGGGCCGAGGCTGCGGCGAGGATTGAGGGGATTGGGAGAACTCCTCTGTTCCACATGCTCAACGGAGTGAGGCAGGGATGCGCTGCCAGCGCAGCGTTCTTTACCATCTCCACCGGGCCCCTCCTGCTACGCCTGGAACAGCTACTTGGCCGGGATAATGTCCTGGCGTACGCCGACGACATCGTCCTGCTTATCCGCGAGGATGGGCAGCTGGAGGTCGTCAGGAAGATCTTCGAGGACTTCAGGCGTGCGTCAGGAATAAGAGTCAACTTCGGTAAGAGCCAGGGTCTCTGGTGCGGGAGATGGAGGAACCGCACTGACTCCCCGTCGGCAATCTCCTGGAACAGGGAGAAAATCAATATTCTAGGGACCTTAGTGACTCCTGGAATGGGAACTTCGGCTCAAGATCAACACCTGCAAGAGTTGCTGGAGCGAGCCATTGCTAGGTGGTCCCCCTTTGTCCGCGGTCTCTCACTTGCTGGTCGAGCAAAAGCGGCCAATAGCCTGGTGCTCTCGGCCATCTACTATCATCTCCAGGCCTACCTTCCCAGCGAGACCACCATCGGTAGACTGCAGGCAAGATTGGCCCGATTCGTGTGGGGGCACGATCGAACCTCATGGCTTCCCAGTAGCATCCTGGCGCGGCCGATCTCTGTGGGAGGCATGGGACTTCTCGACGTGGGCACTCAGCTCCGGCTGTCGTGCCTTAAGGGTGTCCAGGCAGCACTGCGTGGAGGCCGCAACGCTCACTCTTGGCTCGCTGAGAGCGGGATGTGGCTGACTCCTGCGTCCACTCCTGGCATCTGGCTTCCCCCGCGGCGTCGTCGGAGCCTTCACCTCTTCGAGCCTGCCGCGGAGATCCTAGATCTAAACCACCGGATCTTACAACCTGCACTTCTCCGGGCTCTTCGGGTCGTGGGCGACTGCCGTTTCCTGCGGCCTCCTGAGCTCCTGGCTCCTACAAGATGGCTGGGCTGGCGCATCGGAGAACTGACCGGGCCTGCTCCAAACATCACCATCGCTACGCGTGGCGCCCTCACGGACGTCGCTGCTCTGGGAGCTTCTGCACACGCCTGATAACCCAGAATGCCCGGGGACATTATCGCGTCGACAGCCTGGCGGACGCAATCGTGGTGCGCGGGACGACCACCGCCTTCCAGCGCCTAACCACCCGCACAGCCCGCCGCTTGCTTGAGCGTCCACGCTTGGCTGCGCTGCCCATTGCCCAGCTGTTCGGACGGTGGTTCCCCCACGTCAGCATCCCCATCTCCATCAGCTGGTCTTCCCTCCGGCGTTGCGCCTTCTCGGGGCACAATGCTGACGTTGCCGTGCGGCTGGCCCTGCACGCCCTTCCCCATCCAGCACATCCGGCTTCAGCCCGGGAGTCCTGCATCGCCTGTGGGTCCGGAGACCTGTCGCTGGCCCACCGCTACTGGTCCTGCAGTCGGATCAGGCCTGTCATCCTGGAGGCCTTCGCCATCCTCCAACGGCCTCCTGACCTGCAGAGCTGGATCTTTGGGCATGACCTGGAGGACGACGCCCTGGCCATCATGGCGTCCGCCAAGACCCGCATCTACAAGCACTTCCTGGGCCTGGAGATGCGGGGAGTCCAAGAAGACCCCCTCCTTGTCTGGAGGAGAACCTTGTCAAGGTGGTGGAGCCTCCCTAGCTCCTAAAATCATTGTAACTTCCCATTATTTATTCATTACTTTTATCATAATCATTTAGTAAAAATTGACTAGACGTCAATAAAAGTGTTTCAATTGTCAATTGTCTCTCTCTCTCTCTCTCTCTCTGGCATCGCCGCTCTTCGCCGGAGAATTCAGCTCTGCTGTTTTCTCAAGGAGCATGAGATCGACATCTGCTTTCTGCAGGAGACGAACGTCATGTCCCTGGACGACGTAGGAGACCTCTGCCAAGGCTACAGCGCCGTTGTTGCTCCCGCAACGACCACCGTGGGATCAGGCCTCGCCTGCGTCTTCGCGGCCGGCGTCGTTGTTCATCGGCAGCAGATCCTATGGCCTGGCAAGATGGCTGTCATCGACCTCACCGTCCGGGGAATCTCCATGACGTGTGTCAACGCCCACGTCTCTCATGCTCCTGAAGAGCGCTGCCGCCAGCTCCAGATCATCGCAGCTTTGGCGCGTGAAGAAGGTGCGTGGATCCTCGGTGACCTGAACATCTCCGAGGAGTCGGCGAAGGACCTGGCATCAGGTTCAGCAGAAGCCCTCGCGGAGCTCCTGGACCAAGCCGACCTCGTCGACGTCGCCACCTTCTTCGATGCTGCACTGGAGCACACCAGGGTTGCTACGATCGGAAGCCGGGTCGATGCGCGTCGTCTGGACAGATTCCTACTTCCATCAGGCTTCTGCGACCGCGTCACCCAATACCAAACTGTTGACTATGCCTACTCGGACCACCGTGCCGTCCTAATTCAAGTAGGAGACCCAGCTCCTACAAGACTTCCCTGCATCGGAAAGCTGCTACGGTCAGACCTCTTTGTCGATCGAATGGAAACGTTCATCGATGAAATATCGGTAGACCTAGCAAATCTCTCACCCCCGATGTTATGGGAAAAATGGACCAGGATCAAGGCAAATCTGGTCGCGGAGATACGGTCACTCGCGCCTGCCGTCGCCGAGTCCGGCGGTGGATACATCGAGAGAGCAAGCCTCTTCCTGAGGCGGAGACTGGAGGACGACACTGCCCGCTCCGACTATCCTTCCTTGTCGGACCTCGGGCGTTCCCTCCGAGCCTGACGCCGCTCTCCCTCCACCTTCACCGACGACGACGGCAACGCCATCTCCGGGGGCCAGCTTAGGCGTTTCCTTCTGGAGCGCTTAAGCAGTCGCTTCGCTCAGGCTCCAAGCTCGGAAGAAGCCATCGCCGACTTCCTAGCTGAAGTGACTCCCCTGGAGTTCGACGAGTGGGACCAGCTATTTCTTGCGGACATCTCCCGCGACCAGATAGCGGCAGTCATCCACCGCCTGCCAAACGGCCGTGCCTCGGGATGGGACGGGCTACCCTGCGAGTTTGTCAAAGCCTTTGAAGATATCTTCGCCGAAGTTCTTTGGCAAGTCTTCGAGGCTTCTCGGATCCGCGGGGCCTTACCTCCATCCTCAAGGCGCAGCAAGGTGTTCTTGCTGCCGAAAGTGCACGGTGGTCCGGGTCTACAGGCATTCCGGCCAATCAGCCTGCCAACGACCGACTACAGGGTCCTCAGCGGCGTGCTCATGGCTCGTCTGCGACGTCATCTACCAGACCTGGTGCCCCAATGTCAGACCTACGCCGTTCCAGGACGGTCATCTTCCTGGAATATCGCGCGAGTGTCTGACGAAGCCGCCGGGGCATCCAGATATGACACGCCGCTGGCTGTCATCTCTTTGGACCTGAAGTCGGCCTACGACACCCTGAGCAGGAGCTACCTGTTCGCCCTGCTGGAGAAGCTGGGCCTACCATCTACCTTCCTAGGGTGGATTGCTGTCCTCTACGGGGAAGCAGACGCCTCCATCCGGGTCGGAGATGTCTACACCAAGGCCTTCCCGCTTCTCAACGGGGTGAGGCAGGGCTGCCGTCTCAGCGCCGCGCTCTTCAGCATCGGAGTTGGACCTTTGCTACGCCGCCTCGAGAGGACCTTGGGCCGCGGCAACGTGGTAGCCTATGCGGACGACATCGTACTCTTCATCAGGGACGACGCTCAGTTTGAGCTCGTGCCCCTGATCTTTGAAGAGTTCCGCATGTCCTCCGGGGTGGCTGTCAACTTCAAGAAGAGCTGCGGGCTCTGGTGCGGTTCCTGGAAGCACCGGACGGATTCTCCTCTGGGAATCTCCTGGACGTCCGAGTCGCTGACCGTCTTAGGCTGCACCATCACCACCAGGAACACCGTCGCCTCCCAGGCCTCACACCTGATGGGGCTGCTGGAGCGAGCCATCGCGAGGTGGTCGCCCTTCACCCGCGGACTGTCGCTGGTGGGTCGTGCTCGCGCGGCCAACAGCCTGGTCCTCGGTTCCATCCTGCACCACCTCCATGGCTACCTTCCACCTGAAACCACCATCGGCCGGCTGCAGGCGCGGTTGGCGCGCTTCGTGTGGGGTACGAGCCGAGTCTCGTGGCTCCCCGGACGCATTCTGGCTCGTCAAGTCTCCGATGGTGGCGTCGGCCTGCTTGACATCGCGGGCCAGCTTCGGCTCGCCTGCCTGAAGGGGGTCCAGGCCTCTCTTCGCGGCGCCGCCAACGGCTACTCTTGGCTGGTCCGCAGCCGGGCGTGGCTGACACCGCCGGCTCCTGACGTCTGGCACTCGCCTAGGAGGAGGAGACTACTGAGCCTGTGGGAGGCCGCGTCCAGCGTCCTCGAGCTTGACCACCGGGTTCTTCATCCCGCCACCCTGAGGTCCCTGCGTCTTCGAGGTGACAACAGGTTCCTGCGGCCGCCAGACCTGCTGGCTCCCGAGCGCTGGCTACAGGCGACTGTCGGGGACTTCTCCGATGGCGCCCCTGCACTTGCGCGCTCAACGCGGGCCGCGCTCCTAGATGCGCAGCACCTGGGGGCCTTCTGCCAACGTCTCCTGCGGGAAAACGCCAGCTCCAGCTATCATGCGGAGTACGAGGCGGAGACCATCGTACTGCGGGGATCGGCGACCCCCATCACCCGCCTACCCAGCCAGAGGGCGCGCCGGGCATTGGACTCGGCACGGCTCCAGGCCCATCCAACTGCAGAGCTGGCTGCCCGGTGGACTCCCACCGTGGATGTGCCCCGCTCCATCCCCTGGGCCGACCTGCGTCGGAACTGCTTCTCGGGGCACGACGCAGATGTCGCCCTACGGCTGGCTCTCCATGCCCTACCACATCCTGACCATCCTGCCTCGAGGCGTGCCAACTGTGCCGCCTGTGGGTCCAGCGACGGGTCGCTGGCCCACAGATATTGGAGTTGCCGAGCCGTGCGAACCCTGCTCCGGGAAGTGTTCGCTTCCTGCGACTTGCCCCTGGATCTGCAGGCCTGGCTCTTCGGCGTCGGCCTCCATCCCGAGGCAGTGAAGCTAACAAGTGTGGCGAAGGCTACCATCTACAAGTACCATCTTGGTCTTGAGTTGGGTAATGCCAGCCAACACATCGACCTGCCCACCCTGTGGGAAAGAACTCTCGCAGTCCATCGGTGGCGGAGTCTTTCTCGCGGTGGGCGCCACCAATGAAGACCTTGTATATATTTTATATATGTGTATATTTATCAATTGCTTTATATATTTATATCTATTTATTCTTGTATTTTTCATTATATAATCTTATTTATTCATCTGTATTTAATCTTATATAATCTTATATGGACGTTAAAATAAATCAGGTTCAATCTCAATCTCAATCTCTCTCTCTCTCTCTCTCTCTCTCTTTTTGAAATTATAATTTTAAAATAATTTCTTAAAAAAAGGTAAAATCGCCTAATTCTTCAAAACCATTTCAGCTGTAAGTAAACCTATTATTTCAAACAACAACAAACAACAAAGCCTTTAATTTAGGGCCTCTCGCCCTATACAGGATTCGCCAGTTCACAAGGGATGGGGAGAACACTGTGTGGCCTTTTTCCGGGATATAGTCTTGTGGAATCCAAATATCGCCATCGCTATATACCTATTCTTTGATATTTCATTAATTAGTGCCGGAAATGAAGGACAAAGTTGCCCCGTATTATCATTTAGTTTTCCTCTTTCCTCAGACAGAGCCGCACAGTCAAATAAGTAGTGCAACATCTCCGTTGTTATTCTTGATCCACAGAAAGTGCATTTCAGGTCTTCACGCCTCAATAAAATCAGATGGTGTTCTCTGAAAAAAAAAAAATTGAAAGGGTTCTAAATTGTGCGATTAATCTGATGACAGGAAAAGGGAGTTCACTTAAGAAATATTCTTCGGTGGTAAACGTTGTATATATATCTCTATAGTGGGAATATAACTTTGATTGGGTTATTCTTGTTAAGTCATTTTGTATTGTTTGCTCTATCGCAGTTCTTAATATTCCTGGGATAGCATTCCTTAATGAATCAGGATCATTACAATAGGTAAGCCACGAGGATCCGTTATTATTGAGTAAATTGCTTAATTGTTTTATAAACCCGATGGGCGCACCTGTAGCACAGGATATTTGCCTCATTCTATTTAAACATATGTAAACTTATTATTTATTGTTTCATAGTCTGAAAAGATTACCAAAAATTCAAAACCTACATTTGTTCCCCGTTAAAGTTTCATTCTAGTATATATTGGCACACTTTTTTTACTCAACACTTTTTCCTGCTAACCAATCTATTTCAATAAAATCTAAAAATACCATCAGCATTGTTTAAATCTTCAATTTGAATGAAATAAACAATACTGTGGCATATATTCCCTTTCTTTGAGGAAAAAAAAAAGGAGAGAATTGTGTCGGTCATACACACTTTCAAAAATAAATTCCAAAGCCATTATCATTATGTTAAAATGGGAAAGTCTTGAAGTAGAAAACAATGGCCGCTTTCAGTTTTAGAGATCGAGGCCGTGACTGGTAGGTATTTAATCATTGAAGAATTTTAATTAGCGCTGCCCGACCCCAGAGGCTGGCTCTTCAGCAGAAGTCCGGCATCTTAAGAACATCGAGGCTCTTTAAACCTTATACAGCGTTCTGCTCACACTGTGTCTATTTTAAACTCTATTCAACGTCTATTCTCGATTTGAAATAAAACCAGAAGACTTCTGAATCTTTGATCTCAACTCTAATTGCATCCTCAATTACGTAATACTATTACTAAATAAACTGAGACGACTTTAAAATACGATTAGAAATTAATTCTAAGTATCTTGTTAAATACTAAATACACATGTATTTATAACACATATCTTCAAAATTTTAAAAAAGTTTCTGATGTTTAAGCATTTAAAATGCTTTTAGGGTATTCCAATTGCGCTGATTCCGAATCTGCTCATAGTTTTTCTGTATGTCATCAAATCGATAGGAAATGACCATAAAGTGTATTTCACCAAAATAATATTTTCATGAAGAAAACTGCCAAGTCATCATGATTGCTTCATAATTTTTACAATCATCACATCTCAAAGTTCTCCTAAAACATACGCCATTAACTTCATATAAAAATAAAATTTTAACAATTAAAATAAACCACTTCTGATTAGAAATTGCCCAAAATTAAATAAGTATTTAAATTTTTAGTGAAAATATATTTTATTATTAGAGTTACGAAGTCAATATGAAGTTAATGCATTTCTGACATCCAAAAAAGACCTCTGGGAAAACCCCAGGACTATTATAAAATCTGAGACAATGGAACCTAATGGAGATTGTTTAAACAACTTGAGGAATAAGCAACAACAACAACAACAGGATAGAGTAGATATCATGGAGTATAATAGAAGGACTATAATAGAAAAGCTGAGACAATGGAACCTAATGGAGATTGTTTAAACAACTTGAGGAATAAGCAACAACAACAACAGGATAGAGTAGACATCATGGAGTATAATAGAAGGAAAATATAATAGAAAAGTTGAGACAATGGAACCTAATGGAGATCGTTTAAACGATTTGAGGAATAGGCAACAACAACAGGATAGAGTAGACATCATGGAGTATAATAGAAGGACTATAATAGAAAAGATGAGACAAAGGAACCTAATGGAGATCGTTTAAACGACTTGAGGAATAAGCAACAACAACAACAGAATAGAGTAGACATCATGGAGTATAATAGAAGGACTATAATAGAAAAGCTGAGACAATGGAACCTAATGGAGATTGTTTAAACAACTTGAGGAATAAGCAACAACAACAACAGGATAGGGTATACATCATGGAGTATAATAGAAGGACTATAATAGAAAAGCTGAGACAATGGAACCTAATGGAGATTGTTTAAACAACTTGAGGAATAAGCAACAACAACAACAGGATAGAGTAGACATCATGGAGTATAATAGAAGGATTATAATAGAAAAGCTGAGACAATGGAACCTAATGGAGATTGTTTAAATGACTTGAGGAATAAGCAACAACAACAACATGATAGAGTAGACATCTTGGAGTATAATAGAAGGACTATAATAGAAAAGCTGAGGCAATGGAACCTAATGGAGATCGTTTAAACGACTTGAGGAATAAGCAACAACAACAACAACAACAGGATAGAGTAGCCATCATGGAGTATAATAGAAGGACTATAATAGAAAAGCTGAGACAATGGAACCTAATGGAGATCGTTTAAACGACTTGAGGAATAAGCAACAACAACAACAGGATAGAGTAGACATCATAGAGTATAATAGAAGGACTATAATAGAAAATCTGAGACAATGGAACCTAATGGAGATTGTTTAAATGACTTGAAGAATAAGCAACAACAACAACAAGATAGAGTAGCCATCATGGAGTATAAAAGAAGGACTATAATAGAAACGCTGAGACAATGGAACCTAATGGAGATCGTTTAAACGACTTGAGAAATAATCAACAACAACAACAACAGGATAGAGTAGACATCATGGAGTATAATAGGAAGACTATAATAGAAAAGCTGAGACAATGGAACCTAATAGAGATCGTTTAATTGACTTGAGGAATAAGCAAAAACAACAACAGGATAGAGTAGACATCATGGAGTATAATAGAAGGACAATAATAGAAAGGCTGAGACAATGGGACCTAATGGATATTGTTTAAACGACTTGAGGAATAAGCAACAACAACAACAGGATAGAGTAGATATCATGGAGTATAATAGAAGGACTATAATAGAAAAGCTGAGACAATGGGACCTAATAGAGATCGTTTAATTGACTCGAGGAATAAGCAACAACAACAACAACAGGATAGAGTAGACATCATGGAGTATAATAGAAGGACTATAATAGAAAAGCTGAGACAATGGAACCTAATGGAGATCGGTTAATAGACTTGAGGAATAAGCAACAACAACAACAACAGGATAGAGTAGACATCATGGGGTATAATAGAAGGACTATAATAGAAAAGCTGAGACAATGGAACCTAATGGAGATCGTTTAAACGACTTGAGAAATAAGCAACAACAACAGGATAGATTAGCCATCATGGACTATAATAGAAAGGCTGAGACAATGGAACCTAATGGAGATCGTTTAAACGACTTGAGGAATAAGCAACAACAACAACAACAGGATAGAGTAGACATCATGGATAATAATAGAAGACTATAATAGAAAAGCTGAGACAATGGAACCTAATGGAGATCGTTTAAACGACTTGAGGAATAAGCAACAACAACAACAACAACAGGATAGAGTAGATCATGGAGTATAATAGAAGGACTATAAAAGAAAAGCTGAGACAATGGAACCTAATGGAGATCGTTTAAACGACGTGAGGGAAAGGCAACAACAACAACAGGATAGAGTAGCCATCATGGAGTATAATAGAAGGACTATAATAGAAAAGCTGAGACAATGGAACCTAATGGAGATCGTTTAAACGACTTGAGGAATAAGCAACAACAACAGGATAGAGTAGACATCATGGATTATAATAGAAGAACTATAATAGAAAAGCTGAGACAATGGAACCTAATGGAGATCGTTTAAACGACTTGAGGAATAAGCAACAACAACAACAGGATAGAGTACCATCATGGAGTATAATAGAAGGACTATAATAGAAAATCTGAGGTAATCGAACCTAATGGAGATCGTTTAAACGACTTGAGGAATAAGCAACAAAACAACAACAGGATAGAGTAGACATCATGGAGTATAATAGAAGGACTATAATCGAAAAGCTGAGACAATGGAACCTAATGGAGATCGTTTAAACGACTTGAGGAATAAACAACAACAACAACAGGATAGAGTAGACATCATGAAGTATAATAGAAGGACTATAATAGAAAAGCTGAGACAATGGAACCTAATGGAGATCGTTTAAACGACTTGAGGAATAAGCAACAACAGGATAGAGTAGCCATCATGGAGTATAATAGAAGGACTAAAATAGAAAAGCTGAGACAATGGAACCTAATGGAGATCGTTTAAACGACTTGAGGAATAAGCAACAACAACAACAGGATAGAGTAGACATCATAGAATATAATAGAAGGACTATAATAGAAAATCTGAGACAATGGAACGTAATGGAGATTGTTTAAATGACTTGAGGAATAAGCAACAACAACAACAGGATAGAGTAGCCATCATGGAGTATAAAGGAAGGACTATAATAGAAAAGCTGAGACAATGTAACCTAATGGAGATCGTTTAAACGACTTGAGGAATAATCAACAACAACAACAACAGGATAGAGTAGACATCATGGAGTATAATAGGAAGACTATAATAGAAAAGCTGAGACAATGGAACCTAATGGAGATCGTTTAATTGACTTGAGGAATAAGCAAAAACAACAACAGGATAGAGTAGACATCATGGAGTATAATAGAAGGACTATAATAGAAAAGCTGAGATAATGGGACCTAATGGATATTGTTTTAAACGACTTGAGGAATAAGCAACAACAACAACAACAGGATAGAGTAGACATCATGAAGTATAATAGAAGGACTATAATAGAAAAGCTGAGACAATGGGACCTAATGGAGATCGTTTAAACGACTTGAGGAATAAGCAACAACAACAACAACATGATAGAGTAGACAAAATGGAGTATAATAGAAGGACTATAATAGAAAAGCTGAGACAATGGGACCTAATGGAGATCGTTTAAACGACTTGAGGAATAAGCAACAACAACAACAACAGGATAGAGTAGACATCATGGAGTATAATAGAAGGACTATAATAGAAAAGCTGAGACAATGGAACCTAATGGAGATCGTTTAAACGACTTGAGGAATAAGCAACAACAGGATAGAGTAGCCATCATGGAGTATAATAGAAGGACTAAAATAGAAAAGCTGAGACAATGGAACCTAATGGAGATCGTTTAAACGACTTGAGGAATAGGCAACAACAACAGGATAGAGTAGCCATCATGGAGTATAATAGAAGGACTATAATAGAATAGCTGAGACAATGGAACCTAATGGAGATCGTTTAAACGACTTGAGGAATAAGCAACAACAACAACAGGATAGAGTAGACATCATAGAGTATAATAGAAGGACTATAATATAAAATCTGAGACAATGGAACCTAATGGAGATTGTTTAAATGACTTGAGGAATAAGCAACAACAACAACAGGATAGAGTAGCCATCATGGAGTATAAAAGAAGGACTATAATAGAAAAGCTGAGACAATGGAACCTAATGGAGATCGTTTAAACGACTTGAGGAATAATCAACAACAACAACAACAGGATAGAGTAGACATCATGGAGTATAATAGGAAGACTATAATAGAAAAGCTGAGACAATAGAACCTAATGGAGATCGTTTAATTGACTTGAGGAATAAGCAAAAACAACAACAGGATAGAAGACATCATGGAGTATAATAGTAGGACTATAATAGAAAAGCTGAAACAATGGGACCTAATGGATATTGTTTAAACGAATTGAGGAATAAGCAACAACAACAACAGGATAGAGTAGATATCATGGAGTATAAAAGAAGGACTATAATAGAAAAGCTGAGACAATGGGACCTAATGGAGATCGTTTAATTGACTTGAGGAATAAGCAACAACAACAACAACAGGATAGAGTAGACATCATGGAGTATAATAGAAGGACTATAATAGAAAAGCTGAGACAATGGGACCTAATGGAGATCGTTTAAACGACTTGAGGAATAAGCAACAACAACAACAACAGGATAGAGTAGACATCATGGAGTATAATAGAAGGACTATAATAGAAAAGCTGAGACATTGGAACCTAATGGAGATCGTTTAAACGACTTGAGAAATAAGCAACAACAACAGGATTGATTAGCCATCATGGACTATAATAGAAAAGCTGAGACAATGGAACCTAATGGAGATCGTTTAAACGACTTGAGGAATAAGCAACAACAACAACAACAGGATAGAGTAGACATCATGGAGTATAATAGAAGAACTATAATAGAAAAGCTGAGACAATGGAACCTAATTGAGATCGTTTAAACGACTTGAGGAATAAGCAACAACAACAACAACAACAGGATAGAGTACCATCATGGAGTATAATAGAAGGACTATAATAGAAAATCTGAGACAATGGAACCTAATGGAGATCGTTTAAACGACTTGAGGAATAAGCAACAACAACAACAACAGGATAGAGTAGACATCATGAAGTATAATAGAAGGACTATAATAGAGAAGCTGAGACAATGGGACCTAATGGAGATCGTTTAAACGACTTGAGGAATAAGCAACAACAACAACAGGATAGAGTAGACATCATGGAGTATAATAGAAGGACTATAATAGAAAAGCTGAGACAATGGGACCTAATGGAGATCGTTTAAACGACTTGAGGAATAAGCAACAACAACAACAACAGGATAGAGTAGACTTCATGGAGTATAATAGAAGGACTATAATAGAAAAGCTGAGACAATGGGACCTAATGGAGATCGTTTGAATGACTTGAGGAATAAGCTACAACAACAACAACAACAGGATAGAGTAGCCATCATGGAGTATAATAGAAGGACTATAATTGAAAAGCTAAGACAATGGAACCTAATGGAGATCGTTTAAATGACTTGAGGAATAAGCAACAACAACAACAGGATAGAGTAGACATCATGGAGTATAATAGAAGGACTATAATAGAAAAGCTGAAACAATGGGACCTAATGGAGATCGTTTAAATGACTTGAGGAATAAGCAACAACAACAACAACAGGATAGAGTAGCCATCATGGAGTATAATAGAAGGACTATAATAGAAAAGTTGAGACAATGGAACCTAATGGAGATCGTTTAAACGACTTGAGGAATAAGCAACAACAACAACAACAGGATAGAGTAGACATCATGGAGTATAATAGAAGGACTATAATAGAAAAGCTGAGACAATGGAACCTAATGGAGATTGTTTAAACGACTCGAGGAATAAGCAACAACAACAACAACAGGATAGAGTAGACATCATGGAGTATAATAGAAGGACTATAATAGAAAAGCTGAGACAATGGAACCTAATGGAGATTGTTTAAACAACTTGAGGAATAAGCAACAACAACAACAGGATAGAGTAGACATCATGGAGTATAATAGAAGTACTGTATTAGAAAAGCTGAGGCAATGGAACCTAATGGAGATTGTTTAAACAACTTGAGAAATAAGCAACAACAACAACAGGATAGAGTAGATATCATGGAGTATAATAGAAGGACTATAATAGAAAAGCTGAGACAATGGAACCTAATGGAGATCGTTTAAACGACTTGAGGAATAAACAACAACAACAACAGGATAGAGTAGACATCATGGAGTATAATAGAAGGACTATAGTAGAAAAGCTGAGACAATGGAACCTAATGGAGATCGTTTAAACGACTTGAGGAATAAGCAACAACAGGATAGAGTAGCCATCATGGAGTATAATAGAAGGACTAAAATAGAAAAGCTGAGACAATGGAACCTAATGGAGATCGTTTAAACGACTTGAGGAATAGGCAACAACAACAGGATAGAGTAGCCATCATGGAGTATAATAGAAGGACTATAATAGAAAAGCTGAGACAATGGAACCTAATGGAGATCGTTTAAACGACTTGAGGAATAAGCAGCAACAACAACAGGATAGAGTAGACATCATAGAATATATTAGAAGGACTATAATAGAAAATCTGAGACAATGGAACCTAATGGAGATTGTTTAAATGACTTGAGGAATAAGCAACAACAACAACAGGATAGAGTAGCCATCATGGAGTATAAAAGAAGGACTATAATAGAAATGCTGAGACAATGGAACCTAATGGAAATCGTTTAAACGACTTGAGGAATAATCAACAACAACAACAACAGGATAGAGTAGACATCATGGAGTATAATTGGAAGACTATAATAGAAAAGCTGAGACAATGGAACCTAATGGAGATCGTTTAATTGACTTGAGGAATAAGCAAAAACAACAACAGGATAGAGTAGACATCATGGAGTATAATAGAAGGACTATAATAGAAAAGCTGAGACAATGGGACCTAATGGATATTGTTTAAACGACTTGAGGAATAAGCAACAACAACAACAGGATAGAGTAGATATCATTGAGTATAATAGAAGGACTATAATAGAAAAGCTGAGACAATGGGACCTAATGGAGATCGTTTAATTGACTTGAGGAATAAGCAACAACAACAACAACAGGATAGAGTAGACATCATGGAGTATAATAGAAGGACTATAATAGAAAAGCTGAGACAATAAAACCTAATGGAGATCGTTTAATAGACTTGAGGAATAAGCAACAACAGGATAGAGTAGACATCATGGGGTATAATAGGAGGACTATAATAGAAAAGCTGAGACAATGGAACCTAATGGAGATCGTTTAAACGACTTGAGAAATAAGCAACAACAACTGGAAAGATTAGCCATCATGGACTATAATAGAAAAGCTGAGACAATGGAACCTAATGGAGATCGTTTAAACGACTTGAGGAATAAGCAACAACAACAACAACAACATGATAGAGTAGCCATCATGGAGTATAATAGAAGGACTATAATAGAAAAGCTGAGACAATGGAACCTAATGGAGATCGTTTAAACGACGTGTGGAAAAAGCAACAACAACAACAACAACAGGATAGAGTAGCCATCATGGAGTATAATAGAAGGACTATAATAGAAAAGCTGAGACAATGGAACCTAATGGAGATCCTTTAAACGACTTGAGGAATAAGCAACAACAACAGGATAGAGTAGACATCATGGAGTATAATAGAAGAACTATAATAGAAAAGCTGAGACAATGGAACCTAATGGATATCGTTTAAACGACTTGAGGAATAAACAACAACAACAACCGGATAGAGTAGACATCATGGAGTATAATAGAAGGACTATAGTAGAAAAGCTGAGACAATGGAACCTAATGGAGATCGTTTAAACGACTTGAGGAATAAGCAACAACAGGATAGAGTAGCCATCATGGAGTATAATAGAAGGACTAAAATAGAAAAGCTGAGACAATGGAACCTAATGGAGATCGTTTAAACGACTTGAGGAATAGGCAACAACAACAGGATAGAGTAGACATCATGGAGTATAATAGAAGGACTATAATAGAAAAGCTGAGACAATGGGACCTAATGGAGATCGTTTTAAACGACTTGAGGAATAAGCAACAACAACAACAACAGGATAGAGTAGACTTCATGGAGTATAATAGAAGGACTATAATAGAAAAGCTGAGACAATGGGACCTAATGGAGATCGTTTAAATGACTTGAGGAATAAGCTACAACAACAACAACAACAGGATAGAGTAGCCATCATGGAGTATAATAGAAGGACTATAATAGAAAAGCTAAGACAATGGAACCTAATGGAGATCGTTTAAATGACTTGAGGAATAAGCAACAACAACAACAGGATAGAGTAGACATCATGGAGTATAATAGAAGGACTATAATAGAAAAGCTGAAACAATGGGACCTAATGGAGATCGTTTAAATGACTTGAGGAATAAGCAACAACAACAACAACAGGATAGAGTAGCCATCATGGAGTATAATAGAAGGAATATAATAGAAAAGCTGAGACAATGGAACCTAATGGAGATTGTTTAAACGACTCGAGGAATAAGCAACAACAACAACAACAGGATAGAGTAGACATCATGGAGTATAATAGAAGGACTATAATAGAAAAGCTGAGACAATGGAGCCTAATGGAGATTGTTTAAACAACTTGAGGAATAAGCAACAACAACAACAGGATAGAGTAGACATCATGGAGTATAATAGAAGTACTGTATTAGAAAAGCTGAGGCAATGGAACCTAATGGAGATTGTTTAAACAACTTGAGAAATAAGCAACAACAACAACAGGATAGAGTAGATATCATCGAGTATAATAGAAGGACTATAATAGAAAAGCTGAGACAATGGGACCTAATGGAGATTGTTTAAATGACTTGAGGAATAAGCAACAACAACAACAGGATAGAGTAGACATCATGGAGTATAATAGATGGACTATAATAGAAAAGCTGAGACAATGGAACCTAATGGGGATTGTTTAAACGACTTGAGGAATAAGCAACAACAACAGGATAGGGTATACATCATGGAGTATAATAGAAGGACTATAATAGAAAAGCTGAGACAATGGGACCTAATGGAGATTGTTTAAATGACTTGAGGAATAAGCAACAACAACAACAGGATAGAGTAGACAACATGGAGTATAATAGATGGACTATAATAGAAAAGCTGAGACAATGGAACCTAATGGAGATCGTTTAAACGACTTGAGGAATAAACAACAACAACAACAGGATAGAGTAGACATCATGGAGTATAATAGAAGGACTATAATAGAAAAGCTGAGACAATGGAACCTAATGGAGATTGTTTAAACGACTCGAGGAATAAGCAATAACAACAACAACAGGATAGAGTAGACATCATGGAGTATAATAGAAGGACTATAAAAGAAAAGCTGAGACAATGGAACCTAATGGAGATTGTTTAAACAAATTGAGGAATAAGCAACAACAACAACAGGATAGAGTAGACATCATGGAGTATAATAGAAGTACTGTATTAGAAAAGCTGAGGCAATGGAACCTAATGGAGATTGTTTAAACAACTTGAGAAATAAGCAACAACAACAACAGGATAGAGTAGATATCATCGAGTATAATAGAAGGACTATAATAGAAAAGCTGAGACAATGGGACCTAATGGAGATTGTTTAAATGACTTGAGGAATAAGCAACAACAACAACAGGATAGAGTAGACATCATGGAGTATAATAGATGGACTATAATAGAAAAGCTGAGACAATGGAACCTAATGGAGATTGTTTAAACAACTTGAGGAATAAGCAACAACAACAACAGGATAGAGTAGACATCATGGAGTATAATAGAAGTACTGTATTAGAAAAGCTGAGGCAATGGAACCTAATGGAGATTGTTTAAACAACTTGAGAAATGAGCAACAACAACAACAGGATAGAGTAGATATCATCGAGTATAATAGAAGGACAATAATAGAAAAGCTGAGACAATGGGACCTAATGGAGATTGTTTAAATGACTTGAGGAATAAGCAACAACAACAACAGGATAGAGTAGACATCATGGAGTATAATAGATGGACTATAATAGAAAAGCTGAGACAATGGAACCTAATGGAGATTGTTTAAACGACTTGAGGAATAAGCAACAACAACAACAGGATATGGTAAACATCATGGAGTATAATAGAAGGACTATAATAGAAAAGCTGAGACAATGGGACCTAATGGAGATTGTTTGAATGACTTGAGGAATAAGCAACAACAACAACAGGATAGAGTAGACATCATGGAGTATAATAGATGGACTATAATAGAAAAGCTGAGACAATAGAACCTAATGGAGATCGTTTAAACGACTTGAGGAATAAACAACAACAACAACAGGATAGAGTAGACATCATGGAGTATAATAGAAGGACTATAATAGAAAAGCTGAGACAATGGAACCTAATGGAGATCGTTTAAATGACTTGAGGAAAAGGCAACAACAACAACAGGATAGAGTAGACATCATGGAGTATAATAGAAGGACTATAATAGAAAAGCTGAAACAATGGGACCTAATGGAGATCGTTTAAATGACTTGAGGAATAAGCAACAACAACAACAACATGATAGAGTAGCCATCATGGAGTATAATAGAAGGACTATAATAGAAAAGCTGAGACAATGGAACCTAATGGAGATTGTTTAAACGACTCGAGGAATAAGCAACAACAACAACAACAGGATAGAGTAGACATCATGGAGTATAATAGAAGGACTATAATAGAAAAGCTGAGACAATGGAACCTAATGGAGATTGTTTAAACAACTTGAGGAATAAGCAACAACAACAACAGGATAGAGTAGACATCATGGAGTATAATAGAAGTACTGTATTAGAAAAGCTGAGGCAATGGAACCTAATGGAGATTGTTTAAATGACTTGAGGAATAAGCAACAACAACAACAGGATAGAGTAGACATCATGGAATATAATAGATGGACTATAATAGAAAAGCTGAGACAATGGAACCTAATGGAGATCGTTTAAACGACTTGAGGAATAAACAACAACAACAACAGGATAGAGTAGACATCATGGAGTATAATAGAAGGACTATGATAGAAAAGCTGAGACAATGGAACCTAATGGAGATCGTTTAAACGACTTGAGGAATAAGCAACAACAGGATAGAGTAGCCATCATGGAGTATAATAGAAGGACTAAAATAGAAAAGCTGAGACAATGGAACCTAATGGAGATCGTTTAAACGACTTGAGGAATAGGCAACAACAACAACAACAACAGGATAGAGTAGCCATCATGGAGTATAATAGAAGGACTATAATAGAAAAGCTGAGACAATGGAACCTAATGGAGATCGTTTAAACGACTTGAGGAATAAGCAACAACAACAACAGGATAGAGTAGACATCATAGAGTATAATAGAAGGACTATAATAGAAAATCTGAGACAATGGAACCTAATGGAGATTGTTTAAATGACTTGAAGAATAAGCAACAACAACAACAGGATAGAGTAGCCATCATGGAGTATAAAAGAAGGACTATAATAGAAAAGCTGAGACAATGGAACCTAATGGAGATCGTTTTAAACGACTTGAGGAATAATCAACAACAACAACAACAGGATAGAGTAGACATCATGGAGTATAATAGGAAGACTATAATAGAAAAGCTGAGACAATAGAACCTAATGGAGATCGTTTAATTGACTTGAGGAATAAGCAAAAACAACAACAGGATAGAGTAGACATCATGGAGTATAATAGAAGGACTATAATAGAAAAGCTGAGACAATGGGACCTAATGGATATTGTTTAAACGACTTGAGGAATAAGCAACAACAACAACAGGATAGAGTAGATATCATGGAGTATAATAGAAGGACTATAATAGAAAAGCTGAGACAATGGGACCTAATGGAGATCGTTTAATTGACTTGAGGAATAAGCAACAACAACAACAACAGGATAGAGTAGACATCATGGAGTATAATAGAAGGACTATAATAGAAAAGCTGAGACAATGGAACCTAATGGAGATCGTTTAATAGACTTGAGGAATAAGCAACAACAGGATAGAGTAGACATCATGGGGTATAAAGAAAAGCTGAGACAATGGAACCTAATGGAGATCGTTCAAACGACTTGAGGAATAAGCAACAACAACAACAACAACATGATAGAGTAGCCATCATGGAGTATAATAGAAGGACTATAATAGAAAAGCTGAGACAATGGGACCTAATGGAGATCGTTTAAACGACTTGAGGAATAAGCAACAACAACAACAACAGGATAGAGTAGACTTCATGGAGTATAATAGAAGGACTATAATAGAAAAGCTGAGACAATGGGACCTAATGGAGATCGTTTAAATGACTTGAGGAATAAGCTACAACAACAACAACAACAGGATAGAGTAGCCATCATGGAGTATAATAGAAGGACTATAATAGAAAAGCTAAGACAATGGAACCTAATGGAGATCGTTTAAATGACTTGAGGAATAAGCAACAACAACAACAGGATAGAGTAGACATCATGGAGTATAATAGAAGGACTATAATAGAAAAGCTGAAACAATGGGACCTAATGGAGATCGTTTAAATGACTTGAGGAATAAGCAACAACAACAACAACAGGATAGAGTAGCCATCATGGAGTATAATAGAAGGACTATAATAGAAAAGCTGAGACAATGGAACCTAATGGAGATTGTTTAAACGACTCGAGGAATAAGCAACAACAACAACAACAGGATAGAGTAGACATCATGGAGTATAATAGAAGGACTATAATAGAAAAGCTGAGACAATGGAACCTAATGGAGATTGTTTAAACAACTTGAGGAATAAGCAACAACAACAACAGGATAGAGTAGACATCATGGAGTATAATAGAAGTACTGTATTAGAAAAGCTGAGGCAATGGAACCTAATGGAGATTGTTTAAACAACTTGAGAAATAAGCAACAACAACAACAGGATAGAGTAGATATCATCGAGTATAATAGAAGGACTATAATAGAAAAGCTGAGACAATGGGACCTAATGGAGATCGTTTAAATGACTTGAGGAATAAGCTACAACAACAACAACAGGATAGAGTAGCCATCATGGAGTATAATAGAAGGACTATAATAGAAAAGCTAAGACAATGGAACCTAATGGAGATCGTTTAAATGACTTGAGGAATAAGCAACAACAACAACAGGATAGAGTAGACATCATGGAGTATAATAGAAGGACTATAATAGAAAAGCTGAAACAATGGGACCTAATGGAGATCGTTTAAATGACTTGAGGAATAAGCAACAACAACAACAACAGGATAGAGTAGCCATCATGGAGTATAATAGAAGGACTATAATAGAAAAGCTGAGACAATGGAACCTAATGGAGATTGTTTAAACGACTCGAGGAATAAGCAACAACAACAACAACAGGATAGAGTAGACATCATGGAGTATAATAGAAGGACTATAATAGAAAAGCTGAGACAATGGAACCTAATGGAGATTGTTTAAACAACTTGAGGAATAAGCAACAACAACAACAGGATAGAGTAGACATCATGGAGTATAATAGAAGTACTGTATTAGAAAAGCTGAGGCAATGGAACCTAATGGAGATTGTTTAAACAACTTGAGAAATAAGCAACAACAACAACAGGATAGAGTAGATATCATCGAGTATAATAGAAGGACTATAATAGAAAAGCTGAGACAATGGGACCTAATGGAGATTGTTTAAATGACTTGAGGAATAAGCAACAACAACAACAGGATAGAGTAGACATCATGGAGTATAATAGATGGACTATAATAGAAAAGCTGAGACAATGGAACCTAATGGAGATTGTTTAAACGACTTGAGGAATAAGCAACAACAACAGGATAGGGTATACATCATGGAGTATAATAGAAGGTCTATAATAGAAAAGCTGAGACAATGGGACCTAATGGAGATTGTTTAAATGACTTGAGGAATAAGCAACAACAACAACAGGATAGAGTAGACAACATGGAGTATAATAGATGGACTATAATAGAAAAGCTGAGACAATGGAACCTAATGGAGATCGTTTAAACGACTTGAGGAATAAACAACAACAACAACAGGATAGAGTAGACATCATGGAGTATAATAGAAGGACTATAATAGAAAAGCTAAGACAATGGAACCTAATGGAGATCGTTTAAATGACTTGAGGAAAAGGCAACAACAACAACAGGATAGAGTAGACATCATGGAGTATAATAGAAGGACTATAATAGAAAAGCTGAAACAATGGAACCTAATGGAGATCGTTTAAATGACTTGAGGAATAAGCAACAACAACAACAACAGGATAGAGTAGCCATCATGGAGTATAATAGAAGGACTATAATAGAAAAGTTGAGACAATGGAACCTAATGGAGATCGTTTAAACGACTTGAGGAATAAGCAACAACAACAACAACAGGATAGAGTAGACATCATGGAGTATAATAGAAGCCTATAATAGAAAAGCTGAGACAATGGAACCTAATGGAGATTGTTTAAACGACTCGAGGAATAAGCAACAACAACAACAAGAGGATAGAGTAGACATCATGGAGTATAATAGAAGGACTATAAAAGAAAAGCTGAGACAATGGAATCTAATGGAGATTGTTTAAACAACTTGAGGAATAAGCAACAACAACAACAGGATAGAGTAGACATCATGGAGTATAATAAAAGTACTGTATTAGAAAAGCTGAGGCAATGGAACCTAATGGAGATTGTTTAAACAACTTGAGAAATAAGCAACAACAACAACAGGATAGAGTAGATATCATCGAGTATAATAGAAGGACTATAATAGAAAAGCTGAGACAATGGGACCTAATGGAGATTGTTTAAATGACTTGAGGAATAAGCAACAACAACAACAGGATAGAGTAGACATCATGGAGTATAATAGATGGACTATAATAGAAAAGCTGAGACAATGGAACCTAATGGAGATTGTTTAAACAACTTGAGGAATAAGCAACAACAACAACAGGATAGAGTAGACATCATGGAGTATAATAGAAGTACTGTATTAGAAAAGCTGAGGCAATGGAACCTAATGGAGATTGTTTAAACAACTTGAGAAATAAGCAACAACAACAACAGGATAGGGTATACATCATGGAGTATAATAGAAGGACTATAATAGAAAAGCTGAGACAATTGGACCTAATGGAGATTGTTTAAATGACTTGAGGAATAAGCAACAACAACAACAGGATAGAGTAGACATCATGGAGTAAAATAGATGGACTATAATAGAAAAGCTGAGACAATGGAACCTAATGGAGATCGTTTAAACGACTTGAGGAATAAACAACAACAACAACAGGATAGAGTAGACATCATGGAGTATAATAGAAGGACTATAATAGAAAAGCTAAGACAATGGAACCTAATGGAGATCGTTTAAATGACTTGAGGAATAAGCAACAACAACAACAACAGGATAGAGTAGCCATCATGGAGTATAATAGAAGGACTATAATAGAAAAGCTGAGACAATGGAACCTAATGGAGATTGTTTAAACGACTCGAGGAATAAGCAACAACAACAATAAAAGGATAGAGTAGACATCATGGAGTATAATAGAAGGACTATAATAGAAAAGCTGAGACAATGGAACCTAATGGAGATTGTTTAAACAACTTGAGAAATAAACAACAACAACAACAGGATAGAGTAGACATCATGGAGTATAATAGAAGTACTGTATTAGAAAAGCTGAGGCAATGGAACCTAATGGAGATTGTTTAAACAACTTGAGAAATAAGCAACAACAACAACAGGATAGAGTAGATATCATCGAGTATAATAGAAGGACTATAATAGAAAAGCTGAGACAATGGGACCTAATGGAGATTGTTTAAATGACTTGAGGAATAAGCAACAACAACAACAGGATAGAGTAGACATCATGGAATATAATAGATGGACTATAATAGAAAAGCTGAGACAATGGAACCTAATGGAGATTGTTTAAACGACTTGAGGAATAAGCAACAACAACAGGATAGGGTATACATCATGGAGTATAATAGAAGGACTATAATAGAAAAGCTGAGACAATGGGACCTAATGGAGATTGTTTAAATGACTTGAGGAATAAGCAACAACAACAACAGGATAGAGTAGACAACATGGAGTATAATAGATGGACTATAATAGAAAAGCTGAGACAATGGAACCTAATGGAGATCGTTTAAACGACTTGAGGAATAAACAACAACAACAACAGGATAGAGTAGACATCATGGAGTATAATAGAAGGACTATAATAGAAAAGCTAAGACAATGGAACCTAATGGAGATCGTTTAAATGACTTGAGGAAAAGGCAACAACAACAACAGGATAGAGTAGACATCATGGAGTATAATAGAAGGACTATAATAGAAAAGCTGAAACAATGGGACCTAATGGAGATCGTTTAAATGACTTGAGGAATAAGCAACAACAACAAAAACAGGATAGAGTAGCCATCATGGAGTATAATAGAAGGACTATAATAGAAAAGTAGAGACAATGGAACCTAATGGAGATCGTTTAAACGACTTGAGGAATAAGCAACAACAACAACAACAGGATAGAGTAGACATCATGGAGTATAATAGAAGGACTATAATAGAAAAGCTGAGACAATGGAACCTAATGGAGATTGTTTAAACGACTCGAGGAATAAGCAACAACAACAACAACAGGATAGAGTAGACATCATGGAGTATAATAGAAGGACTATAAAAGAAAAGCTGAGACAATGGAACCTAATGGAGATTGTTTAAACAACTTGAGGAATAAGCAACAACAACAACAGGATAGAGTAGACATCATGGAGTATAATAGAAGTACTGTATTAGAAAAACTGAGGCAATGGAACCTAATGGAGATTGTTTAAACAACTTGAGAAATAAGCAACAACAACAACAGGATAGAGTAGATATCATCGAGTATAATAGAAGGACTATAATAGAAAAGCTGAGACAATGGGACCTAATGGAGATTGTTTAAATGACTTGAGGAATAAGCAACAACAACAACAGGATAGAGTAGACATCATGGAGTAAAATAGATGGACTATAATAGAAAAGCTGAGACAATGGAACCTAATGGAGATTGTTTAAACAACTTGAGGAATAAGCAACAACAACAACAGGATAGAGTAGACATCATGGAGTATAATAGAAGTACTGTATTAGAAAAGCTGAGGCAATGGAACCTAATGGAGATTGTTTAAACAACTTGAGAAATAAGCAACAACAACAACAGGATAGAGTAGATATCATCGAGTATAATAGAAGGACTATAATAGAAAAGCTGAGACAATGGGACCTAATGGAGATTGTTTAAATGACTTGAGGAATAAGCAACAACAACAACAGGATAGAGTAGACATCATGGAGTATAATAGATGGACTATAATAGAAAAGCTGAGACAATGGAACCTAATGGAGATTGTTTAAACGACTTGAGGAATAAGCAACAACAACAACAGGATAGGGTATACATCATGGAGTATAATAGAAGGACTATAATAGAAAAACTGAGACAATGGGACCTAATGGAGATTGTTTAAATGACTTGAGGAATAAGCAACAACAACAACAGGATAGAGTAGACATCATGGAGTATAATAGATGGACTATAATAGAAAAGCTGAGACAATGGAACCTAATGGAGATCGTTTAAACGACTTGAGGAATAAACAACAACAACAACAGGATAGAGTAGACATCATGGAGTATAATAGAAGGACTATAATAGAAAAGCTAAGACAATGGAACCTAATGGAGATCGTTTAAATGACTTGAGGAAAAGGCAACAACAACAACAGGATAGAGTAGACATCATGGAGTATAATAGAAGGACTATAATAGAAAAGCTGAAACAATGGGACCTAATGGAGATCGTTTAAACGACTTGAGGAATAGGCAACAACAACAACAACAACAGGATAGAGTAGCCATCATGGAGTATAATAGAAGGACTATAATAGAAAAACTGAGACAATGGAACCTAATGGAGATCGTTTAAACGACTTGAGGAATAAGCAACAACAACAACAGGATAGAGTAGACATCATAGAGTATAATAGAAGGACTATAATAGAAAATCTGAGACAATGGAACCTAATGGAGATTGATTAAATGACTTGAAGAATAAGCAACAACAACAACAGGATAGAGTAGCCATCATGGAGTATAAAAGAAGGACTATAATAGAAAAGCTGAGACAATGGAACCTAATGGAGATCGTTTAAACGACTTGAGGAATAATCAACAACAACAACAACAGGATAGAGTAGACATCATGGAGTATAATAGGAAGACTATAATAGAAAAGCTGAGACAATAGAACCTAATGGAGATCGTTTAATTGACTTGAGGAATAAGCAAAAACAACAACAGGATAGAGTAGACATCATGGAGTATAATAGAAGGACTATAATAGAAAAGCTGAGACAATGGGACCTAATGGATATTGTTTAAACGACTTGAGGAATAAGCAACAACAACAACAGGATAGAGTAGATATCATGGAGTATAATAGAAGGACTATAATATAAAGCTGAGACAATGGGACCTAATGGAGATCGTTTAATTGACTTGAGGAATAAGCAACAACAACAACAACAGGATAGAGTAGACATCATGGAGTATAATAGAAGGACTATAATAGAAAAGCTGAGACAATGGAACCTAATGGAGATCGTTTAATAGACTTGAGGAATAAGCAACAACAGGATAGAGTAGACATCATGGGGTATAAAAGAAGGACTATAATAGAAAAAAGCTGAGACAATGGAACCTAATGGAGATCGTTTAAACGACTTGAGAAATAAGCAAAAACAACAGGATAGATTAGCCATCATGGACTATAATAGAAAAGCTGAGACAATGGAACCTAATGGAGATCTTTAAACGACTTGAGGAATAAGCAACAACAACAACATGATAGAGTAGCCATCATGGAGTATAATAGAAGGACTATAATAGAAAAGCTGAGACAATGGAACCTAATGGAGATCGTTTAAACAACGTGAGGAAAAAGCAACAACAACAACAACAACAGGATAGAGTAGCCATCATGGAGTATAATAGAAGGACTATAATAGAAAAGCTGAGACAATGGAACCTAATGGAGATCGTTTAAACGACTTGAGGAATAAGCAACAACAATAGGATAGAGTAGACATCATGGAGTATAATAGAAGAAATATAATAGAAAAGCTGAGACAATGGAACCTAATGGAGATCGTTTAAACGACTTGAGGAATAAGCAACAACAACAACAGGATAGAGTACCATCATGGAGTATAATAGAAGGACTATAATAGAAAATCTGAGACAATGGAACCTAATGGAGATCGTTTAAACGACTTGAGGAATAAGCAACAACAACAACAACAGGATAGAGTAGACATCATGAAGTATAATAGAAGGAATATAATAGAAAAGCTGAGACAATGGGACCTAATGGAGATCGTTTAAACGACTTGAGGAATAAGCAACAACAACAACAACAGGATAGAGTAGACATCATGGAGTATAATAGAAGGACTATAATAGAAATGCTGAGACAATGGAACCTAATGGAGATCGTTTAAAACGACTTGAGGAATAAACAACAACAACAACAGGATAGAGTAGACATCATGGAGTATAATAGAAGGACTATAGTAGAAAAGCTGAGACAATGGAACCTAATGGAGATCGTTTAAACGACTTGAGGAATAAGCAACAACAGGATAGAGTAGCCATCATGGAGTATAATAGAAGGAGTAAAATAGAAAAGCTGAGACAATGGAACCTAAAGGAGATCGTTTAAACGACTTTAGGAATAGGCAACAACAACAGGATAGAGTAGCCATCATGGAGTATAATAGAAGGACTATAATAGAAAAGCTGAGACAATGGGACCTAATGGAGATCGTTTAAATGACTTGAGGAATAAGCTACAACAACAACATCAACAGGATAGAGTAGCCATCATGGAGTATAATAGAAGGACTATAATAGAAAAGCTAAGACAATGGAACCTAATGGAGATTGTTTAAATGACTTGAGGAATAAGCAACAACAACAACAACAGGATAGAGTAGCCATCATGGAGTATAATAGAAGGACTATAATAGAAAAGCTGAGACAATGGAACCTAATGGAGATTGTTTAAACGACTAGAGGAATAAGCAACAACAACAACAACAGGATAGAGTAGACATCATGGAGTATAATAGAAGGACTATAATAGAAAAGCTGAGACAATGGAACCTAATGGAGATTGTTTAAACAACTTGAGGAATAAGCAACAACAACAACAGGATAGAGTAGACATCATGGAGTATAATAGAAGTACTGTATTAGAAAAGCTGAGGCAATGGAACCTAATGGAGATTGTTTAAACAACTTGAGAAATAAGCAACAACAACAACAGGATAGAGTAGATATCATCGAGTATAATAGAAGGACTATAATAGAAAAGCTGAGACAATGGGACCTAATGGAGATTGTTTAAATGACTTGAGGAATAAGCAACAACAACAACAAGATAGAGTAGACATCATGGAGTATAATAGATGGACTATAATAGAAAAGCTGAGACAATGGAACCTAATGGAGATTGTTTAAACGACTTGAGGAATAAGCAACAACAACAACAGGATAGGGAATACATCATGGAGTATAATAGAAGGACTAAAATAGAAAAGCTGAGACAATGGGACCTAATGGAGATTGTTTAAATGACTTGAGGAATAAGCAACAACAACAACAGGATAGAGTAGACATCATGGAGTATAATAGATGGACTATAATAGAAAAGCTGAGACAATGGAACCTAATGGAGATCGTTTAAACGACTTGAGGAATAAACAACAACAACAACAGGATAGAGTAGACATCATGGAGTATAATAGAAGGACTATAATAGAAAAGCTGAGACAATGGAACCTAATGGAGATCGTTTAAACGACTTGTGGAATAAGCAACAACAGGATAGAGTAGCCATCATGGAGTATAATAGAAGGACTAAAATAGAAAAGCTGAGACAATGGAACCTAATGGAGATCGTTTAAACGACTTGAGGAATAGGCAACAACAACAACAACAACAGGATAGAGTAGCCATCATGGAGTATAATAGAAGGACTATAATAGAAAAACTGAGACAATGGAACCTAATGGAGATCGTTTAAACGACTTGAGGAATAAGCAACAACAACAACAGGATAGAGTAGACATCATAGAGTATAATAGAAGGACTATAATAGAAAATCTGAGACAATGGAACCTAATGGAGATTGATTAAATGACTTGAAGAATAAGCAACAACAACAACAGGATAGAGTAGCCATCATGGAGTATAAAAGAAGGACTATAATAGAAAAGCTGAGACAATGGAACCTAATGGAGATCGTTTAAACGACTTGAGGAATAATCAACAACAACAACAACAGGATAGAGTAGACATCATGGAGTATAATAGGAAGACTATAATAGAAGAGCTGAGACAATAGAACCTAATGGAGATCGTTTAATTGACTTGAGGAATAAGCAAAAACAACAACAGGATAGAGTAGACATCATGGAGTATAATAGAAGGACTATAATAGAAAAGCTGAGACAATGGGACCTAATGGATATTGTTTAAACGACTTGAGGAATAAGCAACAACAACAACAGGATAGAGTAGATATCATGGAGTATAATAGAAGGACTATAATATAAAGCTGAGACAATGGGACCTAATGGAGATCGTTTAATTGACTTGAGGAATAAGCAACAACAACAACAACAGGATAGAGTAGACATCATGGAGTATAATAGAAGGACTATAATAGAAAAGCTGAGACAATGGAACCTAATGGAGATCGTTTAATAGACTTGAGGAATAAGCAACAACAGGATAGAGTAGACATCATGGGGTATAAAAGAAGGACTATAATAGAAAAAAGCTGAGACAATGGAACCTAATGGAGATCGTTTAAACGACTTGAGAAATAAGCAAAAACAACAGGATAGATTAGCCATCATGGACTATAATAGAAAAGCTGAGACAATGGAACCTAATGGAGATCTTTAAACGACTTGAGGAATAAGCAACAACAACAACATGATAGAGTAGCCATCATGGAGTATAATAGAAGGACTATAATAGAAAAGCTGAGACAATGGAACCTAATGGAGATCGTTTAAACAACGTGAGGAAAAAGCAACAACAACAACAACAACAGGATAGAGTAGCCATCATGGAGTATAATAGAAGGACTATAATAGAATAGCTGAGACAATGGAACCTAATGGAGATCGTTTAAACGACTTGAGGAATAAGCAACAACAATAGGATAGAGTAGACATCATGGAGTATAATAGAAGAACTATAATAGAAAAGCTGAGACAATGGAACCTAATGGAGATCGTTTAAACGACTTGAGGAATAAGCAACAACAACAACAGGATAGAGTACCATCATGGAGTATAATAGAAGGACTATAATAGAAAATCTGAGACAATGGAACCTAATGGAGATCGTTTAAACGACTTGAGGAATAAGCAACAACAACAACAACAGGATAGAGTAGACATCATGAAGTATAATAGAAGGAATATAATAGAAAAGCTGAGACAATGGGACCTAATGGAGATCGTTTAAACGACTTGAGGAATAAGCAACAACAACAACAACAGGATAGAGTAGACATCATGGAGTATAATAGAAGGACTATAATAGAAATGCTGAGACAATGGAACCTAATGGAGATCGTTTAAAACGACTTGAGGAATAAACAACAACAACAACAGGATAGAGTAGACATCATGGAGTATAATAGAAGGACTATAGTAGAAAAGCTGAGACAATGGAACCTAATGGAGATCGTTTAAACGACTTGAGGAATAAGCAACAACAGGATAGAGTAGCCATCATGGAGTATAATAGAAGGAGTAAAATAGAAAAGCTGAGACAATGGAACCTAAAGGAGATCGTTTAAACGACTTGAGGAATAGGCAACAACAACAGGATAGAGTAGCCATCATGGAGTATAATAGAAGGACTATAATAGAAAAGCTGAGACAATGGAACCTAATGGAGATCGTTTAAACGACTTGAGGAATAAGCAACAACAACAACAGGATAGAATAGACATCATAGAATATAATAGAAGGACTATAATAGAAAATCTGAGACAATGGAACCTAATGGAGATTGTTTAAATGACTTGAGGAATAAGCAACACCAACAACAGGATAGAGTAGCCATCATGGAGTATAAAAGAAGGACTATAATAGAAATGCTGAGACAATGGAACCTAATGGAGATCGTTTAAAACGACTTGAGGAATAATCAACAACAATAACAACAGGATAGAGTAGACATCATGGAGTATAATAGGAAGACTATAATAGAAAAGCTGAGACAATGGAACCTAATGGAGATCGTTTAAACGACTTGAGGAATAAGCAACAACAACAACAACAGGATAGAGTAGACATAATGAAGTATAATAGAAGGACTATAATAGAAAAGCTGAGACAATGGGACCTAATGGAGATCGTTTAAACGACTTGAGGAATAAGCAACAACAACAACAACAGGATAGAGTAGACAAAATGGAGTATAATAGAAGGACTATAATAGAAAAGCTGAGACAATGGAACCTAATGGAGATCGTTTAAACGACTTGAGGAATAAACAACAACAACAACAACAGGATAGAGTAGACATCATGGAGTATAATAGAAGGACTATAATAGAAAAGCTGAGACAATGGAACCTAATGGAGATCGTTTAAACGACTTGAGGAATAAGCAACAACAGGATAGAGTAGCCATCATGGAGTATAATAGAAGGACTAAAATAGAAAAGCTGAGACAATGGAACCTAATGGAGATCGTTTAAACGACTTGAGGAATAGGCAACAACAACAGGATAGAGTAGCCATCATGGAGTATAATAGAAGGACTATAATAGAAAAGCTGAGACAATGGAACCTAATGGAGATCGTTTAAACGACTTGAGGAATAGGCAACAACAACAGGATAGAGTAGCCATCATGGAGTATAATAGAAGGACTATAATAGAAAATCTGAGACAATGGAACCTAATGGAGATTGTTTAAATGACTTGAGGAATTAGCAACAACAACAACAGGATAGAGTAGCCATCATGAGGTATAAAAGAAGGACTATAATAGAAAAGCTGAGACAATGGAACCTAATGGAGATCGTTTAAACGACTTGAGGAATAATCAACAACAACAACAACAGGATAGAGTAGACATCATGGAGTATAATAGAAGAACTATAATAGAAAAGCTGAGACAATGGAACCTAATGGAGATCGTTTAAACGACTTGAGGAATAAGCAACAACAACAACAACAACAGGATAGAGTACCATCATGGAGTATAATAGAAGGACTATAATAGAAAATCTGAGACAATGGAACCTAATGGAGATCGTTTAAACGACTTGAGGAATAAGCAACAACAACAACAACAGGATAGAGTAGACATCATGAAGTATAATAGAAGGACTATAATAGAGAAGCTGAGACAATGGGACCTAATGGAGATCGTTTAAACGACTTGAGGAATAAGCAACAACAACAACAACAACAGGATAGAGTAGCCATCATGGAATATAATAGAAGGACTATAATAGAAAGGTTGAGACAATGGAACCTTATAGAGATTGTTTAAACGACTTGAGGAATAAGCAACAACAACAGGATAGAGTAGACTTCATGGAGTATAATAGAAGGACTATAATAGAAAAGCTGAGACAATGGGACCTAATGGAGATCGTTTAAATGACTTGAGGAATAAGCTACAACAACAACATCAACAGGATAGAGTAGCCATCATGGAGTATAATAGAAGGACTATAATAGAAAAGCTAAGACAATGGAACCTAATGGAGATCGTTTAAATGACTTGAGGAATAAGCAACAACAACAACAGGATAGAGTAGACATCATGGAGTATAATAGAAGGACTATAATAGAAAAGCTGAAACAATGGGACCTAATGGAGATCGTTTAAATGACTTGAGGAATAAGCAAAAACAACAACAACAGGATAGAGTAGCCATCATGGAGTATAATAGAAGGACTATAATAGAAAGGTTGAGACAATGGAACCTAATGGAGATCGTTTAAAACGACTTGAGGAATAAGCAACAACAACAACAACAGGATAGAGTAGACATCATGGAGTATAATAGAAGGACTATAATAGAAAAGCTGAGACAATGGAATCTAATGGAGATTGTTTAAACGACTTGAGGAATAAGCAACAACAACAACAACAGGATAGAGTAGACATCATGGAGTATAATAGAAGGACTACAATAGAAAAGCTGAGACAATGGAACCTAATGGAGATTGTTTAAACAACTTGAGGAATAAGCAACAACAACAACAGGATAGAGTAGACATCATGGAGTATAATAGAAGTACTGTATTAGAAAAGCTGAGGCAATGGAACCTAATGGAGATTGTTTAAACAACTTGAGAAATAAGCAACAACAACAACAGGATAGAGTAGATTAATCGAGTATAATAGAAGGACTATAATAGAAAAGCTGAGACAATGGGACCTAATGGAGATTGTTTAAATGACTTGAGGAATAAGCAACAACAACAACAGGATAGAGTAGACATCATAGAGTATAATAGAAGGACTATAATAGAAAATCTGAGACAATGGAACCTAATGGAGATTGTTTAAATGACTTGAGGAATTAGCAACAACAACAACAGGATAGAGTAGCCATCATGGAGTATAAAAGAAGGACTATAATAGAAAAGCTGAGACAATGGAACCTAATGGAGATCGTTTAAACGACTTGAGGAATAATCAACAACAACAACAACAGGATAGAGTAGACATCATGGAGTATAATAGAAGAACTATAATAGAAAAGCTGAGACAATGGAACCTAATGGAGATCGTTTAAACGACTTGAGGAATAAGCAACAACAACAACAACAACAGGATAGAGTACCATCATGGAGTATAATAGAAGGACTATAATAGAAAATCTGAGACAATGGAACCTAATGGAGATCGTTTAAACGACTTGAGGAATAAGCAACAACAACAACAACAGGATAGAGTAGACATCATGAAGTATAATAGAAGGACTATAATAGAGAAGCTGAGACAATGGGACCTAATGGAGATCGTTTAAACGACTTGAGGAATAAGCAACAACAACAACAACAACAGGATAGAGTAGCCATCATGGAGTATAATAGAAGGACTATAATAGAAAGGTTGAGACAATGGAACCTTATAGAGATTGTTTAAACGACTTGAGGAATAAGCAACAACAACAACAACAGGATAGAGTAGACTTCATGGAGTATAATAGAAGGACTATAATAGAAAAGCTGAGACAATGGGACCTAATGGAGATCGTTTAAATGACTTGAGGAATAAGCTACAACAACAACATCAACAGGATAGAGTAGCCATCATGGAGTATAATAGAAGGACTATAATAGAAAATCTAAGACAATGGAACCTAATGGAGATCGTTTAAATGACTTGAGGAATAAGCAACAACAACAACAGGATAGAGTAGACATCATGGAGTATAATAGAAGGACTATAATAGAAAAGCTGAAACAATGGGACCTAATGGAGATCGTTTAAATGACTTGAGGAATAAGCAAAAACAACAACAACAGGATAGAGTAGCCATCATGGAGTATAATAGAAGGACTATAATAGAAAGGTTGAGACAATGGAACCTAATGGAGATCGTTTAAAACGACTTGAGGAATAAGCAACAACAACAACAACAGGATAGAGTAGACATCATGGAGTATAATAGAAGGACTATAATAGAAAAGCTGAGACAATGGAACCTAATGGAGATTGTTTAAACGACTTGAGGAATAAGCAACAACAACAACAACAGGATAGAGTAGACATCATGGAGTATAATAGAAGGACTACAATAGAAAAGCTGAGACAATGGAACCTAATGGAGATTGTTTAAACAACTTGAGGAATAAGCAACAACAACAACAGGATAGAGTAGACATCATGGAGTATAATAGAAGTACTGTATTAGAAAAGCTGAGGCAATGGAACCTAATGGAGATTGTTTAAACAACTTGAGAAATAAGCAACAACAACAACAGGATAGAGTAGATATCATCGAGTATAATAGAAGGACTATAATAGAAAAGCTGAGACAATGGGACCTAATGGAGATTGTTTAAATGACTTGAGGAATAAGCAACAACAACAACAGGATAGAGTAGACATCATGGAGTATAATAGATGGACTATAATAGAAAAGCTGAGACAATGGAACCTAATGGAGATTGTTTAAACGACTTGAGGAATAAGCAACAACAACAACAGGATAGGGTATACATCATGGAGTATAATAGAAGGACTATAATAGAAAAGCTGAGACAATGGGACCTAATGGAGATTGTTTAAATGACTTGAGGAATAAGCAACAACAACAACAGGATAGAGTAGACATCATGGAGTATAATAGAAGGACTATAATAGAAAAGCTGAGACAATGGAACCTAATGGAGATTGTTTAAACGACTTGAGGGTTAAACAACAACAACAACAGGATAGAGTAGACATCATGGAGTATAATAGAAGGACTATAATAGAAAAGCTGAGACAATGGAACCTAATGGAGATTGTTTAAACGACTTGAGGAAAAAACGACAACAACAACAGGATAGAGTAGACATCATGGAGTATAATAGAAGGACTATAATAGAAAAGCTGAGACAATGGAACCTAATGGAGATCGTTTAAACGACTTGAGGAATAAACAACAACAACAACAGGATAGAGTAGACATCATGGAGTATAATAGAAGGACTATAATAGAAAAGCTGAGACAATGGAACCTAATGGAGATCGTTTAAACGACTTGAGGAATAAGCAACAACATGATAGAGTAGCCATCATGGAGTATAATAGAAGGACTAAAATAGAAAAGCTGAGACAATGGAACCTAATGGAGATCGTTTAAACGACTTGAGGAATAGGCAACAACAACAGGATAGAGTAGCCATCATGGAGTATAATAGAAGGACTATAATAGAAAAGCTGAGACAATGGAACCTAATGGAGATCGTTTAAACGACTTGAGGAATAAGCAACAACAACAACAGGATAGAGTAGACATCATAGAGTATAATAGAAGGACTATAATAGAAAATCTGAGACAATGGAACCTAATGGAGATTGTTTAAATGACTTGAGGAATAAGCAACAACAACAACAGGATAGAGTAGCCATCATGGAGTATAAAAGAAGGACTATAATAGAAAAGCTGAGACAATGGAACCTAATGGAGATCGTTTAAAACGACTTGAGGAATAATCAACAACAACAACAACAGGATAGAGTAGACATCATGGAGTATAATAGAAGAACTATAATAGAAAAGCTGAGACAATGGAACCTAATGGAGATCGTTTAAACGACTTGAGGAATAAGCAACAACAACAACAACAACAGGATAGAGTACCATCATGGAGTATAATAGAAGGACTATAATAGAAAATCTGAGACAATGGAACCTAATGGAGATCGTTTAAACGACTTGAGGAATAAGCAACAACAACAACAACAGGATAGAGTAGACATCATGAAGTATAATAGAAGGACTATAATAGAGAATCTGAGACAATGGGACCTAATGGAGATCGTTTAAACGACTTGAGGAATAAGCAACAACAACAACAACAACAGGATAGAGTAGCCATCATGGAGTATAATAGAAGGACTATAATAGAAAGGTTGAGACAATGGAACCTTATGGAGATTGTTTAAACGACTTGAGGAATAAGCAACAACAACAACAACAGGATAGAGTAGACTTCATGGAGTATAATAGAAGGACTATAATAGAAAAGCTGAGACAATGGGACCTAATGGAGATCGTTTAAATGACTTGAGGAATAAGCTACAACAACAACATCAACAGGATAGAGTAGCCATCATGGAGTATAATAGAAGGACTATAATAGAAAAGCTAAGACAATGGAACCTAATGGAAATCGTTTAAATGACTTGAGGAATAAGCAACAACAACAACAGGATAGAGTAGACATCATGGAGTATAATAGAAGGACTATAATAGAAAAGCTGAAACAATGGGACCTAATTGAGATCGTTTAAATGACTTGAGGAATAAGCAAAAACAACAACAACAGGATAGAGTAGCCATCATGGAGTATAATAGAAGGACTATAATAGAAAGGTTGAGACAATGGAACCTAATGGAGATCGTTTAAACGACTTGAGGAATAAGCAACAACAACAACAACAGGATAGAGTAGACATCATGGAGTATAATAGAAGGACTATAATAGAAAAGCTGAGACAATGGAACCTAATGGAGATTGTTTAAACGACTTGAGGAATAAGCAACAACAACAACAACAGGATAGAGTAGACATCATGGAGTATAATAGAAGGACTATAATAGAAAAGCTGAGACAATGGAACCTAATGGAGATTGTTTAAACAACTTGAGGAATAAGCAACAACAACAACAGGATAGAGTAGACATCATGGAGTATAATAGAAGTACTGTATTAGAAAAGCTGAGGCAATGGAACCTAATGGAGATTGTTTAAACAACTTGAGAAATAAGCAACAACAACAACAGGATAGAGTAGATATCATCGAGTATAATAGAAGGACTATAATAGAAAACCTGAGAAATGGGACCTAATGGAGATTGTTTAAATGACTTGAGGAATAAGCAACAACAACAACAGGATAGAGTAGACATCATGGAGTATAATAGATGGACTATAATAGAAAAGCTGAGACAATGGAACCTAATGGAGATTGTTTAAACGACTTGAGGAATAAGCAACAACAACAACAGGATAGGGTATACATCATGGAGTATAATAGAAGGACTATAATAGAAAAGCTGAGACAATGGGACCTAATGGAGATTGTTTAAATGACTTGAGGAATAAGCAACAACAACAACAGGATAGAGTAGACATCATGGAGTATAATAGAAGGACTATAATAGAAAAGCTGAGACAATGGAACCTAATGGAGATTGTTTAAACGACTTGAGGGTTAAACAACAACAACAACAGGATAGAGTAGACATCATGGAGTATAATAGAAGGACTATAATAGAAAAGCTGAGACAATGGAACCTAATGGAGATTGTTTAAACGACTTGAGGAAAAAACGACAACAACAACAGGATAGAGTAGACATCATGGAGTATAATAGAAGGACTATAATAGAAAAGCTGAGACAATGGGACCTAATGGAGATTGTTTAAATGACTTGAGGAATAAGCAACACCAACAACAACAACAGGATAGAGTAGACATCATGGAGTATAATAGAAGGACTATAATAGAAAAGCTGAGACAATGGAACCTAATGGAGATTGTTTAAACAACTTGAGAAATAAGCAACAACAACAACAGGATAGAGTAGATATCATCGAGTATAATAGAAGGACTATAATAGAAAAGCTGAGACAATGGAACCTCATGGAGATTGTTTAAACAACTTGAGAAATAAGCAACAACAACAACAGGATAGAGTAGATATCATCGAGTATAATAGAAGGACTATAATAGAAAAGCTGAGACAATGGGACCTAATGGAGATTGTTTAAATGACTTGAGGAATAAGCAACAACAACAACAGGATAGAGTAGACATCATGGAGTATAATAGAAGGACTATAATAGAAAAGCTGAGACAATGGAACCTAATGGAGATTGTTCAAACGACTTGAGGAATAAGCAACAACAACAACAGTATAGAATAGACATCATGGATTATAATAGAAGGACTATAATAGAAAAGCTGAGACAATGGGACCTAATGGATATCGTTTAAACGACTTGAGGAATAAGCAACAACAACAGGATAGAGGAGACATCATGGAGTATAATAGAAGTACTATAATAGAAAAGCTGAGACAATGGAACCTAATGGAGATTGTTTAAACGACTTGAGGAATAAGCTACAACAACAGGTCATAAATGCAATCAATATCGAATTGAAAAAAAGACTAAAATCTTGTACTTGAATCTGATTTTGTCTTAAATGCGACAGGTCTTATTACCCTACAGTTATTCGACTTTAATGGTGTTTGGGACTCAACTTTTTTGCACTACGGTCTCAAACTTCGGTAGATCTATAATCGCGCGTAGATCGCCTTTTGTTCTATGACATGGCCTACACAACAAGGACTTGATTGAACTAATGTGCAGACTTTATTGTCCCTGTATCTTAGGCAAGTCCACCCAGTGAATGAAAGCAGTCAATAGGGCGACTACGTAGAGTATACGTGCAGTAAAAGTATTTGTTCATAATAAGCCATAGAAACCAACGGTTACATGTTATTTCCTTAACAGCTTTCTCTAGCCAACCAAATAGTCATCTCCAACACAATAAACAACTATCGCCCTTTCCAATCAAATATAGCAATCACCAAACAGCCATCTTAAAGCAAACATAGTCATTGTTGTATATTAACATATTCAATTATGAAAAAATACAAGGGGGATCAATAAATAAGGTGAATTATCTTATTTCTTAAAAATTAAAAAAGCAAAAATAATTTAAACCACAGAATATTAAAATATATCATCGAGAGACTATTTAAGGTGTTCTGTTCTTTTTTCCCATAAACTAAAATGGAAGCTCCCTTGAAGGATTGCACCACGCTTGAACAACGTGCAGTTATTCCTTTCTTGAATGCAGAAGGTATTCAAACATCTCAAATATGCCAAAGAATGAAAAATATCTATGGTGAGTCTTGTTTGTCTCAAAAGAAAAAAAAAACATTTATAAATGGGTTAACGAGTTCAAAAATGGACGAATTACATGTATCGATATTGATTCATGATTCTTCATGATAATGCAAGGCCGCATACATCATGTAAAACTGTATCTACAATCATTAAATTAGGTTTTGAAGTTTTAGAACACCCTGCATATATCCAGACCTAGCCCACTCTGACTATCTCCTTTTTGGACTACTAAAGAAGGAGTTAAAGGGAAAGCGATTTGACTCGGATGAAGATGTCCAGAAAGTGGTGCAAGATTTTTTTCACACGCTTCCTAAGAGTGCCTATAAAGAGGGTATTTACAAGTTGCCAGAACGATGGAGACGATGTATAGAAAGCCAAGGTGATTATTTTGAATAAATCAAGTCCTAAATTTTAATATCGTTCTTATTTTTTTAAATAAATTATAATTCACCTTAATTATTGATGCCACCTTGTAGTACAAGTGTGATATTGTATTGGGATAAGGTGCATAAATTAAGAAAAAGGCATCTCCTTTTCGTGCAACTGAAAGTTGCTGATGGCTTGCGCCATTTATCGGAATAAATATCAACTATTCTCTTTGATTTTTAATAATTCCAGAATTGGCCAAATACCCATTCTTTATTAACCAAGAAACCACGCTGATGAAGGCCAACAACCCGAAACGCGTCCATAGTTAGCTTTTCTTGATTAATCAAGAATGGGTAATTGGCCAAATCTGGAATAATTAAAAATCCACGAGAAAAGTTAATATTTATTCCGATAAATGGCGCAAGCCATCAGCAACTTTCAGTTGCACGATAAGAAGATGCCTTTTTCTTAGTATTCAATTATATTGTATCTGCACTATTTTGCATAGTTGGTTATTTTTTAATAAGATAACGCTGTTTTGCCTAGTTGGTTATGCTTTTAGAAAATAACGCTGTTTTGCATAGTTATGAATTGTGCTTGGTAACATATAAATACAGTTGTAGTTTTAGAGCGGTAGGCGAGTACCATGTAAGGCAAACATTGTATTCTATCTTGTTAAAAGCCATATTTGCCCACACAGTCGTGTTAGTAATTTGAGGTACATGTCGATACAACAGCCAACTTCAAGTCATAGTAATTCCCAACAGGTCATCTCCAATTATCCCCAGACAGCTCCTGATATCTCCAACCATCACCCGCATCAACGCAACAAGAAGCCGTCAACGCCAGCCATCTTCCAAAATGGTCAACTCCATTCAGTCCAAGGTATTTATCATTTTTCGCATTTCCCTCATTTTAACTTCTAATCTATGCTTTTCAATAGTCTTCAATCGCATATGTAATTATTTAAATAAAAAGGCATATATTGGATCAAAATATCATTTATTTTACCAATATTTCAGTTGACTGAACGCCAACCTTTATCAAGGTATTATAAGATATTAAATAAAATGTTTAATATTGTATATATGTTTATATATATTTGGTGAGGTATCCAGTCAATTTAAGTTATGGTGTGCGATTCTGTCGACTCTCCCTATATTGTGTTGACCGAGAGGAACAGTCAGGATGTGGAGAGTTTTCCAGTACATCTCTGCACCTTGGAAGACCGTTAACAGTTCTCACAGAGTACAGGCAGTCGTGGTCGAGGCAGAGTGGAAAGCTTGGGAATGTCCATACACAAAAAATGAAGAGACACAGTTGTACTAGGAAAGTTCCGTGAACAGATAGGGATCGAGCTCGGAGCGAAAGATGGAGATTTGAGAAGAGTCTTACTAGTCTACATGTTCGATGAGGTGGACCTTGACACAACCGACGAGGGCTCCCGCTGATGGTGAAGTGAATATTTATTTCTGCGAATTGCCAGCTTTATATATCTTTGCCGAGAGGAAGTATTGGATTTCAGCGGATGCAACAAGGGCTTGGATCGGAAGAAGTGTCATTGTATACTTGCAACGCCCTATCTTCTAGGCCTCGTTGGACTCCTATCTCAATCTCTTGCTTTAGCTCAACTCTTAATATATTACAGAGTTTTATTTATTTATCCTCAGTTTGTACAAAGTACATTACATATGATGATGTGATGACACATGTCAATCATGCGTATATTCATTTACAGATGTGTTTCTATTATACAACATGAAAATCTTGTTATAAGTATTATACAATTTGGGGTTGTTGGTTTAAATTACCATATATACAGGGTGTACCAGGTAAATTGGGAATTTCAACAATGGTATTTTAACTGAAATTTTTTGCAAGTAAAAATTAAAATATCCGAATGAAATTTGACACAGTAGTAGATAAAAGGATATAGTTTTTATTTATTCAATGTAGTTTCCATTATTAGCTACAACAGTCTCGAGGCGAGTGCGGAATGAAGCACAGGCCTTGGCGACGATGACCTTGTCCATTTGGGTCATAACCGTGTGAACTGCTTTCTTGACAGACTGGATGATGGTATGAGAAGCTTTGTTGACATCTCTCTCAACAACGCCCCATACATAGTAGTCGAGGGGATTGCAATCTGGAGAATTAGGGGGCCAAATATCAGGACCCCAGTGACTAGGGACGTTAAGTGTCAGCCACGATTGTGTCTTTTTTGCCTTATGGGCTGGAGCTGAGTCCTGTTGGAAGACATACTTCCTTCCTGCGGCCACCATGTCCATCCAAGGCTTCACAACGGTCTCCAGAACATTGATGTAGGTGTCAGCGTTCATCCTAAGGCCCTTCTCAAAGAAATGGGGAGGCATGACATCACCTTCACTGCTGATAACGCCAAGGACCATTACGGAGTCAGGAAATTTCGTGTGCATCACGACAGGTATCTCTGAGGGGTCTTTACAGATCCAGCGATCATTCCTGGGATTTACCTTTTGGTCCACGTCAAAGTTCTTTTCGTCAGAGAAGAACCTTAGCATGCCAAAAGAGTCGTGTTTCAGGTTGTTGAGGAGGGCAGCAGCCTTTCCTTTTCTGTTATTCTTCATATTCTCAGTCAGCAACTGACCTTTCCGAAGGGCATAAGACTTGAGACCAAGGTTCTCATGGATAGTTCTGACAATTGTCATTGAGCCAACGTCCATTTCCTTGGCTATGGCCCTCATGCTCTTCCCAGGGTTTCCATCAATCTTCTCCTTGACATTTTTGACAAATTCTTCGCCTCTTACCCTGTCCGATCGACGCGAGTGCTTTTTCCTTGTAGCTATCCCCTCTTTGTTACTGTCGGCCTCATCAAACTGCTTCTTGACACGATAAATAGTGGTTTTGGGCAACTTAAGAAAATCCACTATCTCTTTGGGGCTCCTTCCGGCGCGCAGAGCAACGATGATGGCAGCTCGATTTTCAAATTCTCGGTTACTCTTCATCATTACACTGCGCACACATGTACTGTTGCATTTTACATGAATATGGCTACGTAATGAAAAAAAAAAACAAGTTTTTAATCTCAAGTAGTTTTTGTTTTATGGACTGTCAAAGTTAGTCCCAATTTACCTGGTACACCCTGTATATGTTTAATATAGATTAATACTGTATTTCAGTTGGCTGAAACCTTGGCTTTATCAGGGTATTATAACATATTAATCGTATATTAAACACACATATATATATATGTTTAATATACCATTAATGTGTTATAATACCTTGATAAAGGTTGGCGTTCAGCCAACTGAAATATCAGTAAAATAAATGATATTTTGATCGAATATATGCCTTTTTAATTAAATATGCGATTGCTCTATTTTCAATTAATATTTAATTATAGTTATTTTCTTCTTTGTTAAATCATTCTTAAATATCAATTTTACCATAACTATTTTTACACCTTTTAAATAGTACCACAAATTTTAATTCTTGTAAACCTTATTTTACTCTTAATAACTAGTTCTAAATATAATACATCTCATTCCATATTTTACTTTTAAAACATTTACAATTGAACCATTTGAACATTTTCTCTTTTCTAATTCTATATGTAAAACGGTCGGCTAAGAAAACAACACAAAATATTACATATTTCTCTCATCAAACTTTTTTATCAACAATTAACAGATATTTAACACTGTTTAACATACTGTCAAGAAGCTCAGCGGCTCCAATCACAAGAGGCCCCATGGGACGTCTGTCAATCATCGCTGGACACCGGGTGTGAGGGGTTCTGGGGAATCTGGCCGGCGGGGGGAGCTGACGTCCCTGATTAGGATTAACTTTAACTTGGGTAAGTTGTACTTTATCCATCTCCCTATAAATATCGCTTATAATAAATTAATTATCCCCAAACTTGCCCTTGCTTTATTTATCTCCGCGACAATATTGTCGCGTATATCAGCCTGAAAAACACCTACAACCTCCCCCAATAGATGGCGCTTTGGCCTTTTTCTAGTCTGGAACTAGTGTGGATATAGCTGGCTATTGTCGTCCTGTTTCCTGAGGCAAATAAGTGTAAATATCCGTTGATATTGGCGCTGGGATGTAAAATAGTGTAAATACCTGTTAAATGATATTCGAGTTATTATGTAATATGGTTTAAAGAAGACAATAAAAAGGGAGGAGTATTAGAAGTCTTGTTGCCGGTTGCTGTTATGACTCTCTCGCCAACACCACAGTCGCTACTCTTCTGGTAAGTCTCTCGTGTCCCCCCACTAGTGGTAAGGCCGAGAGATACTGCCAGAGGAAAGGAGATCCACCTGAGTGGTGGTTCTCAGGTAGGTGATCCACGGCGGAAGAAGTGCGTCGTCGCGAAGAACTGGAGGGGTCAGCCGCGACAATATTGTAACATAGTATTTATTAATTTTATTTATGTAACATAGTATTTATTAAATTATAAAACTATTTTAGAGGCGTAATATTCTTTTTTAAAATAAAACAATTTCTACTGTCCTTACTGCGATGGAAAAATTAAAGGGAGGGCCTGGCTCATCAGTGGTGAACCCTCCCAGCGGTTTCGCCAGTTTAATCTACCATACCGCTGTTATATTGCATTTTTGGAACTTCCTTTTATAGGTGACTGTTGTAAGACTCTTGGAATGGGTATTTTAGAAGAACTATGGACATAAGCTTTTAGGACAGCAGAATTAAATATAATTATAAATATATAATATGCTTCGAGCAATCGCTCTTCCGCAAATATCAAATTGTGTCTTTTATTAGAACAATAATGTTACGATGTACTAGAGCGCCATCTGTTATTAAATTATAAAACTATTTTAGAGGCGTAATATTCTTTTTTAAAATAAAACAATTTCTACTGTCCTTACTGCGATGGAAAAATGTCACCTATAAAAGGAAGTTCCAAAAATGCAATATAACAGCGGTATGGTAGATTAAACTGGCGAAACCGCTGGGAGGGTTCACCACTGATGAGCCAGGCCCTCCCTTTAATTTTTCCATCGCAGTAAGGACAGTAGAAATTGTTTTATTTTAAAAAAGAATATTACGCCTCTAAAATAGTTTTATAATTTAATAACAGATGGCGCTCTAGTACATCGTAATAGTATTTATTAATTTTATTATTTTTTATTAACAGAGTTTTATATCTTGCGACTCTGTAAATTTCCCTCGTGGCTTATCTTTTGTTTACAATTCATAGTTGGTCCTTCCCTGAAATAAATTGTTGTCTCCTCCTGAAGTTTTAGTCTTCCCTAATTTTCCACGTAGCATTTTGGTGGAGATGCCGGGGAAGTTAGGGAAGACAAACTGAAGATCGCCGAGAAGAATTTGAAGCCATGGGTGCTGTAATCCACATTTTTAGAGACTGGCTCCAGGATTCCACCGCCGTGTCAAAGCCAAGACTTCCTTCCAAGATGACGATGTCCCTATAGACGACGATACGACGACAAAGCCACTCTTCATGCCGCAAGAAAATGGACGCAAAGGTACTAGGGACAAAGTTCCAAGACTTCGATGGAATCCTTGGCAGAATCACGTCAAATCCACGTCAGTATCTACAATAATTGCTAGCTGTGAGTTACAGCTCCCATAAGGAAGAAACTATGTGACATAGTATTTATTAATTTTATTATTTTTTACTAACAGAGTGGTCATTTTTTTATGTTTATATCTTGCGACTATGTAAATTTCCCTCGTGGCTTATCTTTTGTTTACATTTCATAGTTGGTCCTTCCCTGAAATAAATTGTTGTCTCCTCCTGAAGTTTTTGTCTTCCCTAATTTTCCACGTGGCAATATTTTTCCTTTTTCTAATATTATATTTATGTTTAGATGCCACAATTATTTCATATTTCTTATATCGCCTAACAATATGTTTCGCAAACATGTTTTATAGAAGAAGCTCCTTTTGAGTTTATAATCTTACAATATAGGTAATTGAAAGTTGATGTCTACATCTTAATTATTTTTATATTGTTTTTAAATGTTAGCATCTTTATATTTTTAATTTATTTATTTGACATATCGGAGGCGATATCCCAGTTTGGGATACTTGCGTCTAAATACATTTTAGAAACTTAAATACAATTCATTTTATGGAAGCAATGGTCGCCTCTCCCGTCAAAATAAACGTCAGAATCTGACGCCATCTATTGACCGTCGCCGCAACCAGCGGCATCGGGTCGGTGACAAAGCCACAACACCAACTTTGGCAAATTGATAAGCGTCCACCTTGGTTTTCTCAAACAGAAAAGAAAATCTAAAATGAATTTATAAAAATTATTGAATTTTACATAGGTGTCTTTGTTATTCCCGCAAACCTACGCGGATGATCTGATCGTGGTGGTCTCGGAATGTCGACCTAGGTGGTGCAGTTTGCATAAACTGGAATTCAGCGTGGGGAGTGCCAGGCTATGGTTCTCCTCAGACAACACGGGAGACTGCCTGAACCGCGTCGGGATCTGGTTATCCACGGACGGGCAATCCAATGGTGCGACTTAATTAAGGTGCTGGGGGTGAGATTTGACCGACGTCATCTCTCCACCAGCACGTAGTTGAAGTCTGCGCCAAGGTCCGCGGCATGTTGCCGCGTTTGACCGCAGCCGCTAATCTCAAATTTGGTTTTGGTTACCGCGCCTTGAGAACTCTGTATCTGCAAGTGGTTGTTCCAGCCATTGCCTATGCCTCGGCGGTATGGTTTCCTAATATTTTTCAACGCTCCTTAAATGTTCTACTGAGTGCTCAAAGGCCTTTCCTAGTGAGAGCTTGTAGAACTTTCAGTCATAGTGCTTTATATATTCCGCTTTATGCGGCCATTGGGGCTCAAAAATCATCTATTTTGGTTAGCAGACCCGTAAATAAAGATATTTCCAAATTTCTCATTCAGTACTTTTGTCTGAAGATGGTAACAACGCTGAAACGTTACACACTATTTATTTATTTGGATTTGGTCTTATTACCTTGTGTTTATAATCTACTAGCCGAATGACCCGGGCAACGCCCGTGTTTTACCCGATTGAATGTTTTGAATTAAATACTATTTGTTACAATTATAAATTGGCGCCTTAATGAATTGCATATGTTAGTTAATAACTATAGCCTATGTGCTTTATCTGTCTATGTACTGTTGGCTTCCGTAGGCGTCTCTTATTGGGAAAAAGAAAGAGAGGATCCCATTTGGTTATTAACTAATATATGCATTTATTTAAGGAGCAACCCACTCCAACACAATAGTTACAAAAACGAAAAAGCGAGTGGGGGGGGGGGGGGGGGGGGCGTGATGGGGGGGGGGGGGGGGGGCAAAGGTGGCGTGATCGTAACCAACCAATAGGAGAGGCGCCATTCCAATTAAAAAAAGCAAACGGTGACAGAGATGAAAACTGAAGAATTAAGAGATGAAGAACGCATGACGCTCGTAACTGTATATAGAATAATCCAAAGTGTGCCTTATCAAGCTTAAAGACTGTCTGGTTTAGGCACATCAACTATTTTATTTTTATATATTTTCTCTATGCTATATATTTAAATCTCCTAAATATCAATTAAACAAGTCAATAAGTCCCCAGAGATGAGTTTATTTTTATTTTACCAACTCTAGTTTCCGTAGCCCTTCTACAGTAGTACAAATGTATTCTATATACAGTTACGAGCGTCATTCCTCATCGGCCTCTGTCACGGTTTGCTTTTTTTTTTTTTTGGAATGGCGCTCTCCTATTGGTCGGCTACGATGCCATTTACATTGTCCAAGAATCTAATAGAACAAAAACATCGTCATTGCAGCCCACCATGGAAACCCCGGTTCCATCTTAAATCGAAGGACGAAGCAGCTACTGAGGTCGAAGGCCAGCGGTGACAAGCCTGGCATGCGAAAGCCCCGGAAGGCTGCAAGTCAAGCCGGCGAGGTTTCTATCTAGGTTTCGAGATTATTTCTGACGTGGCATGGTTGAAGTCCGGAAGCCTCAGAATGTTTCCACCGCAGCACCACAGGACATCAGCAAGACTGTAGTACCGCTATTCCTCGCCGGTCTGCCGTCCTACGCTGACGGCCACCCTGATCCCTTCGGTGTCCGTTTCACCCTCCCGGTTGACGTCTTCAAGCCAAGATGCCCTTCTCCACTGCCTCCTAGCGGTTTCTTCTATGTGATGACCGACCAATGTGAAGTCAGATATTTTAGTCCGGCTAAAGTACTGAATTGTAGACCTGTGGTGTACATACAGTCACAACCCACCATATATTGGTATTGCATGTGTAGGCAAATGGCATACTTACAGTACAACCCCAGCCACAAATGATCAAATACTAGAACTTTATAGGTACACATATGATGTACCTATGGCACAAATAACCACAACCAATTAAAGACCGGTACTATATGTAGAAGCAGTCTAGTGTACCAGATGGGCACATGTCTTGGATAAAATAAACTCGAGGAAGCGACGTTTGGCTGAAAACAGAGGCCAACTATCCATTGACATATAAGGCAGCGACAAGATCAAGGAACAACTTCCGTCATATTTACATAACTGTTACCTGTTGGCCAACGACGCGCCGTGACTAGGAAGTGTCGCGAATTAATTTCTTTTGGAGTGTCGATTTAGCACTGATGTCAAATAGTTTTAATACCACCCCCCTAATAATTTGTTTTAATTTTTATAAAATATTCAAACGTATTGTTACGTCGTACCCAGACGCTGTACTTTGTCCACTCAGGATGCCACAACGATACACACGTGAGTTTGAAGGGATGCAGCTAAAGTTAGCGCTTTATTATGGCTCTAAAAAGAAGGAGTTCAATCAGTGGGACTTGTCTTCAACCTCCCCATCAGAAGAATCCTTTGCACCGTGGATGTCACTCTTGTGAAGCTTCCCGCTCCACACAACAAGCCCAGCCTGGACTACACCGTCTTGTAGACCTCTCCGATGTCAGTGTCTCCTTACAGGATCATCCACACGCCCGGAAACAAGTCGCCACGTCTTCTCCTCGCCACAGATGTCACCAGACTCTGTCCTCCCCCACACAGGAATGCTGTTTTTGCGCCTGCCACATGGCAACGGGGGCAGCTGGAGTCCACCCCTCTTTCCCCAACTTTACTCTGGTATCTTGGCCTTTTCATCCATGTTCAATATTTATTTTCAGTTTTTTTTTTATATATAGTTGAATATCGTCGGACATATTTTATTTATATTATCACCACTACCCCGATAAAGGTAAAGGTGTCCTACCAACTACTTCGCTGTATACATCTGAATACCACCATCCCGACCTAACAGTACCTCGCCGTATACAGCCAGATAACCAGCACGTCGACCTACACTTCGATCTTAGCCAAAAGGCTGAGAAGCGATGACCACCCAGATATAATGGTATCATAGCAAGTACCTAGCTGAATACAGCTAAAAAGCCAACACCCCGACCTAGCGGAATCATTCCAAGTACCTCGCTGTATATAGCCAGATCCTCACCACCATTACCTATGGGCATCATGCCAAGTACCTCGCTCTATACAGCCATATTACAAAATCCCCGTCTTAGAGATATAGTACCAGGTATGTGTTGCCGTATAGAGGGAGATTACCGCCATCCCGACCTAACGGTATCGTACCAAATATCTCGATGTATAGAGGCAGATTACCATAACTCGAGTTAACGGTATCGTACCAACTTCTCTCATGTCAAGAGCCAGATTACCAATACCCCGTCCTAGCGGCATTGTACCATGTACATCTCGCCATATACAGCCAAATTTCCATCACACAAACCTAGCAGTTTCGTACCAAATCTCTCGCTGTATACAACAAGATGGTCACCACCCGACCTAGCGGTATTGTACCAAGTACTTGGCTGTATACAACAAGATGGTCACCACCCGACCTAGCGGTATTGTACCAAGTACTTGGCTGTATACAACAAGATGGTCACCACCCGACCTAGCGGTATTGTACCAAGTACTTGGCTGTATACAACAAGATGGTCACCACCCGACCTAGCGGTATTGTACCAAGTACTTGGCTGTATACAACAAGATGGTCACCACCCGACCTAGCGGTATTGTACCAAGTACTTGGCTGTATACAACAAGATGGTCACCACCCGACCTAGCGGTATTGTACCAAGTACTTGGCTGTATACAACAAGATGGTCACCACCCGACCTAGCGGTATTGTACCAAGTACTTGGCTGTATACAACAAGATGGTCACCACCCGACCTAGCGGTATTGTACCAAGTACTTGGCTGTATACATCCAGATGGTCACCACCCGACCTAGCGGTATTGTACCAAGTACTTGGCTGTATACAACAAGATGGTCACCACCCGACCTAGCGGTATTGAACCAAGTACTTGGCTGTATACATCCAGATGGTCACCACCCGACCTAGCGGTATTGTACCAAGTACTTCGCTGTATACAACAAGATGGTCACCACCCGACCTAGCGGTATTGTACCAAGTACTTGGCTGTATACATTCAGATGGTCACCACCCGACCTAGCGGTATTGTATTAAGTACTTCGCTGTATACAACAAGATGGTCACCACCCGACCTAACGGTATTGTACCAAGTACTTGGCTGTATACAACAAGATGGTCACCACCCGACCTAGCGGTATTGTACCAAGTACTTGGCTGTATACAACAAGATGGTCACCACCCGACCTATCGGTATTGTACCAAGTACTTGGCTGTATACATCCAGATGGTCACCACCCGACCTAGCGGTATTGTATTAAGTGCTTCGCTGTATACAACAAGATGGTCACCACACCAACCTAGCGGTATTGTACCAAGTACTTGGCTGTATACATCCAGATGGTCACCACCCGACCTAGCGGTATTGTATTAAGTACTTCGCTGTATACAACAAGATGGTCACCACCCGACCTAGCGGTATTGTACCAAGTACTTCGCTGTATACATCCAGATGGTCACCACCCGACCTAGCGGTATCGTACCAAGTACTTGGCTGTATACAACAAGATGGTCACCACCCGACCTAGCGGTATTGTATTAAGTGCTTCGCTGTATACAACAAGATGGTCACCACACCAACCTAGCGGTATTGTACCAAGTACTTGGCTGTATACAACAAGATGGTCACCACCCGACCTAGCGGTATTGTACCAAGTACTTGGCTGTATACAACAAGATGGTCACCACCCGACCTAGCGGTATTGTGCCAAGTACTTGGCTGTATACAACAAGATGGTCACCACTCGACCTAGAGGTATTGTATTAAGTACTTCGCTGTATACAAAAGATGGATACCACCCGATCTAGCGGTATTGTACCAAGTACTTGGCTGTATACAACAAGATGGTCACCACTCGACCTAGAGGTATTGTATTAAGTACTTCGCTGTATACAAAAGATGGATACCACCCGACCTAGCGGTATTGTACCAAGTACTTGGCTGTATACAACAAGATGGTCACCACTCGACCTAGAGGTATTGTATTAAGTACTTCGCTGTATACAAAAGATGGATACCACCCGACCTAGCGGTATTGTACCAAGTACTTGGCTGTATACAACAAGATGGTCACCACCCGACCTAGCGGTATTGTACCAAGTACTTGGCTGTATACAACAAGATGGGGGATAACACACAAAGTTTCAAATTACCAAGGTCTAAAGTAATAGTAAATAACACACAGAAAAGCGTATACTCAAGAGTACAACAATAAAAAGGAGCAAAATAAAAAAAAAACTCACGATTTGCTATATAAAAACAAAACAGTACTTTATTGTAGCGTTGGTAGGGATCGGACCGGGGTCACACAGGTATGCGAGGAGATAACCAGACACGGATAAAGCACGCAGAGAACACTTTAAGCGTCTCAACACAAATATCCACCACACTCCTCTCGCAATACCATAGCCCCCTTATATATACAAACATGGCCTTATTCGTCCAATGAGAAGGCGGGATATTGGTTTACTAACAAACAAAAACAACATTCTTCCCCCTAAAAACTGAGATAAGATAAAAGTGCAAATGTTTGTCAATGTAATTTGACGCTTGATAAACAGATATTTTAACTCTATAACATACGACCCTATTACACCCAGGCCCCTCCAACAGTGCAATGTATATATTCCGCTTTATGCTTCCATTGGGGCTCAAAAATCATTTATTATGGTTAGCAGCCCCGTAAATAGATATATTTCCGACCTTATTACAGCACGTGATGGCAAGAACCCCCATATCTCTATAGATACTGGGAATTCTTCAGTACCTAGCCTCAGCAGAAATAATAAAAGTGTGTTTGTCTGCTTGATTGTCCGTTCGCAAATGTTTCCGCGATATTTGGATGGGATTTAGCAGCGCTAGAGAGTTATAAGAAATGAAAGCACGAATGTTTCTTCTACAAATAAAACCAAAATTCCACTGAATTTGGCTCATCAGTGGTGAACCCTCCCAGCGGTTTCGCTAATTTAATCTATCAGACCGCTTCTCTTAGAGCTCTAATACTGTATTGAACGATTCTGCTTATATATGCTGCAATGAAGAGTGGAATCTTAGAAATGATATTCAAGAAAATTATGGACATACGCTTTTAGGACAGTAGAATTACATATAAATATTTGCAGCGAGCAATGCTTTTCCGCAAACAATAAGTACAAGGCCAGTTAGGTATATTTAATTATAAGGCGATAACGTGCTATCTATAAGTAATGATAGAATTAAAGCACGAATGTTTTTTTAAACACAAAAGTTCAACTATCCTATACTTTCATTGCAGTAAGGACAATAAAGTTTGTTTTAGGTTTAAAAGAAACATTTGTGCTTTTTAATTCTTCCATTTCTTATGTATAGCGGCACGTTATCATCTTATAGTTTTGAATTATGTTTACATCGAATATATTTCTCTATCTCAATGTGAATGTAAAATATTTGAAAGACTTGACTCATCAATGGTGAACCCTCCCTGTAATTTTGATCTTCAGGCCATTAATGAAGCAAATACAGAGATGAAATTGAAGAGAAATTCTTGATGAAAATCTTCAAGAGTTTTCTGTGATCTAGCACAGTAGTTTTAAAAACGTCATTTGACAATTATACCGCAAAGGTTTCTTTTGAACGAAAAATCGAAAATTATTTTAAGGAAGAAATACCGATTATTTCTAACCTTAGGGATGAAGTACTAGTATGAAAGGATGAAATGTGAAGAGTAATGATAAACGGAAAAAATAAAGTGTTCAGGGATGGGAATCGAGCCCACAGTGGACATGGCATCTGCCCGGTAAACGGAACACTGTGGGTTCGATTCTCATCCCTTGACACTTTATTTTTCCGTTTATCATTACTCTTCACAATTCATCCTTTCATACTTCATCCCTATGGTTAGAAATAATCATTATTTCTCCTTAAAATTTAGATTTTTCATTCAAAAGAAACATTTGCGATATAATTGTCAAATGTCGTTCTACAATCATAAACCGCATTATATTGTATTATAGTCGTTTTAAGTCCGGGACCTGAAATAGTCTTAAGTTGGAATTTATTTACATCTGAGGTTATCGTCGATTAAAAGATGAGCCGTTCCCCATCTCTAGCCAGAAATCTAGATATGGTGTGGTCCTCTCCATGTATTCTACTGCCATATTGAATTTATTATTTCTTATCTCCACTCAATCATATTAGACTATCAAGTTGTAACCCTTGATGGTCTCTGTTTGACAACCATCATGACTGGGTTAAGTAGAATGCATCTGCCTTTGTCATTAAGACTGGGAGCACTGCTCAGTGGCAGGCCGACTTAGCTCCAAAAGAAATGTCCGCCTCTGACATGAAGAACAGACGCCATGTGCAGCGGCTCCTAACATGGAGTACAGACTCTGCTCCTCCTGTATCCCTGGATTAGGAGCCCTTACAGGGTACTATCAGCCGGGCCAGCTGAACCCAGGTTTTTTAGTGAGCTTGTTATTGCTCCTCCTCCTTTTTCATCCGGCTTGGGACCGGCAAAAAAAGGCGGAGTTTTCAAATTTATAATAATTGTAAATATAAATAGATAGCGCAAAATTTTAAACTAACATTTATCCATAATTACACGATCATTTTAAACTCTAAAATTAGGGAAAGACTTGATCTGTAAGCCTGTATAACTCTTCTATAAGGGGGTCGGTGGAAGGATGGTCTAAACCGTTGGTTTTCGACCGCTATGACCAGGGATAGAATCCCGTATTAGACATTTTTTTTCTGATTTAAAAAAATAAAATGCTCCAATGGCCCCCGATTCTTGCAAAAGTCCAACTCCACCAGCGAATGCAAGTAACCAAACGGGGCACTGGTATATTTATAAGTGCAAAGTCGAACTGCTTTTCACATGTGTAGACATGTGCTTGAATTTTAGATAGAACTTGTTTTGATCTTAGGTTCTATTTATTTCCATTATAGTCACAGAGGCGTTTCTTTTATATTTGGTTTAGTAGTTTACGTTCATAAAACGTGTGTAGACATGTGGTACACTTAAAATAAAAGCAGTCGCCTACTTCTACCCACCATGCGCTTGCAGAGGCGCCATATTCATTGTACATAGTGTATATAATGCATATTATCTTTTTTAAATAGTGCAGGCTGTGCACTTTGCATGTATTGACAAGATGTTAATAAAATAATTTTAATCATCTACCTACCATGATTATCATGGCCTGTACCACGTGTACTTGGGATAAGCAAAAAAGAAAAAAGCTCTTCTATATGCTGGGTGTTAGTTTCGATAAACTTTCCTACTATATCTAATTGACCGGGAAGTGTTGGGGAAATATCGAGTAGGCTATCCATACTTCACTCTAGCCCATCTCGACCTTCAAAGTACTAATCTCTTCACCTTGATGACACCCGCCCACGAAGATTACACTTCACCCTAAATTGGAACACACTTACCGGGAAATTTAATACTAGACGCAGTATCAACAGCCCCAAATAATTAAACTTTACGCTTTTATTAGTCAGTCTATTTTATTATAATATACCCTATGTACAATGAATATGGCGCCTCTCCACCGCTGCAGAGTTTGGTGGAGAATCACCAGCGGGTCTCCAGCGACACCACGTATTTCGCGATCTACAAAGAATACGTAGATTGTGTACTTCGCCGCTGAGAAGATGGTGATGGCGTGGTCTACGAGACCAACTGGTTTATTATAGTATACATTCAAGAACATTTTTCTGAGAGATGTATCAAGCTTCATTACTCATGATAAATACACTACTTTGTTCTTTACAGGCAAAGGACCCTTTTTAAGTTTTCTCTTTGATTTGAGAGTTATAAATGATCCAACATGTGAATGCTGTCTAGATGTTGAAACACCAGAGCATCTTTTGTTGGCTTGTCCTCTGACTAACTAAATTGTGCTTGCTTATGTTAGGAAACCAATTCTTTCCTAGTCTACAATCGAGCAGAGTAAACACTAACACCTCTAATAAAATCAACACTTTTAATTTCCTTTCATGACTAACTAATTTACATCATTTAAAACCAATTATATACATGTAAAACCGTCCGGTCATCTGGTCAAAATACAAATATATAAATCTATGATAAAACAACTTATAAAATCCTAACAATGCCCCCCCCATTTTAAAGTTGTTTTCATACCCTCATCGGAGGCCTAGAGTGGCCAAAATCCCGGTCAGTTTAATTATTCCAATTCCCCCAGTTAGAATATCTGCAACACTCCCTCCGCCAAGCCGCAACTCTTTAAGACCCCCTTGGGATTATATTTTCATTCTGGCCTTCCTCTTCGTCTTCTCTCCTCAGTTCTTCGCATTCTCCCATCGGCCGTGGTATTCTCCCATCGGTCGTGGTATTCTCCCATCGGCTGTGGTACTCTCCCATCGGCCATGGTATTCTCCCATCGGTCGTGATGTTCTCCCATCGGTCGTGGTATTCTCCCATCGGTCGTGGTATTCTCCCATCGGCTGTGGTATTCTCCCATCGGCCATGGTATTCTCCCATCGGTCGTGATGTTCTCCCATCGGCCGTGGTATTCTCCCATCGGTCGTGGTATTCTCCCATCGGCTGTGGTATTCTCCCATCGGCCATGGCATTCTCCCATCGGCCATGGTATTCTCCCATCGGTCGTGATGTTCTCCCATCGGCCGTGGTATTCTCCCATCGGCCATGGTATTCTCCCATCGGCCATGGCATTCTCCCATCGGCTGTGGTACTCTCAACTCGTCAGCCATTGATATTTCTAGTTATGCAAATCTGACAAAAAAAGATAACTTAAATATTTTCTTCTTCTTCTTCGCTATAACTTCAGCTTTTTTCTTCTTTACCTTCTTAGCTTTAACTTCAGCTTTTTTCTTCTTTACCTTCTTAGCTTTAACTTCAGCTTTTTCTTCTTTACCTTCTTTGGCTAAACTAATTACTTTCTTCGGCGCAGTGGAAGCGTGCTGCTGGGCCCATAACCTGTTAGGAAACCAATTCTTTCCTAGTCTTCAATCGAGCAGAGTAAACACTAACACCTATAATAAAATCAACACTTTTAATTTCCTTTCATGACTAACTAATTTACATCATTTAAAACCAATTATATACATGTAAAACCGTCCGGTCATCTGGTCAAAATACAAATATATAAATCTATGATAAAACAACTTATAAAATCCTAACCGCTTACTTTGACATATTGCCAAATCATCTTTCTGTATATACTCAATCTTATGAAAACTTTGGCAAGTTTAGAGTTATTTGTACACAGATTTATAAATCACTACTAATTCATCGTGTAAATAATTTTTAAAAAGGCATATCCTGACCAGGATCACATGTGCTTTTCAGAAGGCAGAGCGCCATCTAGTGGAACAGAAATCAACTAAACATTGATTTAGCCTGTTCCCTGATATTTGGCCAACCCATTTTTTTTATAAATCAAGAAAAGCCATCCACGAACGCGTTTCGCGCTGTTGGCGCTCGTCAGCGTGAGGTAGGCTGTACCACTGAGACCAAAGATATTTTTGGTCCCAGTGACTCTTGTTGCTCTTGGTCAGGCTATGCCTTTTTTATTTTTTAAAATCAACACCTGACCTTTTTATTTATTTATTTTTCTATTGTTTTTACACACACATATATATATATATAATTCTAATTTAGCACAATAGTCTGATAGATTTCGTGCTTCTGTAATAATAAAATCAAATTAAAAAAAAAATCATGCAAATTTGTATATATCGGTGATTTTTAATTTTAATGTAAATAGGCATTCATTAACACTAAGACAGTTGATAATTGGAACTTAGGTGATAAGAATCATTATAAGTGATTAAATTGTGACTGATGATAATTAGCTTGATACTGATTTAAGAAAATTATTTGAATTAATTAATGGTATCTTCAGTTAAAATGAGTAATGGCCGATTACTTTTTATTTGTGTTTGATTAACAGTTAATAGTTTAACGCTTTAACACCACGCTGATGAGAGCCAACAGCCCGAAACGCGTCCGTGGTTAACTTTTCTTGATTAATCAAGAATGGGTATTTGGCCAATTCTGGAATAATTAAAAATCAACGAGAATAGTTGATATTTATTTCGATAGATGGCGCAAGCCACCGGCAACTTTCAGTTGCACGATAAGGAGATGCCTTTTTCATATTTTATTTATTTTATATTTACGTTTATTTACGACGTTTAACAAGTTTTCCCGCAAATGTTGTTCCTTACAGCCCTCTATATGGCAGACATCAATCCAGAAGAGGACATCCATACGAGCAAGGCACCTCACTTGGCCGGTATTGTGATCAGGGTGCATGGACCGATCTGATCTGTTCCATGGACAAGACACCACCACCACAAATGTTTCTTTTTACAGAACGAAAAATCGTAATTTTAATTATTTTAAGGATAAATAACGACTATTCCTATCCTTAGGGATGAAGTATGAAAAGATGAATTGTGAATAGTAATGATGAAGGGAAAAATAAAAGTATTCAAGGATGGGAATCGAACTCCCAGTGTTCCGCTTACCGGGAAGATGCCATGTCCACTAGGCTACCTTGGACATATTTTTTCACATTTGTAAATATTATATAAAGTTAATTTATAATACAATATAATGCGGCTATGATTATAAAACGACGTTTAACAAGTTTTTACCACAAATGTTTCTTTTTACAGAACGAAAAATCGTAATTTTAATTATTTAAGGAGAAATAACGACTATTTCTATCCTTAGGTATGAAAGGATGGATTGTGAAAAGTAATGATAAACGGAAAAATAAAGTGTCCAGGGATGGGAATCGAACCCACAGTGTTCCGCTTACCGGGCAGATGCCATGTCCACTAGCGATATGTGTCGTTAATTATAATAAAAAATACATGCATGTCATAATATTTGGAAATACGTAAAATAAAATGGCCTGTGTGGGAGTACAAGGAAAGAGGGAAGATAGCCAGGTTAACAAACAACCCCCTTGGTAAACAAGTATCACGACTTCATTCTCCCCTAGGGGACTTATCTTATTAAAAGCGGCTTAAAAGCGGCTAGACGGGATGATAAAAGTTCAGTTCTCACCGAGGTGGCCTCGACGCCAGTTGTTCTAGGGATTGTTCTGGGACCTGCCATCTTTCCTCCCCGATCTATTTCCTCACGGATTTTTGCCTCTGGATCCTGTCTCCTGTGTGTCCTTACCACCCATCGCTCAACAACCACGACTGCTTCTAACCAACATGCCACACTGCATTCATTTGAATAACACACACAAGCCTTTATTAAGACATTCCGTCTTATACAGACGATTCTCCTGTGAGAAATGGATCCAAAAAGAAATGAGAAGCAGGGGGAGAAATTGAAATCTCGGTCAGAAAAGAGAGAGAGAAAAGGCTGAGGGAGATTTCAAATAGAAAAAAAAAACAAGGAAAGAATATCTATGTACAAAATACAATATACATCGTTTTTCGTGCGTAGAACACAGTGAAGAAGTAGACTATTAAGTAAATGATTGCATCTTGTGAAGAAGAAAAAATTTCCACACAGTTCAGTTACTTTGTTAGGTCTTTTTCCTCTCCTTGCATTCTTTGAAAAATTAAAGGACTTTAAAATAGCTGAACCATTATCCATCAAATCTGAAAGAAAGGAATACAGTGAAAAGTGTGAATGAGCAGCTCTACCGCAAAAAGTTTCCTTTGGCTAATTTGTCTTCAACGTGATTAAGTAAATTATTTAGGTTTGACAATAGAAGTTCATTTGGAGGGAGGTAGGTAAAAATGATGCACGTTTGTGAATTACAGTTTTGTCTAAAAGTTACCATACATCTGAATAATCAGAATATACTTTACAAATGACTACATATGTGTATTCATATAATTATTATATTTTATATGTTCGTATTACTCTGCTTCATTTACTATCAATTTTGTTTTCTGTGAGTGATTTATGGCTTCCATTTAAATGAAATAATGCTCACACATAAAATTTCCTTATAAAAACTATTTTTGTACTGTTTTCATACTCTATCCATGATAAAAATTATGGAAAAAACTTTTAAAATTATAAAATATATTCTCACAATCTTTTTCTATTTTAAAATGCTATCTTTCAAGCGATAATCGCTCTTTAATGAGCTTTCCGCGCTGCATGCGTTTGTATTTGTAAATATTTCTTGTAAGAAACATCAAGCATGGATCTACCTCCACAACAATCTTGACCGGCCATGGCTACATTCAGGCAGACCTTGCAACGGTATCGAAAGAAGACCCAATTTGCCCCCACTGCTAAGATGAAGACCAAACCGTAGACCACCTCCTCTTCACTTGTCCAACCTTCCAATACCAAAGATTCCAGACAGCCACTCTCCTAGGTATCACCAACATATGTCCAGCATCCCTAGAAAATCTCCCAAGAAAGAAATCTGCCTGGCGACACCTCATTAATTGGACTTCCACTGGCATTGTATATAAATCCAAGAAGACTTAGGTCAGAAGGACATCCCGGGTAGTTGGCGACTTCTGTACGCTCCAGGAACCTGGGTTACTTAAATAAATAATAATAGTCGATGTTTTTAATTAAGCCCGTTGAAGAGCGATTATCACTTGAAGGTAGCGTTTTAAAATATAAAGAAACTAACTGTGAGAATATTTTTCTGTAATTTTATAACTACAGTTAAACCTGTCTATAGCGCCCCCTCTTGGGACTCACCAAAGTAGGGTGCTATAGAGAGGGGGTGCTATAGACAGGTCACTTTTAATGTAAATCGCATCGTACTACGTATTTAAAATCGGGCGCTATAGAGAGGGAGACGCTATATACAGGTTTAACTGTATTTTGATACATTTACACGAGATAGAGAGAGAGGATGTTATTTTTAGTTTAATAATAAATATATCAAAGCCTATTTATTAGCCTCTATCGGTGTGGTTCAGTTAGAAAAAACAATGATCATACCTACATGACGTTATTTACATAGGTGTAAGAAAGCGCGGTGTGTAAGGAGCATTGTGTATGTTGATGAATGGTGCTACTCCCCACAAATAGGCAGAGGAAAGCCAGACTTCCTTATTGTGCGAGCATACCTTCCTGGGGTCATCGCCCGCGGCCGGGAAACTTCCATCGGAGTCCGTCCATCCATTTACAGTTAAACCTGTCTATAGCGCCCCCTCTAAATAGCGCCTCCCTCTCTATAGCGCCCGATTTTAAATACGTACAGTTAAACCTGTCTATAGCGCCTCCCTCTCTATAACGCCCGATTTTAAATTCGTACAGTTAAACCTGTCTATAGCGCCTCCCTCTCTATAGCGCCCGATTTTAAATACGTACAGTTAAACCTGTCTATAGCGCCTCCCTCTCTATAACGCCCGATTTTAAATTCGTACAGAGAAACCTGTCTATAGCGCCTCCCTCTCTATAGCGCCTGATTTTAAATAAGTACAGTTAAACCTGTCTATAGCGCCTCCCTCTCTATAACGCCCGATTTTATATTCGTACAGTTAAACCTGTCTATAGCGCCCCCTCTTGGAACTCACCAAAATAGGGTGCTATAAACAGGTCACTTTTGATGTAAATCGCATCGTACTACGTATTTAAAATCGGGGGCTATTGAGAGGAAGGCGCTATTTAGAGGGGGCGCTGTAGACAGGTTTAACTGTAGTACGATGCGATTTACATTAAAAGTGACCTGTCTATAGCATCCCCTCTCTATAGCACCATATTTTGGTGAGTACCAAGAGGGGGCGCTATAGACAGGTTTAACTGTATTTTATTTGACATATCGGACGCGATACCCCAGCTTGGGATACACTTGCGCCTATATATATATATTAGCAGTTTATATATTATTCAATAATAAAATAAATAACATTAATAGAAACATAATCATCCGCATAACAGATTATTTCAGAATTTGGGGATACGAAGTTGATCAACAAATCATTCAGCAGTATATTCCACAATAAAGGTGATAAAGGTCCGCCTTGAGGACATCCCTTTGATAAATATTTTGAAATTGTTGTATTCGAGAAAGTGAGACTTGTTTTTCTTCTCCGATTTCAAAATGATTGGATGATATTTATATGAACTGCCGGGACGTGGTCTTCGTCTGTTTTTTTTTTTTTTTTTCATTATTATAGCAGGCCACCACGCATTATCAAACGCACCACTTATATCAATAGTAATCAATGCAACCAATTCGTTTTGTTTGTGTTTCAGTATGGTCTTGGTTATTTTGTCCATTGCCGTTATTGTAGATTTTCGTAAATCCATGTTGTCCATGGCTCAGTAAGTTATTATGATTATAATAATATCTATTTTTAATGATCGTTTCAAATATTTTTGAAAAATTTGATGTTAGTGAAATTGGGCAATAGCTATTAATTGCTTCGTAGTCAGCTTTTTGCGGTTTCGCAATAATTTTTAATACCGAATGTTTCCAGCTTTCAGGATAGTAACTTAACACAAAACATCTATTAAAGAGTTTGACTAAACTGGGTAGGATTGATAATAATGAGTGCTTAATCATATTATTACTCACGTTATCTGGACCAGGTGCCTTTCTGACATTAAGATTCGAGCACAAATCCTTTATTTCCTTTTCGTTAAATAAAAATCCCTGTTGATAAAACTTGGGACGTGATTTCTAATTGAAGTGTGTTCTTCATTGTCTAACCGCACTCTCAACTGTCACTCTTGTGAAACATCCCGCTCTAAACTTTGTGTGTTTTTAAAATATAAAAATAAAAATGTAAATTTTCACAACGATATTTGAAAATTGCATTATTTTTATTTTTATAAGAATATATTTTAAATTTGATATATACATAAAATGATAGCAAGTGATTTCTTGCCCCTACGCTGTCATTACGTCACTCAAGGTCACCGTCGCACCACGTGATCCATCCTTCCTCAACGTTACTTCTCGAAGTTACCGCAGTAAGGCGCTGGTTGCGAGTGAAATAGGGAAATTTTGTTAATAAATATAAGTTTTTACAGATTCCAACTCTATATACTCTTAAAATTTCAGCCAGATTAGTTACGTATTGTGGACGTGTGTAGACGAAATACATATATATACATATAAACTGTTGCGCTGTTGGTAGACAAAGAATAACTTCCGTGGGTACAAAGGATCTTTAAGACTTTATTTAAGCCTAATCAATAAAATAATTACAGAATAGTGCAAATAAAGAAAACAGCAGTTACAAACTCACCAACTGCAGCACAGTGAAGGAAAGCAGGCGCAGAGCAGGAGACAGAAGTTGGTAGAAATTTCTAGAATCTTCCAGGAAGTACACCAGCGTCGGCGGTAAGCAGCAGCCCGACCTCTTGGGACAGCAGCGTTTGCTTGGAGTCCACGTAGCTTCGTTCTTCTTCTTCTTTTCTTCTCTTTCCTCCCTCTGGCATGGGTTTCTCACCCCTATATATTCCAGAGTTGATCTTTCCAAAACGGTCATGGTTGGTTAGCCAATCAGAAAGCCGCCAGCACTAAGCCTTGCGCAATCGCTTTAGATTGGCCAATCAGTTGTTCTCCGATTTTCTACATTAAATGTTCTAGAACATTTTCTCTCCGTTCTGTAATGTGTTTTTTTCTACGTAACAATATATACACCGACTTTTATATATATAGGGATAAATTGCGGTTCAAAATAATAGTAGCAGTATAAATTTGCCTATCTGTGCTAGAAAATACTATTCGTGAATTCTTGTCAAATTTCACTGTATCACTGCACATGTATGGTTCTTGTAGAAATATGATGTCAGGAGGATCGTCTGCAATTGTGATACCTAACTCACTAGTTGCCATCATACTTTTCCTTGCATTAAATTGTATACATTTGATATTGTTTTCATTTATCTGAATGGTATTGAGTTCTTTGTATTACTATTTACATCTGGGTTTTGTACAGGGGACATTCGCTGGAGTTCGCCTTGTGATCAAAAGACCTTCCATTCTTGTACCTCGGGTGTTTAGCGCAGTTGAAACATTTTTGTTTACGCGAACACTCATGATTTCCTGACGCGCCGCATATTAGGCAAATCTTTTCATTGGAGCATTCACTGATTTTATGTCTTGGGCTTGGGGACGGTGTCACCCAGGACTGTGTGGGGCAGGACGTCGAACAGCAAGAGTGACAACCGCGATTCAAGGGAGAGAGAAACTCCACCTTTGCCAGTCCCAAGCCCGGATGAAAAAGGAGGAGGGGGAGCAGTAACAGGCTTGCTAAACAACCTGGGCTCAGCTGGCCTGGCTGATAGTACCCTGTAAGGGCTCCTAATCCAGGGATACAGGATGAGAAGTGTCTGTACTCCATGTTAGGAGCGGCTGCACATGGCGTCTGTTCCTCATGTCAGAGGCGGCCATTTCTTTTGGAGCTAAGTCGGCCTGCCACTAAGTAGTGCTCCCAGTCTTAATGACAAAGGCAGACGCATTCTACTTCACCTAGTGTGGATATAAGAAAGAAGAAGATGTCTTGGGCTAAATTCAAAACATTTCTGGCACTGCCTAACTAATACTTTGTCGTGTACATGACATCTCTTTCAGTCGGTATAGATAAAATTACCCTTCTTCCTTAAGGTTTGATATACTCATGGAGACACCCGCAGCACTACATTGTGGTGAGAGGTATTGGATTTCATGGGGAACAGTACTCGGATTTCATTCTCTAGTCCACTTAACTCAGGATTCATGGTGCATATGATTGGTATTAAATTATTCACTTCTGTTAATTTACTGAGATTTTTATAATAATTGTTGGGTCCCTAGGTTGCGGGGTAAAAATTTTACTATTCGCCTTCAATTCCGCCGCCATGCTCAGTTCCTTTAACAAGTGTTTAGCCTCTTCGTCTCTAGGAGTTTTTATTACTATTGCATTTTTTAGTGTTAAGAATTTTATTAATTCGTATCCCATTACCATTTTCTCGTAACTTTTTTTATATTAGTTGAAATTGCTTGAGCTATGTTGTTAATGGGCTCATTATTTAGAGGAACTGCGAGCAGTCTAGCTTCAGTAGTTAATGTCTGTTGTCTATCTTCAATATATTTCTGTGTATGATCTCGCTGTGTGAATCTCACCGAGCTTCTCTTCCATTATGTTGCCGACGGTGTCCTTCATCTGTGCCAAAAGGTTCTGGTTATCCGATTCAATCATAGAAGAAATTCCATCTTTCGTCTGTTTTAACATAGTCGAAAGATACGACAAATCATTTTTAGTCAATTTTTTTATTTTGTTGAAATTTATTCTCAAAGTATGCAAACATTTAATCCAGTTTTATATTTGGCAACCTAACCATAGAATTCATCTTTAATCTAAAAGAGAAGTGAATCGAACTATAAAAAATCAAGGTAAAATTAAATAGAAAAACAATTAAGCAATTTAAAACATTTCAACATAAGCATTTAGAAAACAAATTAATCCATCTATGCAAATCGACAACAGCGGGGAGAATAATTTTGTTTTCATAAGAGAGATTAAGTGTATTTTTTTTTTTTATTGTCGCGGAGATAAATGAAGCAAGGTCAAATTTGGAAATAAATAATTTATTATAAAAGGTATTTACCTTTAATTCTCCAATAAAATTATATACAAGAGGTATTTATAGGGAGAGAGATAATATAACAACTCACCCCAAGGTAAAATAATAATGAGAGTGGTCAGCCACCGAGGTTTTCCTTATTTGCCGATAAGATTCCGAGAACCCCTCACACCTGTGGTCGTCCCCCAGGAGTCCAGTGATGATTGACAGGTGTCCCATGGAGCTTTCTGTGGCTGAGGTTGCAGAGCTACTTGACAATATGAAAGACGAATTTCAAAATAAATTGTTACATGTGTTGCTGGAAAGTCGTAGTTTTAACGAAGCCTTCAGATCAATTAGGGGCTAGAATCGTAAAAATTCTCTGGTGGTTTTTTTTAACTATTCCATGGGTAAGATTACATCAGGTCAAGAAGATTGAAAGCAATATTTTTTTATACTATAGTTTTGGGGTTCTTGTATAGGTCTTCCTTCTTAGCTCCAATACAGTCCAGGATATGTGCTGGAGTTGCAGTGGAGCATTTTGAGCAGACAGGAAAACTTTTTTCTCTATCAATGAACATAATGGATCTAGTATGTCCGGTCTTTAATCTTGTAATTTTTGTGGCTTCGTTTCTAGAATGCTGTGATGATATCCAGGTCTTGTTCCTTCATACCAGTGGTGGACCATACTATTTATCCATTCTTTGTATATATCTCTATTCTGTTTTTTTTTTGTATCCATCTATATTATTGGTAAATTTGAGAACGTTTCACTCGTTCTTGGAGGAATGTGGCGGTTAATAGGGTCGTGTTAAAAAGGTCTGAGGGAAGACTGTTGAACGGTGATAGGTTGGTGGGTTTTCTAACATTTTGATTTGGAAGGAATAATTTGGAGGTAATTTAACGTATTGGAATTATATTATATATAAAATACGAAGGGAAGAATTCAGTAATTAGAATTATAATCCTCTGTCTCAATTACATTAATCAAATATAAATCTCCAAGGATACGTTTCTTTATTACACTTTTAACGATTTAAAACGGATTTAAAACGACCCTTCTACAGATAATTTTTTTTTAGAAAAGGAAACTATGCTGTATTGTAGTTATACATTACTATATTTACATATTTTGGTTTAGACAATTTAGATATTACTTTAAATATTAATTTGTACAATTTGATATGGAAATTTGATTTGTAGTTAACTTTAAGATAACCTTTTTTCAAATCAAAATTGAATAAATTAATATTTGAAGTAATGTATAAATAGCCCAAAACAAAATAGATAAATATAGTGAGTTATATAAATAACTACAATATAGCATAGTTCCTTTTTCTAAAAAATGTTTACCTGTAGAAGGGTAGTTTAAAACCCGAGGGCTTGTAAACTCGTTAATAGTGTTACGTAGAAAGAAAAGCACATTCCAGAATGGAGAATGTTCTAGAACTTTTAAGAATACGTAGAAAAAGCGGAAGACAACTGATTGGCCAATCTAAAGCGATTGCGCAAGGCTTAGTGCTGTCGGCTTTCTGATTGGCTGACCAACACTGTCCGTTTTGAAAAGATCTACTCCGGGATATATAGGGATGAGAAACTCAAGCCAGAGGGAAGGAAGATAAGAAGTGAAGAAGAAGAAAGAAGCTACGTGGTGGACTCCAAGCAAGCTGCTGTCTCAAGAGGTCAGACTGCTGCTTACCGCCGACGCCGGTATACTTCCTTGAAGATTCTAGAAGGTTCTACGAACTTCTGTCTCCTGTTCTGCGCTTGCTTTCCCTCACCGTGCTGCAGTTGGTGAGTTTGTAACTGCTGTTTTCTTTATTGTTGTTTTATTTTTGCACTCTTCTGTAATTTTTTTATCGATTAGGCTTAAAAAAAGTCCTAAATATCCTTTGTACCCACGGAAGTTATTCTTTGTCAATCAACAACGCAACAATGGTGTAATAAAGAAACGTATCCTCGAAGCTTTATATTTGATTAATGTAGGAATTCAATGATTTTCATTACAATTATTATATGGCGAAGTCGGCTAGATCGTCTGATTTTTGTTTGAGTAGTATCATGGCGTACTATCATGGAATGATTAGCGGGCATTTAATATTCTATTGGGTGTTCTGTTCGTGAGCGTGGTGCTGTAGCGATCTTATGGAGGTAGGTATAGAGTCTTCTTTCTTATCTCCACTCAATCATATAAGGTATCAAGCTTGTAAAGCTTGAGACTTTTGATGGTGTCTGCCGGGGAAGAGTAGAGCTCATCAATGGATGAGTCAATACAGTCAATAATGTGTTTTGGGGATGCAGGTTGACACTTAGTACATAGTGGGAAAACCTTGCAACCATTCTGGAAAGTCATTGTCCGTAGATGACCAGACTTAAGTCTGGAAATAAAAGACTGTTGTTCTCTCGGTATAGGGTTAGTTCTGGTGTTGTATGTAGGTGATTGAGGAAGATGTGAGATATTAGCGAGTTGAACTTGAAATTCAGAGTTAAAAAAAAATTAAACAGCGTTGTTATATTTAAAAATTACAAAATATTTTCTCACAATGAGTTTCTTTTTATTTTAAAATGCTAGCTTTAAAGCGATAATCGCTCTTCAACGGGCTTAATAAAAAATATCGACTATCTTACAAGCAATATTTACAAATACATTGGCTTGTGGAATGGGATATTTTTATAGAAGGGCGATGATTATTGTAATATATAATATGTATTATATACAGTCGAACTTGGATAATTCGAACCCCAAGGGACCATAAAAAAATTCGAATTATCCAAAAATTCGAATTAAAGATGTTAATTCGAATAGGAACCAAGTTCTAGGGACCAAGATAAATATTCGAATTAAAGAGGTTTTCGAATTAAAGAAGTTCGAATTATCCAAGTTCTACTGTATTACAATATATTATGTTTTGACCAAGGACTAGGTTGTTGTTGTGTGATGTAATCAATATAAAGCGTGAGATATTCATGTTTTTAGTTCTTATGATAATTCTGTAATAATAAAATATTATGCAAATATATAACAGTAGCATACAATCTCTTTTAATGAAAAACTACACTACCTAAGATTATTGAATACTAGGTAGAAGAGTACACATAACAATTATAATATCCTTACACTGGATGAGGTTAATTTACATTTAAATACGTGTCGTTTGATAGGTAAACGAGAAAATTTCTAAGTGATGATTATAAAGTGTTTAGTAGGTAGCAGGCGTACATTTAAATATACCATAAACTTGAATTTTTTAAATGAACAAATATAATTTATTCGAAACTATTATAGGCGCGTATGATTCTTTTAAAAATAAAACAATTTCTAATGCCCTTACTGCAATGGAAAAATGCAGTAAGGGCAGTAGAAATTGTTTTATTTTTAAAAGAATCATACGCGCCTATAATAGTTTCGAATTTTCATAACAGATGGCGTGCTAATGCATCATAAATCTAATTTATAACCAGTTTTTTTAAGATGATATTATTTAGAAATAATTATAGACTGCGTGGCATTGAAAATGGAACACCAAGAAAGATGGGCCAGAAAGTGATGAAGCGGCAAACGGAGAAAGGCAGGAACAAATTATAAGTGATCTTGATTTTAAAATGATAGGAGTAAACCTCCTTTTTGTGTCTGGATGCGATATTTATGGCGAACTAAATAACTTAGTCCTTATTTCTGCTCCGCGCTTATGGAATTGAAGACTTGAGGCGATGGCGTCGACCTTTCATATTAAATCTTACTTTTCTTTATTACTAATAATTGTATATAGTTGCGGAACTGCTGGTTTCCTGTGCTGCTCTTTTCCTGTTATTGCACCTTGTACGGAGAATATGTATAAGACTAACGTCTTAATAAAGGCTTTGTGTGTGTGTGATTTTAAAATGATAGAGGCATAATACTATTAGGTAGAAATCAGGGAAGACAAACCTCAAAATGACACAGAAATTTATATTTTATGTAAAACAAAATTAAAACTGATTAAATAGCAGAGAGGCAATAAGAAAATTTTACAGTGTATCAAAATACAAATATAGAAATTAAAAATCTTTTCATAGAATAATAAATCTTCTACATAGCTCCTTCCATATGGGAGCTGTGATCCATAAAATCTTGTTGCTACTGACATGGATCTGAGGTGTTTCTGTCAAGTATTCTCTCGGATTCTTGGACGTCTGTCCCTAGTAGCTTTGCGTTCTTTCTCTTGCGATGTGAAGAGCAGCTTCAGTCAGTTTTCTCTAGTGCTTTGACTTAATAACATTGCTCCTTTAAAAAACTCTCACATTCTACTTTACAACCTGCGCCATGGCGGCGCTGAAGAAAAAGCCTGTTCCAAGCGAGGATACTATGGAACAACTGAAGCTCTTCATCTACGTTCTTCACGACTGCTTCCTTGCAATCCCTCAGAAGCACACCCAACATGACCAGCTGCGCCACGCTTTCATAAATGCTAGGGATGGCATCTTCCAGCTGTTCCAAAATCTTTTCGACGATAGAAGCGAGCTGGTTGATCACCACAATCGGCTCATTGACTACAAGGAGTCTGTTGAAGCCCGTGCTGTGCCCCTCAAAGGTGACTGCTGAGTCCTGCTTTCAAACTGACCCAGTGAAGCTTCCTGTTCCTGCTCCTGCAGAGCCCACCTCCGCTGCTGTGAAGAGGAAACAGCCTCAAGCCAACTCCAACATTGCCAAAAAACAAAAACCGACGCTGCTCCCCGCCCACCTTCTCCAATCAATGCCTCCAACTCCAAGCTTCATGGGAAGAAGTCCGTGGCACACGCGATAGTCCTGGCAGAAGACCCCCAAGCTGACCCGAGAGAGATCCTTAAAGCAGCCAAGACTGCTCAGCCTGATGGAGTGTGGACCTTATTGCGCAGAAAGTGCAAATTGGTACTCCACTCCGACACTCCTGAAGCCATCCCAGCCGTCAGCTCAGCACTGAGCAACAAACTTCAAGTCCTGAAAGCCCGCGAACAAAGGTATTTCCTTCCAAGAATCTGCCTCTTCAACGTAGAGGCTGAGACCGCAGAGATGACATTGTCAAGGCCTTCCTATCCACGGATTCCCTCAGCCAACTCTCTGGAGACAGGTCAGTCCACGTGGCTCACAGATCTTCAGTCAGAAACGGCACTTGCACGGCTTTCGTAGAGCTGGACTTTGATTCCTTCAAAGCCATTGGAAGATGCGGCAAGATCATTGTGAACCATGTGATCCTTATCTTCGAGGAATCAGTCTGCGTCCGGGTCTGATACCACTTCTGTGGCTACGGCCACAATGCCGACAGATGCACCAGAGCCTCCGTCACCTGCTTCCACTGCGCTTCTGGTGACCACCAATACCCTCGCAAAACCCGCGCACCGCCAAGTGTGCAAACTGCTCGGCCAAGGGCCTGTCTGCCGACCACGAGGCAAGATCTATTCCTGCCCAACTCCTAGAGCTAGAGCCGCGAGGTTCTAGTTCTCTTCCAGCCTTCTGCCCTCCGCGGATCCAACCTTGCCTCACCTGCTTCTTCCTTGATGGAGATCCTGTCCCTAGCCTCCTCAGCCTGGTATCCTGCTGCCGCCCCCTGGCCTTCCTCAGCTCTCCTTGGTGGTTAGCTGAATCCTGGGGTGCTTGCACCGGTGTTTTTGCGTTCGGTTTGCTTGGTTAAACCATGAGTTAGGGGGCTATAAGAACGGATATGTTGACCAATTATCCTTAACAAATGCAAGATGCAAGAAGAGCGGCTTTATCGTCGTATCGTCAATAAGGATCTGGTCATCTTGGAGGGTATTCTTGGCTTTGACACAGCGGTAGAATCCTGGAGTAATTCTCTGAAAATATAGATCATAGCAGCCATGGCCTCAAGGTCTTCTCGGCAATTTTCAGTTTGTCCTCCCTAATCTACCCAGCATCTCCACCAAAATGTCAAGTAGAAATTGTGAAAGACAAACCTCAGAATGAGAGAGACACACAGCAATTTATTATTTAATGTAAAACCAAATTAAAACTAATAAAATAGAAGAGAGGCAATCAGAAAATTTTAAAGTGAATCAAAATACAAATATGAAATTTAAAATCTTTTTATAGAATAATAAATCTTCTACATAGCTCCTTCCCTATGGGAGCTGTGACCCATAGCTTGAAAATCTTGTTGCTACTGACATGGGTCTGAGGTGTTTCTGTCAAGTTTTCCTCGGAAATGAAGTCTTTGTATATCTTAATATAGGAGAGTATTTATTGATGGCGGCAACACGACTCGTCGACAATTATTAACAAAACCCCCAAAAAAAGCTATATACAGCTAGAGAATATTGAATAACCAAGCTATGCAACATATATGATGATTTCACAAATACATAGTAATTATCTGTTAAAAAGAA
>CP092874.1:70226082-70250901 GCA_030710605.1 Cordylochernes scorpioides
ATGAAGACCAAACCGTAGACCACCTCCTCTTCACTTGCCCAACCTTCCAATACCAAAGATTCCAGACAGCCACTCTCCTAGGTATCACCAACATATGTCCAGCATCCCTAGAAAATCTCCCAAGAAAGAAATCTGCCTGGCGACACCTCATTAATTGGACTTCCACTGGCATTGTATATAAATCCAAGAAGACCTAGGTCAGAAGGACATCCCGGGTAGTTGGCGACTTCTGTACGCTCCAGGAACCTGGGTTACTTAAATAAATAATAATAATATAGTCGATGTTTTTAATTAACCTGTTGAAGAGCGATTATCAATTGAAAGCTAGCGTTTTAAAATATAAAGAAACTAATTGTGATAATATTTTTTTGTAATTTTATAACTACAGTTAAACCTGTCTATAGCGCCCCCTCTTGGGATTCACCAAAATAGGGTGCTATAGAGAGAGGGTGCTATAGACAGGTCACTTTTAATGTAAATAGCATCGTACTACGTATTTAAAATCGGGCGCTATAGAGAGGGGGACGCTATATACAGGTTTAACTGTATTTTGATACATTTACACGAGATAGAGAGAGAGGATGTTATTTTTAGTTTAATAATAAATATATCAAAGCCTATTTATTAGCCTCTATCGGTGTGGTTCAGTTAGAAAAAACAATGATCATACCTACATGACGTTATTTACATAGGTGTAAGAAAGCGCGGTGTGTAAGGAGCATTGTGTATGTTGATGAATGGTGCTACTCCCCACAAATAGGCAGAGGAAAGCCAGACTTCCTTATTGTGCGAGCATACCTTCCTGGGGTCATCGCCCGCGGCCTGGAAACTTCCATCGGAGTCCGTCCATCCATTTACAGTTAAACCTGTCTATAGCGCCCCCTCTAAATAGCGCCTCTCTCTCTATAGCGCCCGATTTTAAATACGTTCAGTTGAACCTGTCTATAACGCCTCCCTCTCTATAACGCCCGATTTTTAATACGTACAGTTAAACCTGTCTATAGCGCCTCCCTCTCTATAACGCCCGATTTTAAATACGTACAATTAAACCTGTCTAAAGCGCCCCCTCTTGGAACTCACCAAAATAGGGTGCTATAAAGAGGGGGGTGCTATAGACAGGTCACTTTTAATGTAAATCGCATCGTACTACGTATTTAAAATCGGGGGGCTATTGAGAGGAAGGCGCTATTTAGAGGGGGCGCTGTAGACAGGTTTAACTGTAGTACGATGCGATTTACATTAAAAGTGACCTGTCTATAGCACCCCCTCTCTATAGCACCATATTTTGGTGAGTACCAAGAGGGGGCGCTATAGACAGGTTTAACTGTATTTTATTTGACATATCTGACGCGATATTCCAGCTTGGGATACACTTGCGCCTATATATATATTAGCAGTTTATATACAATTTATTTTATATACAATTCAATAATAAAAATAAATAACATTAATAGAAACATAATCATCCGCATAACAGATTATTTCAGAATTTGGGGATACGAAGTTGATCAGCAAATCATTCAGCAGTATATTCCACAATAAAGGTGATAAAGGTCCGTCTTGAGGACATCCCTTTGATAAATATTTTGAAATTGTTGTATTCGAGAAAATGAGACTTGTTTTTCTTCTCCGATTTAAAAATGATTGGATGATATTTATATGAACTGCCGGGACGTGGTCTTCGTCTATTTTTTTTTTTTCATTATTATAGCAGGCCACCACGCATTATCAAACGCACCATTTATATTAATAGTAATCAATGCAACCAATTCGTTTTGTTTGTGTTTCAGTATGGTCTTGGTTATTTTGTCCAATGCCGTTATTGTAGAATTTCGTAAATCCATGTTGTCCATGGCTCAGTAAGTTATTATGATTATAATAATATCTATTTTTAATGATCGTTTCAAATATTTTTGAAAAATTTGATGTTAGTGAAATTGGGCGATAGCTATTAATTGCTTCGTAGTCAGCTTTTTGCGGTTTCGCAATAATTTTTAATACCGAATGTTTCCAGCTTTCAGGATAGTAACTTAACAAAAAACATCTATTAAAGAGTTTGACTAAACTGGGTAGGATTGATAATAATGAAAGCTTAATCATATTATTACTCACGTTATCTGGACCAGGTGCCTTTCTGACATTAAGATTCGAGCACAAATCATTTATTTCCTTTTCGTTAAATAAAATTGATTTTCCTGTTGATAAAACTTGGGACGTGATTTCTAATTGAAGTGTGCTCTTCATTGTCTAACCGCACTCTCAACTGTCACTCTTGTGAAACATCCCGCTCCAAATTTTGTGTGTTTTTAAAATATAAAAATAAAAATGTAAATTTTCACAACGATATTTGAAAATTGTATTATTTTTATTTTTATATGAATATATTTTAAATTTGATATATACATAAAATGATAGCAAGTGATTTCTTGCCTCTACGCTGTCATTACGTCACTCAAGGTCACCGTCGCACCACGTGATCCATCCTTCCTCAACTTTACTTCTCGAAGTTACCGCAGTAAGGCGCTGGTTGCGAGTGAAATAGGGAAATTTTGTTAATAAATATAAGTTTTTTTCAGATTCCAACTCTATATACTCTTAAAATTTCATCCAGATTAGTTACGTATTGTGGACGTATATAGACGAAATACATATATATATATATATAAACTGTTGCGTTTTTTGTAGACAAAGAATAACTTCCGTGGGTACAAAGGATCTTTAAGACTTTATTTAAGCCTAATCAATAAAATAATTACAGAATAGTGCAAATAAAGAAAACAGCAGTTACAAACTCACCAACTGCAGCACAGTGAAGGAAAGCAGGCGCAGAACAGGAGACAGAAGTTGGTAGAACTTTCTAGAATCTTACAGGAAGTACACCAGCGTCGGCGATAAGCAGCAGTCCGACCTCTTGGGACAGCAGCGTTTGCTTGGAGTCCACGTAGCTTCGTTCTTCTTCTTTTCTTCTCTTTCTTCCCTCTGGCATGGGTTTCTCACCCCTATATATTCCGGAGTAGATCTTTCCAAAACGGTCATGGTTGGTTAGACAATCAGAAAGCCGCCAGCACTAAGCCTTGCGCAATCGCTTTAGATTGGTCAATCAGTTGTTCCCCGATTTTTCTACATTAAACGTTCTAGAACATTTTCTCTCCGTTCTGTAATGTGCTTTTTTCTACGTAACAATACATACATACATACACCGACTTTTATATATATAGGGATATATTGCGGTTCAAAATAATAGTAGCAGTATAAATTTGCCTATCTGTGCTAGAATATACTATTCGTGAATTCTTGTCAAATTTCACTGTATCATTGCACATGTATGGTTCTTGTAGAAATATGATGTCAGGAGGTTCGTCTGCAATTGTCATACCTAACTCACTAGTTGCCATCATACCTTTCCTTGCATTAAATTGTATACATCTGATATTGTTATCATTCATCTGAATGGTATTGAGTTCTTTGTATTACTATTTCCATCTGGGTTTTGTACAGGGGGCATTCGCTGGAGTTCGCCTTGTGATCAAGAGACCTTCCATTCTTGTACCTTGGGTGTTTAGCGTAGTTGAAACATTTTTGTTTACGCAAATACTCATGATTATCTGCCGCGCCGCATATTAGGCAAATCTTTTCATTGGAGCATTCGCTGATTTTATGTCTAGGGCTAAATTCAAAACATTTCTGGCACTGCCTAACTAATACTTTGTCGTGTACATGACATCTCTCACAGTCGGTATAGATAAAATTACCCTTCTTCCTTAAGGTTTGATATACTCGTGGAGACACCCGCAGCACTACATTGTGGTGAGAGATATTGGATTTCATGGGGAACAGCACTCGGATTTCACTCTCTAGTCCACTTAACTCAAGATTCATGGTGCATATGATTGGTATTAAATTATTCACTTCCGTTAATCTACTGACATTTTTTATAAATATTGTTGGGTCTCTAGGTTGCGGGGTAAAAATTTTACTATTCGCCTTCAATTCCGCCGCCATGCTCAGTTCCTTTAACAAGTGTTTAGCCTCTTCGTCTCTAGGAGTTTTTATTACTATTGCATTTTTAGTGTTAAGAATTTTATTAATTCGTATCCCACTACCATTATCTCGTAAATTTTTTATATTAGTTGAAATTGCTTGAGCTATGTTGTTAATGGGCTCATTATTTAGAGGAACTGCGAGCAGTCTAGCTTCAGTAGTTAATGTCTGTTGTCTATCTTCAATAAATTTCTGTGTATGATCTCGCTGTGAAACTTAGGCATAAGATAATCCTTTCGAGGAGATCACGCTTCGAATCTCACCGAGCTTCTCTTCCACTATGTTGCCGACGGTGTCCTTCATCTGTGCCAAAAGGTTCTGGTTATCCGATTCAATCAGAGAAGAAATTCCATCTTTCGTCTGTTTTAACCAAGTCGAAAGATACGACAAATCATTTTTAGTCAATTTTTTTATATTTTGTTGAAATTTATTCTCAAAGTATGCAAACATTTAATCCAGTTTTATATTTGGCAACCTAACCATAGAATTCATCTTTAATCTAAAAGAGAAGTGAATCGAACTATGTATAAAAAAAATCAAGGTAAAATTAAATAGAAAAACAATTAAGCAATTTAAAACATTTCAACATAAGCATTTAGAAAACAAATTAATCCATCTGTGCAAATCGACAACAGCAGGGAGAATAATTTTGTTTTCATAAGAGAGATTAAGTGGATTTTTTATTATTATTTTATTGTCGCGGAGATAAATAAAGCAAGGTCAAATTTGGAAATAATTAATTTATTATAAAAAGTATTTACCTTTTAGTTCTCCAATAAAATTATATACAAGAGGTATTTATAGGGAGAGAGATAATATAACAACTCACCCCAAGGTAAAATAATAATGAGAGTGGTTAGCCACCGTCTCGTTTTCCTTATTTGCCGATAAGATTCCGAGAACCCCTCGCACCTGTGGTCATCCCCGCGGAGTCCAGTGATGATTGACAGGTGTCCCATGAAGCTTTCTGTGGCTGAGGTTGCAGAGCTACTTGACAATATGAAAGACGAATTTCAAAATAAATTTTTACATGTGTTGCTGGAAAGTCGTAGTTTTAACGAAGCCTTCAGATCAATTAGGGGCTAGAATCGTGAAAAATTCTCTGGTGTTTTTTTTTTTTTTTTTTATAATCCATGGGTAAGATTACATCAGGTCAAGAAGATTGAAAGCAATATTTTTTTCTACTATAGTTTTGGGGTTCTTGTATAGGTCTTCCTTCTTAGCTCCAATACAGTCCAGGATATGTGCTGGAGTTGTAGTGGAGCATTTTGAGCAGACAGGAAAACTTTTTTCTCCATCAATGAACATAATGGGTCTAGTATGTCCGGTCTTTAATCTTGTAATTTTTGTGACTTCGTTTCTAGAAAGCTGTGATGATATCCAGGTCTTGTTCCTTCATACCAGTGGTGAGCCATACTATTTATCCATTCTTTGTATATATCTCTATTCTGTTTTTTTTTTGTATCCATCTATATTAGTGGTAAATTTGAGAACGTTTCACTCGTTCTTGGAGGAATGTGGCGGTTAATTGGGTTGTGTTAAAAAGGTCTGAGGGAAGACTGTTGAACGGTGATAGGTTGGTGGGTTTTCTAATATTTTGATTAGGAAGGAATAATTTGGAGGCAATTTAACGTATTGGAATTATATTATATATAAGATACGAAGGGAAGAATTCAGTAATTAGAATTATAATCCTCTGTATCAATTACATTAATCTATCTATATCTATATATATATATATAAAAGTCAATTTCTGTCTGTCTGTTTCGCGATAAACTCAAAAACTACTGAACCAATTGGTACCAAATTTTGCATGTCGCTTTTTATAAACCTGAGGAAAATTTTCGGCTGCATTTTGATTAGTATTTTTGGCTATTTCTTTTTTTCATTTGAAGAACTTTTTTTACGCGGACTAATCCGGAATGGAATGAATACCTAAATATGGCCATTTTTTTATGCATCGGTGGTTCAGTGGTAGAATGCTCGCCTGCCACGCGGGCGGCCCGGGTTCGATTCCCGGCCAATGCATTTTTTTTTTTACAATTTTTAAAACTCATTTATATTATATATAATACTAGCGGACCCGCCCGGCTTCGCCCGGGTTTTACCCGAGTAAAAGTTTGTCTAACGAATCTCTCGATAAAGTGAACATTTTTTTCCCGGTCCCTTGAAAAATACTCGATAAGTTGAATAAAATCAATATTAATTGGTTCCCTCGGTAATTGGAAGTTAAAGGAATAGTATCTTGCCTTGGAATTGTATCATTATTCTTGTATGGATGTACCCGGCTTCGCCCGGGTTTTACCCGAGTAAAGGTTTGTTTAACGAATATCTCGATAAAGTGAACATTTTTTCCCGGTCCCTTGAAAAATACTCGATAAGTTGAATAAAATCAATATTAATTGGTTCCCTCGGTAATTGGAAGTTAAAGGAATAGTATCTTGCCTTGGAATTGTATCATTATTCTTGTATGGATGTACCCGGCTTCGCCCGGGTTTTACCCGAGTAAAGGTTTGTTTAACGAATCTCTCGATAAAGTGAACATTTTTTCCCGGTCCCTTGAAAAAATACTCGATAAGTAGAATAAAATCAATATTAATTGGTTCCCTCGGTAATTGGAAGTTAAAGGAATAGTATCTTGCCTTTGAATTGTATCATTATTCTTGTCTCAAATAAATTGCCGTGTCATCCTGAATTTTGTCTTTCCTAATTTTCTACATTACAAAATCATCGTATCATCATGATAATATTTAGAGCAGATTGTTGAATTATAACAGATAAATTAGAATAATTATCTTGATTATTTCTAGGCGAAAAGTTATTTCAAAAATTTTATTTGCTAGAAACCTTCCCAGTACTATACTAAATAACTTCCCAAAGTTTCATGGCGATCCAATGAGTGGTTTGGTCAGGCATAAAGGACAAACAAACAGACATACATTCATTTTTATATATATAGATAATTATATATATGTCGTAAAAAAAGATGTAATTTAGGTACGTTACCAATTCATTCATGCAGTCGTGGATTGAAGTGAAATGATAACTTTTATATCCAAAATTGAATTTATTTTAATGATTATATTTTAAGAACAAACAGTTTGCATACATACAATTTAATAAATATTATCTAAGTATATACAAAAAAAATTTTGGGTTGTACTCCTTTTGTTAAGGATTTTAAAAAATTAACTCTGTGTTAATTCTATGATTATTTAAATTATAATTATATTAATGAATAATAAAAATCATATTTTTATTATGTCATTTCTTCCCTCCAAGGATAAAAAATTAGGGAGTAATTTTCAAAGTAAAAAAAAAGTATCATTATTATTTACATAGATTATCAATTAAGATGGAGGATACCAATTGAAACTATATCAATGATGCTCTTTATTTCTTCTACATATTCCTATTGGTACCTTTTTTCTTGACAGTAGCTGAAAATTATCCAATCTTATTTGAATTTATAGGTGTCTCCTTCCTATAATTCATAAGGGGATTTACCTCATGAATTGAGTAGGCCTTCTCAGGCTCTCAAGATTCAAAAGGTATTTTGCCACATGCCAAAAAATATATTTTTGAAAATCACAAATTTATTTCTCATAATGACGAGTGGTATCCAACATCTTGTTTCACATTTATTTGGTTTGATCAGAATAAAAACATAAAATAATGGGTTATTTACTTCCACATAATGAAAAATATTTACACATGAAGTTTTATTATTTACATTAAAAAAAAAGAATGTTAGAATATGAAATGTTCCATATAAAATTTGTGAGGGAAAAATATATAGAATCATATGAGTGAATTTCTCAACAAATAAAATCAAAATGTAAAATATTTACAACAACATTAATTAAAAGTGGTATGTTTTTAAAATAAAATAAAATATTTGCATTTTTAGATTATATAATATTTCCCCCCTGTGAAAAAGATTTTAAAAAAGTTAAAATTTGAAAATAAAAATGGCTATTACAAAAATAATTAATTAAACGAAATCAAAATGTCTATAAAATAATTACAAATTAAACAATAAAAATCAATGTCTATATTTTTTCAAAATAAACAAAAGAAAGTTTGTTTATAAATAATTTATATAAATATGAAATTAAAATAAAACTATATATAAGAAATAATAATGATAGATTAATATAAAAATTTATATGAAGCCAAAAAAGGTATTTAAAATATGAATAATTATGTCGTTAGGCCTGCTGTATTTCAAAATATTAAATGGCAGTAGAAATGTTTATTTTTACACAAATATAATTTAAAATGAGTTTTTCCTAAAATATAAACATTTAAATACATGTAAATAATATATAAAAGTATTTTTCAATAAAATGGATGAGTAATTAAATGATTATAAAGAGATATTTGAAGTGACATTAAGTTATGTGTGTAGGCAAAAGAATTGGGGTTGATATTTGTTCTCCATTGTCCATATCCAAAATATGGCCTTTCTGTAAAAAACATGGTTTATCATCAATATCTATTAACTTTGTGTTAGAAATTTGGTTTACTATTAAGTCATTTTCTAAATTAGTGCTATTTTGAAGTAAAAAATCTGATTCTGGGTAAAATAATTTAAGTTTTATTTTATTTGACATATCGGACGCGATATCCCAGCTCGGGATACTTGCGCCTAAATACATTTTAGTAGATTATATACAATTAATAATTTCTGTTTGTTTTCTTTGAGGTAAAATGGGTTTATTTATTTCATATGTGACTGGAGAAAGTTGTTTTAAAATTTTAAATGGGCCTATATATCTTTGTGTTAATTTACCAGTGTTTGGATAAATAAAGGTTTTCACTAATACCTGATCTCCTTCTTTAAAAATGGGTTCTGGGTGTTTTTATTATCATAAAGCTGTTTGCTGTGTTCATGGGATTTTATGGTTCTTTCATTGGTTAATTTTCTTGCTTTTTCTATTGGTGTATGTGTTTCTGTGTCATGTTCTATATACTGTGGTTGTATTCCATAGTATAAGAACCTAGGTGTAAAGCCTGTTATAGTATGTACTGTATCATTATAACTTTCAGTAATATTAGGAATATATTTTGTCCAAGGGATCTTTAAATTATGATTATATTCACATCTTAACCTATTTATGATAGTGGAATTTAATCTTTCTACTTTTGCATTTGTTTCTGGGTGATGGGCACTGGTGAGTAGATGCTTAACATTATTTTTTCCTAAAAATTGTTTAAATTTATTGCTAAGAAAAGCTGCATTTCTGTCAGTTATTAATATTTCAGGTTTGTTAATTTGGAATAAATTTTTTAAACAAGTTATATATGAATCAGTGGATACAGATTTTGTAGGAAAGGTCCAAAGGAATCTACTGTGATGATCTACTATCATATGGATACTGTGTTTGGTTGTCCCATAATTATGTAAGCCTCCCATTGTGTCTAAAGAAAAAATATGATTTGGGTGTGTAGCTATTGGCATCTGTTGTAGTGGTCCATAAACAAAATGAGCTATGGGGTATCTGCTGAGAAAATCAGCTTCTTTATTTTCCTTAATTAATTTAATTAAATCAGATTTTTCATATGGTGAAAGTTTTTCATCAAATTCTACACTATTAAAATTTCTAAAATCATTTTCATTATAGGAGGAATAATAGATTTAAATAAAGGAATTACATTATGATGTGTATAATTATTATTATTAGGGTTATGGTAATTAACATTAAGAATTCTACCAAATTGAGTAATTGTAAAACTTTGAAAATCAATGTCTAATTTAAATAATCTTATATGGTGTAAAGAAAGCAATACATATGGCAAATTAATATCAGAGGAATAAAAATCAATATCTCTAGTAATAAATCCTATAGTTGTATAAACATTAATTTTTGAATTTATTTTTAGCATACCGGATGTCTGATTAATAAGAGGTAAATTATCAAAAGCAACATAGTTTGGTTGAATCTTATCTATCATATGTTGAGGAATTATCGAGAAGGTACAGCCAGTATCTATGAGAGCTACAATACTGTTATTATTCACATTTAGATTTATATACAGACCTTGGCGTCAGGAGTGTTGAGGCGGAGCTGGTCGGCATTCGCTCGAAGGGGCTGTTGTCTGCGTCAAGGTGTCCATGGATCGAGACGGCACGGACATGAAGCTTGCAGCGGGGGGGGGGGGGGGGGGCTTGCACGGCCCTCTCGCGAAACCAGCACCTATTCTCAGGATGGAAGCGTCCGGCATGTCCCCTGTTTAGGCAAATTCGGCAGGGGCGTCTTTTAGAACTATAGTCCATAGGGCTTCTTCCTGGATGTCCCCATTGCTTTTGTTGTACTTCCATTCTTGGGGCTGTTTCCCTTTTAATAGATGACTCCTCCACATTTGCATCTTTATTGGCAAATTCTGCAAGCTTTTTGCGTGAATTTCTAGAAATTCCATTAAATCCTTAATTGAAGGCACAACCCTTGGGTTGTTCTGCAATTCCCACTGTTTTCTTGTGGTTTTATCAAGCTTATCTTGTATGATCTTGACGAGAAACACATCAGATAAACTATCGATTTGGTAACCTAATACCTTCACTGTTCTTACTATCTCGTTGCAACTATCTAGAAGTTTAAACATTGACTTATGGTTGTCATCGGCTAACTTTGGTAATCTTAATGCATTATCTATTTGGGTGAAAATCAGATCCTTTGGATTATCATATCTTGTTAATAAGGTTTGCCAAACCTCAACATAATTATCGGCTGTAATTGGAAATGCGTTGACCAGTCTTAGGGCTTCGCCTCTCAGTTGGCCTTTTAAATATTGTAACTTTTCAATATTAGGTATTTGTGAGTTAGAACCAACCGCAGAAAAAAAATAGATCCTTAAATGAAAGCCATGATTCTAATCTACCATCGAAAGTTGGCAATTCAAGTTTAGGCATTTTAACATGTAAATTTACTTTTTTTTTTCAGATGTTTCTTGCCCATTATGCCTTAAATCCAATTCACACATTAATCTTATACACTTATCTATGCAATTTTCCACTTCGTCATTCAAATCCTCATCCTCAAGTTGCTGCAAGAAAATATCACTCATTTTCATCAAATCATTATTTGCATACTCTAGTTTGCATTTCGTTGCATTTACATCTACCATAGACACAATGGATTCGATATTTTCTTCAATGCCTTTTATACTTTTTTTTATCCTTTTTAATTTCTTAATTAAAGTTTCGACTTCCATAATTGCTATTCTTTTATCTATATCTTTTCCCAAATATCTTAGTTGCAATATATGGCTTTGAAATCTATTGGAATTCTTCTCGTACAGGGTTAAAATACATCCTGTCGACTATTAATAAAGATGTCGTAAAAAAAAGATGTAATTTAGGTACGTTACCAATTCATTCATGCAGTCGTGGATTGAAGTGAAATGATAACTTTTATATCCAAAATTGAATTTATTTTAATGATTATATTTTAAGAACAAACAGTTTGCATACATACAATTCAATAAATATTATCTAAGTATATACAAAAAAAATTTTGGGTTGTACTCCTTTTGTTAAGGATTTTAAAAAATTAACTCTGTGTTAATTCTATGATTATTTAAATTATAATTATATTAATGAATAATAAAAATCATATTTTTATTATGTCATATATATTATTATATTAACTATATTAATTAAATCAAATACCTAAACACTAAAATAATACAATTTATGCCATCACACACTCTTTTTTTCCTGTAGTTTATGTGTTACTTCTGTATTGCTATTCTATGGCACTTCTAATATTTATTATTGATATACTTTTAGTATGAAGGAAATTGAACCCAAGGGATTTCTCGGGCGAAGCCGGGTCATTCGCCTAGTCAAATATAAATCTCCAAGGATACGTTTCTCTATTACACTTTTAACGAGTTTACAAGTGTTCGGATTTAAAACGACCCTTCTACAGGTATTTTTTTTAGAAAAGGAAACTATGCTGTATTGTAGTTATACATTACTATATTTACATATTTTGGTGTGGATTATTTAGATATTACTTTAAATATTAATTTGTACAATTTGATTTGTAGTTAACTTTAAGATAACCTTTTTTCAAATGAAAATTGTATGAATTAATATTTAAAGTAATGTCTAAATAGCCCAAACCAAAATAGAAAAATATAGTAATATATATAAACAATACAGCATAGTTTCTTTTTCTAAAAAATGTTTACCTGTAGAAGGGTAGTTTAAATCCCGAGGGCTTGTAAACTCGTTAATAGTGTTACGTAGAAAGAAAAGCACATTCCAGAATGAAGAATGTTCTAGAACTTTTAATAATACACACGTAGAAAAAGCGGAATACAACTGATTGGCCAATCTAAAGCGATTGCGCAAGGCTTAGTGCTGTCGGCTTTCTTGATTGGCTGACCAACCATGACCGTTCTGGAAAGATCTACTCCGGGATATATAGGGATGAGAAACTCATGCCAGAGAGAAGAAAGAAAAGAAGTGAAGAAGAAGAAAGAAGCTACGTGGTGGACTTCAAGCAAACGCTGCTGTCTCAAGAGGTAAGACTGCTGCTTACCGCCGACGCCGGTATACTTCCTGGAAGATTCTAGAAGGTTCTACGAACTTCTGTCTCCTGTTCTGCGCTTGCTTTCCCTCACCGTGCTGCAGTTGGTGAGTTTGTAACTGCTGTTTTCTTTATTATTGTTTTATTTTTGCACTTTTCTGTAATTATTTTATCGATTAGGCTTTAAAAAGTCCTTAAGATCCTTTGCACCCACGGAAGTTATTCTTTGTCAACCAACAACGCAACAATGGTGTAATAAAGAAACGTATCCTCGAAGATTTATATTTGATTAATGTAGGAATTCAATATTTTCATTACAATTATTACATGGCGAAGTCGGCTAGATCGTCTGATTTTTGTTTGAGTAGTATCATGGCGTACTATCATGGAATGATTAGCGGGCATTTAATATTCTATTGGATGTTCTGTTCGTGAGCGTGGTGCTGTAGCGATCTTATGGAGGTAGGTATAGAGTCTTCTTTCTTATCTCCACTCAATCATATAAGGTATCAAGCTTGTAAAGCTTGAGACTTTTGATGGTGTCTGCCGGGGAAGAGTAGAGCTCATCAATGGATGAGTCAATACAGTCAATAATGTCTTTTGGGGTTGCAGGTTGACACTTAGTACATAGTGGGGACACCTTGCAACCATTCTGGAAAGTCATTGTCCGTAGATGACAAGACTTAAGTCTGGAAATAAAAGACTGTTGTTCTCTCGGTATAGGGTTTCTTCTGGTGTTGTATGTAGGTGATTGAGGAAGATGTGAGATATTAGCGAGTTGAAATTGAAATTCAGAGTTAAAAAAAATTAAACAGCGTTGTTTTATTTAAAAATCACAAAATATTTTCTCACAATGAGTTTCTTTTTATTTTAAAATGCTAGCTTTAAAGCGATAATCGCTCTTCAACGGGCTTAATAAAAAATATCGACTATCTTACAAGCAATATTTACAAATACATTGGCTTGTGGAATGGGATATTTTTATAGAAGGACGATGATTATTGTAATATATAATATGTATATATGGTTTTGACCAAGGACTAGGTTGTTGTTGTGTGATGTAATCTATATAAAGCGTGAGATATTCATGTTTTTAGTTCTTATGATAATTCTGTAATAATAAAATATTATGCAAATATATAACTTTTCAGTAGCATGCAATCTCTTTTAATGAAAAACTACACTACCTAAGATTATTGAATACTAGGTAGAAGAGTACATAACAATTATAATATCCTTACACTGGATGAGGTTAATTTACATTTAAATACGTGTCGTTTGATAAGTAAACGAGGAAAATTTCCAAGTGATGATTATAAAGTGTTTAGTAGGTAGCAGGCGTACATTTAAATATACCATAAACTTGATTTTTTCAAATGAACAAATATAATTTATTCGAAACTATTATAGGCGCGTATGATTCTTTTAAAATTAAAACAATTCTACTGCCCTTACTGCATTTTTCCATTGCAGTAAGGGAAGTTGAAATTGTTTTATTTTTAAAAGAATCATACGCGCCTATAATAGTTTCGAATTTTCATAACAGATGGCGTGCTAATGCATCATAAATCTAATTTATAACCAGTTTTTTTTAAGATGATATTAATTAGAAATAATTATAGACTGCGTGACATTGAAAATGGAACACCAAGAAAGATGGGCCAGAAAATGATGAAGCGGCAAACGGAGAAAGGCAGGAACAAATTATAAGTGATCTTGATTTTAAAATGATAGGAGTAAACCTCCTTTTTGTGTCTGGATGCGATATTTATGGCGAACTAAATAACTTAGTCCCTATTTCTGCTCCGCGCTTATGGAATTGAAGACTTGAGGCGATGGCGTCGACCTTTCATATTAAATCTTACTTTTCCTTATTACTAATAATTGTATATAGTTGCGGAACTACTGGTTTCCTGTGCTGCTCTTTTCCTGATATTGCACCTTGTACGGAGAATATGTATAAGACTAACGTCTTAATAAAGGCTTTGTGTGTGTGTGTGATTTTAAAATGATAGGCATAATACTATTACGTAGAAATTAGGGAAGTCAAACCTCAGAATGACACAGAAATTTATATTTTATGTAAAACAAAATTAAAACTGATTAAATAGGCAATAAGAAAATTTTACAGTATCAAAATACAAATATAGAAATTAAAAATCTTTTCATAGAATAATAATTCTTCTACATAGATCCTTCCATATGGGAGCTGTGATCCACAAAATCTTGTTGCTACTGACATGGATCTGAGGTGTTTCTGTCAAGTATTCTCTCGGATTCTTGGACGTCCTGTCCCTAGTAGCTTTGCGTTCTTTCTCTTACGATGTGAAGAGCAGCTTCAGTCAGTTTTCTCTAGTGCTTTGACTTAATAACATTGCTCCTTTGAAAAAACTCTCACATTCTACTTGCCAACCTGCGCCATGGCGGCGCTGAAGAAAAAGCCTGTTCCAAGCGAGGATACTATGGAACAACTGAAGCTCTTCATCTACGTTCTTCACGACTGCTTCCTTGCAATCCCTCAGAAGCACACCCAACATGACCAGCTGCGCCACGCTTTCATAAATGCTAGGGATGGCATCTTCCAGCTGTTCCAAAATCTTTTCGACGATAGAAGCGAGCTGGTTGATCACCACAAACGGCTCATTGACTACAAGGAGTCTGTTGAAGCCCGTGCTGTGCCCCTCAAAGGTGACTGCTGAGTCCTGCTTTCAAACTGACCCAGTGAAGCTTCCTGTTCCTGCTCCTGCAGAGCCCACCTCCGCTGCTGTGAAGAGGAAACAGCCTCAAGCCAACTCCAACATTGCCAAAAAAACAAAAACCGACGCTGCTCCCCGCCCACCAATCAATGCCTCCAACTCCAAGCTTCATGGGAAGAAGTCCGTGGCACACGCGATAGTCCTGGCAGAAGACCCCCAAACTGACCCGAGAGAGATCCTTAAAGCAGCCAAGACTGCTCAGCCTGATGGAGTGTGGACCTTATTGCGCAGAACGGGCAAATTGGTACTCCACTCCGACACTCCTGAAGCCATCCCAGCCGTCAGCTCAGCACTGAGCAACAAACTTCAAGTCCTGAAAGCCCGCGAACAAAGGTATTTCCTTCCAAGAATCTGCCTCTTCAACGTAGAGGATGAGACCGTGGAGATGACATTGTCAAGGCCTTCCCATCCACGGATTCCCTCAGTCAACTCTCTGGAGACAGGTCAGTCCGCGTGGCTCACAGATCTTCAGTCAGAAACGGCACTTGCACGGCTTTCGTAGAGCTGGACTTTGACTCCTTCAAAGCCATTGGAAGATGCGGCAAGATCATTGTGAGCCACGTGATCCTTATCTTCGAGGAATCAGTCTGCGTCCGGGTCTGCTACCACTTCTGTGGCTACGGCCACAATGCCGACAGATGCACCAGAGCCTCCGTCACCTGCTTCAACTGTGCTTCTGGTGACCACCAATACCCTCGCAAAACCCGCGCACCGCCAAGTGTGCAAACTGCTCGGCCAAGGGCCTGTCTGCCGACCACGAGACAAGATCTATTCCTGCCCAACTCCTAGAGCTAGAGCCGCAAGGTTCTAGTTCTCTTCCAGCCTTCTGCCCTCCGCGGATCCAACCTTGCCTCACCTGCTTCTTCCCTGACCGAGATCTTGTCCCTAGCCTCCCCAGCCTGGTATCCTGCTGCCGCCCCCTGGCCTTCCTCAGCTCTCCTTGGTGGTTAGCTGAATCCTGGGGTGCTTGCACCGGTGTTTTTGCGTTCGGTTTGCTTGGTTAAACCATGATTTAGGGGGCTATAAGAACGGATATGTTGACCAATTATCCTTAACAAATGCAAGATGCAAGAAGAGCAGCTTTATCGTCGTATCGTCAATAAGGCCATGGTCATCTTGGAGGGTATTCTTGGCTTTGACACGGCGGTAGAATCCTGGAGTAAGTCTCTGAAAATATAGATCATAGCAGCCATGGCCTCAAGGTCTTCTCGGCAATTTTCAGTTTGTCCTCCCTAATCTACCCAGCATCTCCACCAAAATGTCACGTAGAAATTGGGAAAGACAAACCTCAGAATGAGAGAGACACACAGCAATTTATTATTTAACGTAAAACAAAATTAAAACTAATAAAATAGAAGATAGGCAATCAGAAAATTTTAAAGTGAATCAAAATACAAATATGAAATTTAAAATCTTTTTATAGAATAATAAATCTACATAGCTCCTTCCCTATGGGAGCTGTGACCCATAGCTTGAAAATCTTGTTGCTACTGACACATGGGTCTGAGGTGTTTCTGTCAAGTTTTCCTCGGAAATGAAGTCTTTGTATATCTTAATATAGGAGAGTATTTATTGATGGCGGCAACACGACTAGTCGACAATTATTAACAAACCCCCAAAAAAAAGCTATATACAGCAAGAGAATATTGAATAACCAAGCTATGCAACATATATGATGATTTCACAAATACATAGTAATTATCTGTTAAATATTTTAATTAATTAATTAAATTAAAATTAAATAAATTATTTCTTCGCCACAATACAGAGCGTGAACGGCGTCGGCTCAGTAGCAAGTACGAGTGCTGTTGTAGCTCCTCTGCAGGCAGTTCATTTCCCGGAGTTTCCTCGGTTTCAGCGGGGAGTTCACTGTCAGGAGATGTCTCACTGGGGCCGACCTGTGGTTGGGAAGAAGCCAGAAGAAGAGAGTTCCGCCTGTAGGTCCCTACAGGAGTTTACGATGTATGAGCGGGGCGCTGAAGCCTTCTCGATGACACTTCCCTACGCTCGAAGATCCTTAACCCAAACTTTCTCTCCTGCAATTAGTTCCGCCTTTTTAGTGGCCGCATGGCTTCTGTCAAAAGCCGTTTTCTGCGGCATCTACGCTGCTACTCCTTCCCCCTGAGTTTGGATTTATCCAATGTTTTAGGAGTCAGTGATGATGAAGTGTAGGGAACCATAGTACGAATTTTACGTCCAAATAGAAGTTCTGCAGGGGAGAGTCCGTTTGCCAGGGGTGCTGCCCGATACTCCATGAGTGCTAGGACCGGATCTTTATTCTTTTTTGATGTAAATGGACTTAGAGTTACGCAGAAGTATAAAAATAATTAAATTGTGTATATATTTATTTATTGAGTTTTGACTATAGACTAGAGTAGATACATTCTGTCGAGAGATATGTAAATCATCATTGTTTAATTTTGAGATCAAATTTGTTTTGTTAAATTGCTTCTATGTAAATATTTTTAAAGAAGGAAAATAAACTTCTTTTTTATTATAAGTTCTGTTAATTTTTATAACTAGAGGGATACATCTTCTAGAAAAAATAACATTTTTCATCAAGTTTTTAACGATTTTGACCGCAGTCTCTGCTTGACCATTTGATTGTGGATGCTTTGGGTTGGACGTGATGTGTCGAAACCCGACTTCAGAGACAAACTTCGTAAAAGCTGAAGTTGTTGATGGGCGAAATTGTGGTCCGTTATCACTGATTACCATAATGCCTGGGATGCCATGACTAGCAAAGATAGATTTGCAGTGATCTATCACACACAGCTTCCGACGAAAGTTTAGTAAGTCGTACGACCTCGATAAAATGAGAAAAGTAGTCTACGACGACTAAATACACACTTCCTTCGTAATGGAAGAGATCCATCCCGACTTTTTGCCACGGTCGTTCCGGAAAGTCGTTGGGGATGAGTGGTTCGTGCTTTAGAGTTGATTCTCGATGCATTTCTCACAGGTTTTTACCATATCCTGGATTTATTGACCTAATCCTGGCCATCAAACATGACGCTTTGCTCTTGCTCGACATTTTGTTATTCCTTGATGACCTGCGTGGATGTGCTTCAAAACATCTTTTCCCATGTTAGAGGGGATGATCACTCGCAGTCCATTCATTAGTAAGCAGTGATCTTCCCCAATCTCGTCGCGAACATCGTAGAACGATGGAATATGGATTGGAATAAAATGCCACATTTTGAAGTGTTGGCTCCAGCTTGTGGTTGAGGGCTATTTTGGAAAGTCTGTCGTGGATTGATGCAGGACGATGCTACGCACAAAAGGCTCAACTTCCTCCTGGAGCTTTTCATCTCCGGAAAGATGACCTGGAAGTGGTTGTCTTGATAAGGCATCAGCGGTGATTAGGTCCTTCTCCGGTGTATGAAAGATATGAAAGAGAACTGAAGCCTTCTCATACGGTACCATTGAAGCCTTGGCGTTAGATCGTTCAGATCTTTAGGGGTGAAGTTGGGAACTAAAGGTTTGTGATCCGTTTCGACGAGGAAGGATTTTCCAACCACAAAGTCCTCGCGCGCTCACACGCCCATGTGATTGCAAGTATTGTATTTGAGCATATCCTTGTTCCGTCTTCGTCAGCGTCCGTAATGAAAAGGCCACTGGGCGGCACTCGTTAGCTTCCTGCTCTTGCTTGAGGACAGCTCCCAGGCCATACGATGATGCATCGGCTGAGACGATGGTCTTCTTAAGATGTCAAAGCCAGAACTCGATTACTGACCAGAACGTCTTTGACTTTCTCGAATTCTTTTTCTGTGGTGAGCCCCAGATGAAACACCCCAGATTCCAACATTTTTTATCTAACCCTTCTAATATCTCTAAGAGCAGAGGTTATCAAATGACCTGTGCGTCGTTTGAAAGCTCTCAGTCCAAGGTTGTCGTTGATTATCCTGGAAACGGTTCTTGGAGCTAAATTCATCTGCTTTGCTAAGATCTTTTGTTTGCGGCGTGGATTTCGACGAATTCTTTCGCGAATGGCTTTTATAGCTGCTTGCGTTCGTTGCACTCGCGGTCGACCAGATCTTTCAAGGTCATTAATAGTTCCAGCCTCAATGGTTCGATAAACAAATTGACGCGTAATATTCAAATTTTGTAAAAGTTTAAAAATGGACGATGGACTTTGGCCTACCTTGTGTAAGGCTATTACAGCTATACGGTTTTCTTTAACACCCCAATCCATTATTAAAAAACAAATATATTCCGATTTTTTTTTCTAAACACGTGTGCACGAGATATTCAATTAATAACTACTGTATTTTGAAGACTTCACGCGGTCAAATTAAAATTTTTATCACTGATTTGGTGTCGTAACAATACTTATAGCTAGACTAAGTATAATTTACTACGCCACATTTTTTTATGCGCCGTTCGATATGTATGTGTGGTGTGAGATCCTGTCGACTCTCGCTGTACTGTGGCAGCCGAGAGGGTCAAACCTGTAGTAACCGAGAGGGACAGTCAGAGCGTGGAGAGTTTTCCAGTACCTCTCTGCACCTTGGAAGACCTTTAACAGTTATCACAGAGTACAGCCAGTCGTGATCGAGGCAGAGTAGAAGACTTGGGATTGTCCACACAAAAAACGAAGGGACACAGTTGTACTAGGAAAGTTCTGTGAACAGATAAAGAGTCGAGCTAGGAGCGAAAGATGGAGATTTGAGAAAAGTTCTTACTGGCCTACATGGTCGATGAGATGGACCTTTGACACAACCGACGAGGGCTACCGCCGATGGTGAAGTAACTATTTTTTACGGCGAGGGCGGAGGTCTCATATATCTTTGCCGAGAGGAAATATTGGGTTTCAGCGGATGCAATAAGGGCGTGGATCAGAAGAGATGTCATTGTACACTGGCAACACCCTGACAGCTTCCTACCTTTAAGCCCTGTTATTAAAGTTGTGGGACTTCTACATCTCGATCTTTGCTTTAGCTCATCTCTTAATCTATTACAGAGTTTTATTTATCCTCAGTTTGTACAAAGTACATTACATATGATGATTAAATGACACATATCAATCATGCGTATACTTATTTACAGAGGTGATTCTATTATACAACATGACAATATTGTTATACAATATGGGGTTGTTGGTTTAAATTACCAAATGTATATTTGTTCTAATTGTTTCTCTCAGGTGTCATTATGCGACATTCAATCAAGCACAGACCTTTTCTCTTTCATTATTTTACGTTTTAAAAAAATATTTACTTTTTATCTATATAAATATCTTTGCTACTATTACTTATCCTCTCATCACATAAGGCAATGGTATAATAAACTTTATTAAGTCGCATTCCTAACGCTTTGTAAAGTTGTTATTTCATATGGAAAAGTTCAATGAAGGCTCAAATGGGTTGAGCTTTTAATTTAAATATCTTCCTAAGATGCACGGTGAGTTAATGTTCTATTGCGTGCAAACTTGAGGCTTATAATTAATAGATAAAAATAAATTTAAAAAAAAGCTTTTATTAGAATGCACTAAAAAGGAAAAATAGAATAGTGTATCTTCTGTTATTGAGCAATTAGATGTATATTAGTGAAAATAAAAGCGGCGGGGAAGATCATCATGAATTTCGAACCTAATTATTACTGATAACTTCATTAAATCAACTTCCATCATTGCTTAACATACTGTAAATAACTACCTTGCGATTTCTTCTATCTGCTTATGTTGTTGCTTATTTGTTTAATGTATATGTTTATTTAATGCTCTTTTTCTTTGCTGTTTATTTTCTTTTTGATAATTCTGTTACCTTCTCTACTACAATATGAATTATTGTAAATAGTTTCACGCGCTATTATCCAGATCGGATATAGCGTGTCTTTTTTGCAACTGGTAATAAATAAATAAATAAATGTGATTTAATATGTAGCAACTGATTAACGATTTTTATAAGTGTTTGCTATATTTTTACCTCTTCTCTAAATATGATCGTCCCCCGCCGCTTTTATTTTCACTCAGATACATATATTTGCTCAATGACAGAAGATACACCTTTCATTCCTGGTCATTCCGACCACCCCTTGCATTGTTCAGTGGACTGAATGAGTGTTAAGAGTTTCATACTTTTATGTGATCTGGAAGTATATAAAAATTAATTCACAAAATTTGAAAGACAATTTCAAAATTTGTCCTTTTCCGGCCACCCTGACAATACAGAAGTATGAAAATTTGTTAACTTGCATTGTCATCGGGTTCTCAAAAGTGTACCAAATTTCAGATTCCAAAGAGCTCTAAAAGTATATTAAAAATCGATTACAAGATTTGTGGACAGACAGGGAAGCAAGTTAAAAAAAAAACTTTTAAAAAGAAATATATAAATTTGTTGATTCCTGGCCATTCCGACCACCCAGAAGTCTGAAAAATTGTACACTTGCATTATCATCGGGTTCTGTAAAGTGTACCAAATTTCAGATTTCAAAGAGCTCTAAGAGTATATTAAAAATCGATTGGAAGATTTGTGGACAGACAGACGGACAGACAGGGAAGCAAGTTAAATAAAAGTTAGATGTCGCTAAAAACGGACATACTTCTTCTAATTGTCTCCGTGGAAACAGGGGAGATGGCCAGGTGGTTCCATCAGAGGTCGGAGGAAGTGACGGCCTCTACTTCCGGTGGCCTAACCTCGGTTGGACAGGTCTGGGGCAGCTCGGGGAGAGAAAGGTTTGGGGGATGACTACGTATAGACAGACGGCTTTAGATGATTTGTAGTGGGTATTTGGGGTAAATTGTATAGAGATTTCGGGGTTAAATTTTAGGAAAATTATAGGGTTTTTGAGATAGTTTATGAATATGTTTAGAGTTTTGGGATGGGTTTTGAGAAAATTGTAAAATGTTTGGGATGTCTTGAGTAAATTGTAAAGAACTTTGGAATGGTTTTTGAGTAAGTTGTAGAGAGTTTTGAGGGGATGGTTTATGAGTAAATTTCGCGAGTTTTCAGGATAGTTTTTGAGTAAGTTGTAGAGAGTTTTGGGCGAATGATTTATGAGTAAATTGTCGAGGGTTTTCAGGATAGTTTTGATTAATTGTAGAGAGTTTTGGGGGGGATGGTTTATGAGTAAATTTTCGCGAGTTTTCAGGATAGTTTTTGAGTAAGTTGTAGAGAATTTTGGGGGGATAGTTTATGAGTAAATTGTTGAGGGTTTTCAGGATAGTTTTTGAGTAAGTTGTAGAGAGTTTTGGGGGGATGGTTTATGAGTAAATTGTCGAGGGTTTTCAGGATAGGTTTTGATTAAGTTGTAGAGAGTTTTGGGGGAATGGTTTATAAATAAATTGAAGAGGGTTTTCAGAATAGTTTTTAAGTTGAAGAGAGTTTTGGGGGGATAGTTTATGAGTAAATTGTTGAGGGTTTTCAGGATAGTTTTTGATTAAGTTGTAGAGAGTTTTGGGGGGATGGTTTATGAGTAAATTGTCGAAGGTTTTCAGGATAGTTTTTGATTAAGTTGTAAAGAGTTTTGGGGGAATGGTTTATAAATAAATTGTCGAGGGTTTTCAGGATAGTTTTTGATTAAGTTGTAGAGAGTTTTGGGGGAATGGTTTATAAGTAAATTCTCGAGGGTTATCAGGATAGTTTTGAGTAAGTTGTAGAGAGTTTTGGGGGAATGGTTTATGAGTAAATTGTCGAGGGTTTTCAGGATAGTTTTGAGTAAGTTGTAGAGTTTTGAGGGAATGGTTTATAAGTAAATTCTCGAGGGTTATCAGGATAGTTTTGAGTAAGTTGTAGAGAGTTTTGGGGGAATGGTTTATGAGTAAATTCTCGAGGGTTATCAGGATAGTTTTGAGTAAGTTGTAGAGAGTTTTGGGGGAATGGTTTATAAGTAAATTCTCGAGGGTTATCAGGATAGTTTTGAGTAAGTTGTAGAGAGTTTTGGGGGAATGGTTTATGAGTAAATTCTCGAGGGTTTTCAGGATAGTTTTGAGTAAGTTGTAGAGTTTTGAGGGAATGGTTTATAAGTAAATTCTCGAGGGTTATCAGGATAGTTTTGAGTAAGTTGTAGAGAGTTTTGGGGGAATGGTTTATGAGTAAATTGTCGAGGGTTTTCAGGATAGTTTTGAGTAAGTTGTAGAGTTTTGAGGGAATGGTTTATAAGTAAATTCTCGAGGGTTATCAGGATAGTTTTGAGTAAGTTGTAGAGAGTTTTGGGGGGAATGGTTTATGAGTAAATTGTCGAGGGTTTTCAGGATAGTTTTGAGTAAGTTGTAGAGTTTTGAGGGAATGGTTTATAAGTAAATTGTCGAGGGTTTTCAGGATAGTTTTTGAGTAAGTTGTAGAGAGTTTTGAGGGAATGGTGTATGAGTCAATTGTCGAGGGTTTTCAGGATAATTTTGAGTAAGTTGTTAGAGTTTTGAGGGAATGGTTTATAAGTAAATTGTCGAGGGTTTAAAGGATAGTTTTTGAGTAAGTTGTAGAGAGTTTTGAGGGAATGGTGTATGAGTAAATTGTCGAGGGTTTTCAGGATAATTTTGAGTAAGTTGTTAGAGTTTTGAGGAAATGGTTTATAAGTAAATTGTCGAGGGTTTAAAGGATAATTTTTGATTAAGCTGCAGCGAGTTTTTAGGATGATTTTTAGTAAATTTCGGAAAGTTTGGAAGTGTTTATGGGTTAGAATTTTGGAGTGTTTTCTGAATAATTTGTAGAGTTTTTAGCATAGTTTTTGAGCAAATCGTAGAGATTTTTCGAGATAGTTTTTGAGTAAGTTGAAGAGTGTTTTCGGTATAGATTTTTTTTTTAAAGGAGGATGTAGAGTTTTTCGGGATGGTTTTTAAGTAAACTGTATAGATATTTGGGATGTATTTTGTGAGCTATTTTAAGTTAGTTTGTCAAAGGTTTGTGGGTTTGTTTTTAGAATTTTTAGAGGTAGTTTTTAGAGTTGTTGTGGGGTGGTTTATAGTTTTTTATTTTTTGTAGACACGTTTTAAGGTGTAGTTTGTCTCTGAAGTATATAAGGAACAGTTTTGCTGTGATTTGAAGTCAGTTTTGGAGTGGCTAGAAAATATTTTTTCTATGATGCGCATATACAATTATCTAGAACACTGTCCATATCGACAAATAATAGTAGAAATAGGGAGTGCTAACAAAAGAAAATTTACGCTTTTCAAATAAAAAGTAGAAAGACACAGGTGAAAACATTTACAGCAACGGGGGAGTGGCGGAAAGTTCTAAATGCGTTGATAACCTACAGAAACTGAATAAAATGGTACATAGACAGGGAGAAAAAGTTGTAGTAGAAAGTCAAAGTGTATCGTTTATTAACATCAATGACTCTGAAAATGAATAAAGAACATCTGTAAAATATGCCATATATACAAATCTAGAAGCACCGTATGCCTGCACGTCTAGAAAGTGTCCAAGGTTACACGCCTAGAAAATGCTCCTGTCTAAACGTCTAGAAAGTGTCCAGAGCTACACACCTAGAAAATGCTCCTGTCTACACGTCTAGAAAGTGTCCAGGGCTACACGCTTAGAAAA
>CP092874.1:70251001-70268560 GCA_030710605.1 Cordylochernes scorpioides
TGCTTCTGTCTACACGTCTAGAAAGTGTCCAGGGCTACACACCTAGAAAATGCTCCTGTCTAAACGTCTAGAAAGTGTCCAGGGCTACACACCTAGATAATGCTCCTGTCTACACGTCTAGAAACAGTGTTCAGGGCTACACATCTATAAAATGCTCCTGTCTAAACGTCTAGAAAGTGTCCAGGGCTACACGCCTAGAAAATGCCCCTGTCTACACGTCTAGAAAGTGTCCAGGGCTACACACCTATAAAATGCTCCTGTCTACACGTCTAGAAAGTGTCCAGGGCTACACACCTAGAAAATGCTTCTGTCTACACGTCTAGAAAGTGTCCAGGGCTACACACCTAGAAAATGCTCCTGTCTACACGTCTAGAAAGTGTCCAGGGCTACACACCTAGAAAATGCTTCTGTCTACACGTCTAGAAAGTGTCCAGGGCTACACACCTAGAAAATGCTTCTGACTACACGTCTAGAAAGTGTACAGGCCTACACGCCTAGAAAATGCTTCTGTCTACACGTCTAAAAAGTGTCCAGGGCTACACACCTAGAAAATGCTTCTGTCTACACGTCTAAAAAGTGTCCAGGGCTAAACACCTAGAAAATGCTTCTGTCTACACGTCTAGAAAGTGTCCAGGGCTACACACCTAGAAAATGCTTCTGTCTACACGTCTAAAAAGTGTCCAGGGCTACACACCTAGAAAATGCTTCTGACTACACGTCTAGAAAGTGTCCAGGGCTACACACCTATAAAATGCTCCTGTCTACCCGTCTAGAAAGTGTCCAAGGCTACACACCTAAAAATACTCCTGTCTACACGTTTAGAAAGTGTCCAGGGCTACACACCTAGAAAATGCTCCTGTCTACATGTCTAGAAAGTGTCCAGGGCTACACGACTATAAAATGCTTCTGTCTGCACGTCTAGAGACAGTGTCCAGGGCTACACACCTAGAAAATGCTCCTGTCTACACGTCTAGAAAGTGTCCAGGGCTACACACCTAGAAAATGCTTCTGTCTAGAGGTCTAGAAAGTGTCCAGGGCTACACACCTAGAAAATGCTCCTGTCTACATGTCTATAAAGTGTCCAGGGCTACACACCTAGAAAATGCTCCTGTCTACATGTCTAGAGAGTGTCCAGGGCTACACGACTATAAAATGCTTCTGTCTACACGTCTAGAAACAGTGTCCAGGGCTACACACCTAGATAATGCTCCTGTCTACACGTCTAGAAACAGTGTCCAGGGCTACACACCTAGAAAATGCTCCTGTTTACACGTCTAGAAAGTGTCCAGGGCTACACACCTAGAAAATGCTCCTGTCTACATGTCTATAAACAGTGTCCAGGGCAACGCACCTAGAGAATGCTCCCGTCTACACGTCTAGAAAGTGTCCAGGGCTACACACCTAGAAAATGCTCCTGTCTACACGTCTAGAAAGTGTACAGGGCTACACACCTAGAAAAGGCTCCTGTCTACACGTCTAGAAAGTGTCCAAGGCTACACACCTAAAAATACTCCTGTCTACACGTCTAGAAAGTGTCCAGGGCTACACACCTAGACAATGCTCCTGTCTACACGTCTAGAAAGTGTCCAGGGCTACACACCTAGAAAATGCTTCTGTCTACATGTCTAGAAAGTGTCCAGGGCTACACACCTAGAAAATGCTCCTGTCTACATGTCTAGAGAGTGTCCAGGGCTACACGACTATAAAATGCTTCTGTCTACACGTCTAGAAACAGTGTCCAGGGCTACACACCTAGATAATGCTCCTGTCTACACGTCTAGAAACAGTGTCCAGGGCTACACACCTAGAAAATGCTCCTGTTTACACGTCTAGAAAGTGTCCAGGGCTACACACCTAGAAAATGCTCCTGTCTACATGTCTATAAACAGTGTCCAGGGCTACGCACCTAGAGAATGCTCCCGTCTACACGTCTAGAAAGTGTCCAGGGCTACACACCTAGAAAATGCTCCTGTCTACACGTCTAGAAAGTGTACAGGGCTACACACCTAGAAAAGGCTCCTGTCTACACGTCTAGAAAGTGTCCAGAGCTACACACCTAGAAATTGCTCTTGTCTACACGTCTAGAAAGTGTCCAGGGCTACACACCTAGAAAATGCTCCTGTCTACACGTCTAGAAAGTGTACAGGGCTACACACCTAGAAAAGGCTCCTGTCTACACGTCTAGAAAGTGTCCAGAGCTACACACCTAGAAATTGCTCTTGTCTACACGTCTAGAAAGTGTCCAGGGCTACACACCTAGAAAATGCTCCTGTCTACACGTCTAGAAAGTGTACAGGGCTACACACCTAGAAAAGGCTCCTGTCTACACGTCTAGAAAGTGTCCAGAGCTACACACCTAGAAATTGCTCTTGTCTACACGTCTAGAAAGTGTCCAGGGCTACACACCTAGAATATGCTTCTGTCTACACGTCTAGAAAATGTGCAGGGCTACAAACCTAGAAAATGCTCCTGTCTACACGTCTAGAAAGTGTCCAGGGCTACACACTTAGAAAATGCTTTTGTCTATACGTCTTGAAAGTGTCCAGGGCTACACACCTATAAAATGCTTCTGTCTACACGTCTAGAAAGTGTCCAGGGCTACACACCTAGAAAATGCTCCAGTCTACACGTCTAGAAAGTGTACAGGGCTACACACCTAGAAAATGCTCCTGTATACACGTCTAGAAAGTGTCCAGGGCTACACACCTAGAAAATAGCTCCTGTCTACACGTTTAGAAACAGTCTCCAGGGCTACACACCTAGAAAATGCTCCTGTCTACACGTCTAGAAAGTGTCCAGGGCTACACACCTAAAAAATGCTTCTGTCTACACGTCTAGAAAGTGTCCAGGGTTACACACCTAGAAAATGCTCCTGTCTACACGTCTAGAAAGTGTCCAGGGCTACACACCTAAAAAATGCTTCTGTCTACACGTCTAGAAAGTGTCCAGGTCTCAACACCTAGAAAATACTCCTGACTACACGTCTAGAAAGTGTCCAGGGTTACACACCTAGAAAATGCTCCTGTCTATGCGTCTAGAAAGTGTGTCCAGGGCTACACGTCTAGAAACAATCTGGGTCTATGCGTCTAGGAACATTTCATGTCTACACGTGCAGAAACAACCCAGGTCTAAATGTCTAGAAAGTTATTATGTCTTAGCGTGTTGAAGTATCCTTGGTTTTCATGTCTAGAAACATTCATGGCTGCTTATGTAGAAATTTTTTTAATTTTGCCTTTACAAGATGCCAAAGCGCCGTTAGATTACTTGCACTAATTGGTAGGGTTGAACAACAAATAAAGCAATTTAACTTTTTAATTAAAAGATATGAACCTGGAATCTAGGAGGTAAACAATTTTTTCTGATAATTCAACCATCTACAAGGTGTATCCATAAATAATGAGACCGGTCAAAAACAAAGAAAAATAGAAATTATAATTTTTTTTTTTGAAGTCTATTAAAAAAATAGAAAGATTCAGCTACACTGCGGTAAATCACATCACGTGATTGCGCGCGCAGTCGATAAATTGTAAGCTTGTAAAAAGAACGCCTTGTATGACAACTTCTAATTTGTAATGGATAGAATATTCGAACAACGACTTTGTGTGACTACCTAAAGTTGTTGCAAAATCGGTCTCTCCCAAAAGTGGTCTCTCATCAGAGATTCTTTCATGTCGGGCAGAACCTTTGATGAGATACCACCTCCAGGACAGACAGGTTTAGACTCATTTTTAGATAGTCACTTATAGAAGAGATTCTTTTTATATATTAATATACAGTAAAACCTCCATGAGAGGACACACGGGCTAGAGGACACCTTTTTACAAAGGAAAGTTTTCATTTGCAAAATTACCATTTTCACTATGTAGAAAATGTAAGAGGACACCTTTCCATAAAGGACACATCATACATAACAGTGTGTAGAACAGGACGAAAAAAAATATTCAAAATAATAATAGACCACGTTTTTCAGCGGGGCATTGATACAGTACTGCAAAAAATGATGGAAATTTTGAAAATAAGCTCGGGCCGAATATTGAGTTTAGAATACTTGTGCTAAATGCACAGTTCAGATGCGCTGGGTGCTTTGTATAATTCGGCCACCAAATTTCAATCATTGCATGTGTTTGCGCCGATTATGTAAATTTTGTTACTTTAGCTAAATATGAAAATTTTGATTGTTTAAAACTGCCAGCTGGCCAATAAAATCAGTCTGTTTGTAGTCGGTCTTCGAATCGGTCTAGTTCTTTGAGTCTGTGCTCCAATTATTTAGCGTTTGGAGATTCACCTAGTCGAAGAGCTTTGATTTTTCTCACGTAGTCAGAAAGTTAAATAAAGAATCGAACGACTCTAATTCAAGGAAATTAATCAGCTGAAAAGGCCTGTCTTATCTAGATAACAGTTTCAGCCAAACCAAAACAAAGTACCAGCCAAGCTTAGGAAGTGGCAAGGATTCATAGCTATCGTTGCTAGGCCCTCTTCCGCTCCCGCCCAGCATGTTTGATCGAAACGTCTTTGTATACGTATATTCATATAAATCGGACAACTCTTTCTTGGTGCGTCGATTTTATGCTATGAAATCTATAATTGTATTAGCCCGTAGTACATGTAACGGATTACTTTGAGAATATTTACACACTATACTATCATGACACATCACGACCTATATATCTGAACCAAAATGCTAAACATGCTTGAATGTGCATTTAAATATTTTCGAGATAATCTTTTTAAATGAACGTTCATTTGCCATTTTTCTTATAGAGAGGAATATTTATAACCCAGGGAGCGCAGAGCGCCAACTACCCGGGGAGTCCAGCTTACTAGATGGACTAGTGTTGAGCGCTTTTACTCGCATCCTGTTTTGATTGCTGAGTTGAACCAGTTGGCCAGAAATTTCCATGCTGAGGTTGAGTCTGGAAGGCTGGCCATAGATGTAGGATTGAGGTGGTTCAGTCCAAGCAGGATAGCTGTTTGTATCCTATGTCTTAGGAATGCTGGACAGCTGAAGAGAAGATGATCGACTGTCTGTGGCTCTTCTGAACAGTGGAAGCAGGTCTGTTTCGGGATGCACACGTGTAATGTCTTCCAGTACATGGTACATAGCATTCAGTCAGTTGCATAATCAGCTGGTGTCCTCTCACCTTTATCCATTTTCTCGGCTTAAGCATGTAAAAACCCGCCAAGAAAAAGGTTTTAAAATTTAAGATACAAGGGTCATTCCAAAAGTTTTGAAATCAATATTAAATTATACCATTAAAATCTACACGCATGTTTTACCTAACATGAACATTTTCATAAAATAGTAACAACAATAGAGGGCACGACTTTGTTTACAGCGGCAGCGGTAATTTCTAAACATTGCATGAGACACAATGGAGTTGACTAGAGAAAGTTTACGCCCATGATCTTTTATGATTATGAAAGTAATTTAACTTCTAAAGAATCCCATGAAAGATTGAAGAAGCTTTAGGAGATAAAGCTCCTTCCATTAGAACAGTTTTTAATTGGTTTATGAATTTAAATTTGGAAAAACCAACCTTGAAGATGAACCTCGTTCAGGTCGACCACCAACAGCAGTGACTCAATAAAATATTGAGCTGGTAAGATTTTTTTACATAGAGAAGATCGAAGAATTACATACCCGTAGTTAGAGAAAAGCGTGGGCATTTAATCGGCAGCAATCAACACTATCATTTAAAAAACAGAAAACTTGTTAGTAGATGGGTACCTCACAGCTTGACTGAAGATCAAAAATTTAGTTTCGTTAAATGGTGTATATATATATATAATTTCATGTTGAAAAAGTTTTAAGAAGGCAAATCAAATGCTGTTTTTAATATTATTACAGGTGACGAAACTTGGATTTACGATTTTTATCTAGAAACTAAACTGTAATTTACTCTTTGTAGCTCTTCAAAATCACCTCCTCCTAAGAAAGTTCGCAGAGCTCGAAGTGTTGAAAAACAAATGGGCGCTTGTTTTTTTTTTTTAGAAAAAGTTATTTTATTGATATTTTGAAGTTGAAAGATCGAAAGACAGTTAATAGTGACTGGTATACAACCAAATTCCTTTCAGCAGTATTTGAAAAAATCAAGCAAAGCAGACCAAGAGCTCAACTTAAAGGAGTCCTTCTTCACCATGACAATGCAAGACCGCACACCTCAGCCCAATCATTAGACTTTTTAGCCAATTCTGATGTCCAATTATAATTGTGACTAATTAGTCACTCATCCACCATATTCACCAGACCTAGCACCTTGTGACTTTTTATTTATTTGCAAAAATTAAGTTATTGTTGAAAGGGATAAAATTTGACACTGATAATGAAACACTGCAAGCCTTTAGCAATGCCGTAAATTCCATCCCCGAAGATGACTGGTGTAAGTGCTTCGATATTTGGTGTTCACGGATGAAATCATCAATAGGTGCTAAAAAATCGATTGGCCTTGAAAACGGATGAAGCGTGGAATCAGTTGTGAAGCGCATTGCATCTCTGATTCATCGGTATAGATGATTGTTTTTTTTTTTTTTTTTTGAAAGTTTTGGATTGTAACTCAAAGTAGAATCCATATTTAAAAAAAAAAAAACACTTTTTTTTATTTCTTCCTCCTTTGAGGCCATAAATAATCTCTCCGAAAAAACAAGCCTCAACTTCCAACCGTTTCAGAGTTGAAACCGTGCCGCACTGACAGACAGAAGGACAGCGAGACTGCTGTTCTCACAGAGTATATGTGTAAGATCACGAGTTAATAGGCGCTAACCGAAAAAAAAGTTCCTTTGTTTTAATATTAGTTTCCCTTTTATATTTTGTTCTCTCTCTCTTGTAAATCAATAAATATAATGTTTGATTAATATTCTTGAAATCTATTTCATTAAATATTCTAAGCAAATTCAACATAATTTAGAGACTATTTACCCGGTTTACTCATTTTAACCTCATCATAACCTATCACACACACTTGTGATCTAAATTTATAAAAACTAAGCTTTTTTGAATGCGTATTTAGAGCTATTTGAAATGGGAAAAATACATATTTTTAATTAATATTAGTATTTTTCCGATAGATGACTGTGGGTTTAAGTTGGTCGAAAAGAAAACCAAAACTCAATACATTTATTGATATAATGTCCATTCTTTCACAGCTACAGAAGTAATCATTTTTATCCCATCGAAGAAATGTGCGAATTTGTATATAACAAAGACACCTATGTAATATTCAATCATTTTTGTTAATTCATTTTAGATTTTCTTTTCTGTTTGAGAAAAACCAACCTTTCAGTATTCATTTTTAGTTTATCCAGTTATTGAATTATATATAAAAATAATTGTATATAGGTTGCTAAAATGTATTTAGGCGCAAGTATCCCAAGCTGGGATATCGCGTCCGATATGTCAAATAAAAATGAAAAATAAGTTGATCGAATATCAGATTTTCATTAATTTAACACCCTAGCACATCTGTTTTAAACTCTATAAGCAATTATAAACTCGAGGGTTGTTAAATTAAAGCTAAAAAACAAATAGGAGAGAGCGAGAAAGTTATCGTTATATGGAAATTTAAAAAATCCATATATTATATGTTATTAACCTTTATAAAACATTGATATTTGAATATTATATATACGAGGTATGATAATAAATTCAGGGATTTGGGTCATAAAAGAATCATCAGATGAATATATACAAAAAATGGTTAATATTCCTCAAAATACTGCCCGAGGGAATCTATACAGCGTTTCATTATTTTTTTCCAGTTCCGGAAGCGCCCAGAAAATTTGTCAAAAGTAATGCCCCTCAAAACGCTCAGCGATTTTTCTTTTATGGCATTAAAGGTATCAAATCTATGTCGTTTTAGAACTGACTTCATTCTAGGAAAGAGAAAAAGTCATTTGGTGCTAAATCAGGCGAGTACGGGGAATGAGGCATTGTCAACATGCTATTTTTAGTCTAAAAAGCACCCACAGAAAGAGCTCCGTGTGCTGGGGCGTTATCGTGATGAAGCATTTTTTGGAACAAATTTCGAAAACTTTCTTTCAAGTCCAAGATTCTCGGTCAATATTTTTTTACACGTTCCATATGAAACCCCTGTTTCTACTAGTTCTCTGATCGTTGTCCTAGTGTTTTACCTTTTTAAAGCAGCATTTTTTTGGGTCAGTTCTTCATGATTTTCCAAAGGCGTGCGTCATCTTGGGTTGACTCTCAACCAGATTTGAAACGTGCAAACCACTTAAACGTTTTTGATTGTGATAAGGCTGCCTCCCCGAATGCCAATTTCAACATTTGAAACGTTTCTGACGCCGTTTTTCCTATTTTTTGACAAAACTTTATGCATACCCTTTGTTCACTTTTAAGATCCATTGTAAAAAAAAAAAAAAAAGCCGCGACTTTGTTTAATTTCTTTAAAAAATGTTCATAAAAGTATTATTATTTGAGATATCGAAAATATATAAATATTTTCTAGAGTAGAACGAGGGTCGCGTGATTATGATGGTTATTTTTATTTTTCGAAAACTCTTTCAGATTTTTTTTTTTTTTTTACTAATTCCTCGAACTTTTTGATCATACCTTATATATGTCACATATTATATTTAGGCACTCAAATATGATATATACCTTTAGATTTAAAATTATTCATACCCGGATAAATCTTTTAAAATGTTTAAATATTTTATTTTGAAAACATTAATAACTTGTGGAAAAAAAATAGTACAAATGTGATATTGTACTGGGATAAGGTGAATAAATTATGAAAAAAGGCATCTTCTTATTGTGCAAAACTGAAAGTTGCTGATGACATGCACCATCTATCGTAATAAATAATTGTTTAATCAAGAATGGGTATTTGGACAATTCTGGAATAATTAAAGATCAACGAGAATAGTTGATATTCATTCTGATAGACAATTGACAATTAAAATAATTTTATTGACATCTTGTCAATACATGCAAAGTATACAGTCTGCACGATTTAAAAAGATGATTATATATATATGTCATAATTTATATATAATGACCAAGATATATAATTTATTTTCACCATAAAAAGTATGCTTAAATGTAAATACAAATTAATCGATCTATAAATCTGTATAAAATAAACGGGGGTGCCAGCGCGCTCACGAGTGTGGAACAAGTTCTTTTTCGAAGCTTAAATGCACAACGCCGCGCCCTTCCATTCGACCACGACAGCTATGACACCACATGTGTTCGTGGTCAGGAGATGCCTTCTTTATTATATATATATATATATATATATATATATATATATATATACATCATACTATGTACAATGAACATGGCGTCTCTGCCACCGCTGCAGAGTTTGGTGGAGAATCACCAGCGGGTCTCCTGCGACACCACGTATTTCGTGATCTACGAAGAATACGTTTATTCCGATAGATGGCGCAAGCCATCAGCAACTTTCAGTTTCACGATAAGGAGATGCCTTTTTCATAATTAATAACTTTAATTCTTAAATGTATAGTAAATTAGTAAAACAGATAGGTAAAACCAGGCTCCTAGAGCGCATCCTTAAATCACCAAATACCCGGGTTTAAATGTTAGATTATAATGTAAATGAAAATTCTAAACTATTATAGACGCGCATGATTCTTTTACAAATTGAGCAATTTCTACTGCCCATACTGCAATGGAAAATTAATGGGAGGGCCTGGCTCATCAGTGGTGAACCACTTTACTGGGAGGGTTCACCACTGATGAACCAGGCCCTCCCATTAATTTTTCCATTGCAGTAAGGGCAGTAGAAATTGTTTAATTTGTAAAATAAAAGTCAATGTCTGTTGTCTGTTTTGTGATAAACTCAAAAACAACTGAACCAATTGGTACCAAATTTTGCATGTCGCTTTTTATAAACCTGAGGCAAAGTTTCGGCTACATTTTGGTTAGTATTTTTGGCTATTTATTTTTTTCATTTGGAGAACTTTTTTTACGCGGAGTAAATACGAGGCGAAGCAACAACACCAGGCCAATTAAGCGACCAATGAGCGTTCTGCCTTTTTTTTTTTTTTAAGTTGCTTGCGTACTTTTTTTTTTAATATCTTTTTATACGAGTGTTACTTTTTTTTTTACAAAAGTATTGAGTATTAAGAGAGAAATTTATATTACTAAGTTACGGTAAGTGCACACAATGCAATTTTAAAAAACTTTCACAAAAATTAGCGTTACTGTATGTAAATAATGGCTTTCGTATTTTTTTTTTCTGGCCTTTGCTTTTTATATCTCTTTTTAAAAATCGTTTAAAATGCAGTCGCAGTCATTAGCAAACACAAGTGTTTGCTTAATTTCCATGTGCTGTTTTATTATTATTTTTTTTTAAGAAAATATTTACATGCCAGTATTTTGGTTTAATTTTTTTATAAACCTATTTTTTCTTATTCTTACTGAGAAGATGAACATCGCAGTCAAGACCCATCGCAGTCACTCACTCGACTCGGGCAATTTCAAGGGTTAATTCGCTTGGGCGGGTACCTCAGGGGTTGGGTGGAAAAGCTGCCATCTATTGATTTTGAGACAACTAAATGGATTGTAAAAAATAATTAAATCAAATATCTAAACACTAATATAATACAATTTTTGCCATCACGCACACTTTTTGCCTGTGGTTTACTTCTGTATTGCTATTCTATGGCACTTCTACTATTTATCATTGATGTAGTTTCAGTATGAAAGAAATTGCACTCGGGGGATTCTCGGGCGAAGCCGGGTCATTCGTCTAGTATAAACAATAACGTTTCCTATTTAAAATAAGAGATTGTTACAATACCTTGTCTCCTTTATTTTACCCGATTACAACAAGGTTAATTAATATATTAACAAGACAAACTTATGCAGAATTTCCAAATTAAAAGTACAGTGTTGCCGACTGCCCTACCATAAAGAAAAATTAAAGAATAATCAAATATTTTACACAAATAAACACATGTTACACAGACGTGATATCCCCACAAGGGATGCTTGCGTCAAGAAACAACACTAAATTCAGATACTATATTACATAAACAATTGGATAATTACAAGGTTTGAGTAGAGTTTAAAGAAAAGAGGACATTAAAATCATACTTGATTTTACAACCAACCAATGAAACAAATATATATGGTAATTTAAACCAACAACCTTATATTGTATATAATATAACAAGATTTTCATGTTTTATAATAGAAACACATCTATAAATAATTATACGCATGATTGACATGTGTCATTACATCACCATATGTAATGTACTTTGTACAAACTGAGGATAAATAAATAAAACTCTGTAATAGATTAAAAATTGTGCTGAAGCAAGAGATCGAGATAGAAGTCCAACGAGGTCTAAAGAGGAATTTGTCAGGTCATTGACAGAGTGTACAATATCGCTTCCGCACAACGCTCTTGTTGCATCCGCTGAATGTCAATACTCCCGTATAATTCCTCTCTCGGCAAAGATATATAAGACCTCTGCCCTAGCCGAAAATATAGTCACTTCACCATCAGCGGGAGCCCTCGTCGGTTGTACCCCAGGTCCACCTCATCGACCATGTAGAAGAGTGAGAACTCTTCTATCTCCATCTTGCTCCTAGGTCGACTTATAACTGTTCACGTAACTTTCCTAATACAACTGTGTCTCTTCGTTTTTTTGTGTGGACATTCCCAAGTCTTCCACTCTGCCTGGACCACGACTGCCTGTACTCTGTGAGAACTTTTAAAGGTCTTCCGAGGTGCAGAGAGGTACTGGAAAACTCTCCACGCCCTGACTGTTCCTCTCGGTTACTACAGGTTTGCCCCTCTCGGTTACCACACCACAGAGAGAGACCCTCGGTTATCACATATATATATGTGATATCTTGGGACCAGTGTTACCTGATGCTAGACGAACCTCGATGTCACCTCTACCGTGCAGTCGTGGTGGAAGGCGACACAGCTGGGCCAAAGGTGAAATAAACAAACAGAGATTCCACTAAGAAGCGTCTGAACGTCAAGAAGAAATGAAACGAGAAGGTTTCTGACAGGAAAGGATTTACCTCTATAGGAGCGGCCTACGCGGAGGACTGAAGGACTGAAACAGAGGACTGACGACTGAAGAATAACTAACTGACTGGATAACTGAGGCTTGGGGCCTCCTTTTATAGCTTCAGGGTCCAGGCAGGTCACTGCCCTTTTCTGACGTAAACAGGAGGGGAAAGTTACATCATCCAGGAGGGCCATGACCTCGTAAAAATTGGACTGGGCTCGATAGGCCTACTTTCTTATTCTCACTTAGGCCTGATTAGTTTTAGCCTTAATTTTCTCCTGTTATTCTCCATTCCTTCTATCTGTACAGTTGCTATACTTTATTAGATTCTTACGCGGTACAGATTGATGTTACTTGATGCTTTCTATATGCAGTAAATAGCAAGTTATATACAGTTACGTGGTGGAACATGTGGTAGTAGATATCTGGATTATTTACAATAATTCCATGGTCTTAAATCATCACATATATACACACACACAAAGCTTTATTAAGACCACCGGTCTTATACAGATTCACCACAGGAAGAAAGAAAGGAACCATAGATGGAGCTCCTATACTCCAGACAGCGCAGCACCCAACAACAGCATCCAGGTCCGACACATTTCCAATGGCCACTATTACATATATATATATATATACTTTAAAGAGACAAAGGTCGCCTCTCCCGTCAAAACTAGACGCCATCTATTGACCGTCACCGCAAACTAGCGGTCTCGGGTCGGTGACAAAGCCACAACATCAGCTTTGGCAAACTGAAAAGCGTCCACCTAGAGACCATGATTTCGGGCTAATGGCCCTCGTCAGTCTAGGGCGGACTTTATTCCATGAGATCCACACGGGATCTAGCGGAATCTTGTCAATCTGCCAAAGAGGTGTTTAGCTGGCAAAGTGGCTGGGCCAAATCCATGGCTAAAATATAGATGGAATTTTTGCCGGGAGGATATTGATTTAAAGAGACAAAGGTCGCCTCTCCCGTCAAAATAGACGTCAAAACTAGACGCCATCTTATTGACCGTCACCGCAAACTAGCGGTCTCGGGTCAGTGACAAAGCCACAACACCAGCTTTGGCAAACTGAAAAGCGTCCATCTAGAGACCATGGTTTCGGGCTAATGGCCCTCGTCAGTCTAGGGCGGACTTTATTCCATGAGATCCACACGGGATCTAATGGAATCTTGACAATCTGCCAAAGAGGTGTTTAGCTGGCAAAGTGGCTGGGCCAAATCTATGGCTGAAATATAGATGGATATTTTGCCGGGAGGATATTGATTTAAAGAGACAAAGGTCGCCTATATATACATAGGTAAGAATTACGCATTTTCAAATAAATCAAGAATAATAGTAGTATAATTATTTTTATATAGTCCAGTAACTTATAGACGCACCTTTTATCAACATAAATCAATTTTCCCCTCAATGATGTAGCTTTTAAAAGAGCATGTTACCGTTTGGAATTCCAACATTTTTCTGTTCGAATTTTTATAATACCTAGTTTACAATGAACCATGGAAATTTTAAGGGATTTTTATCAAAAATTGGAGCTGTTGAAGACTCTAGCTGTCATTGTGGCAACGAATTCCAGGACTCGAGACACCTACTGCTGGAATGCCCACTCTTCTTCACCGCTAGACAACAGACAGTAAACAATATTGTAGATCTATATCAATTTATAAATAGCAGAGAGAATTATCACAGATTTAACTATTTTTGTAAATATATTTATGATTATCTTTCAAACCGGAAAGGTTCAGGTTCCTAATATATATTATTGTTTCTCTTTTTATTTTTAATTTTTTTTTTTTATAATATGTTTATAACTGTTTCTGTTTTAAAAAATGTAAATCGACGCAATTATTCCTAGCCGGGATATCACGTTTTGTGTGTTGAAATAAATAAATAAATAAAAAGCATGTAATTAGCATGTTAAATTGAAGTGAAAGGTTGGAATCATTGGAAATGTGAATTTGGAGCAAAATGACTAAGGTTCAAAATGAGGAATTACATTTTTTTTTATCTTTAATTTAAATGGCATTGAATCAAAATATCATTTTTTTACCAATATTTCCGCAACAATATTGTTCATTTTTATAAATTTAAAAACCTATATAAAATTGTAAATACTAGTCTTTGACGACTTTAATATTTGTTTTTGACTCGTGTTTTAGATGTTGTAATAAATTCGAAAAATCGCGTGAGAACGCCCTAGCAATCTCAGAACAATTTTAACGCCTTGCCAATTGCTTTATTTTTAATTATTTCTCCTGACGAAGACAAAATATTTTTGTCGAAACGTTGAGAAAAAAAAACACTAACTGGCCGAAGTGTCTATTTTTCACCGAAATATTTCAGTTGGCTGAACGCCAACCTTTTTCAAGGTATTAAAACATATTAATGTGTTTTGAAAATAGAGCAATCCATAGATAAATCTTTGGAAGTTGTATCCTTCAACTCTAAATATTATTCTAGTAATAACTGGTGGAATAATGAATTGAAAAAAATGAAAGATCATTTTCACTACATAAGAAACCTATATTATCGCCACGGAGCAATCAGTTATAACACATTCAAGTTGACTAGGAATCGATACACTAATGCAATTGATAAAGCAAAGAAAATTAACTGGCGATATCTTATAGAAGAAAATTATACAAACAATCCATTTGGTAACGCATATAAATTTTTTAATAAATTAAGAACACTAGATAAACAAAGGGGAATACCCTTAATTGACAATGCCCCAGAACACCTAAAAGAACGATCAATGAGCAATTTGTTGAATGAGTTGGTACCAGATGATAATTTCGATACGGATGATTCTTACCATCAACTAATTAGAAATTACAAACTAAAAATGATTAACAAGAATAAGGTCTGTGTTGAGGAAGGGGAAATAGTGAACCTAATATCTAACATAGACATCAAAAAAGCCCCTGGGGTTGACAGTATAAGTAATAACATGATCAAAAGTGCCCTTCCAAAAATTGTACCATTATTATGCGATTTATTTAATAAATGCATTCACTTCGGATATTATCCAGATAGATGGAAAGAGGCAGCTCTCAGGATAATTTCAAAACCTCATAAAACGAATTTAGAATTAGTAAAGAGTTATCGACCTATTTCATTAATTTCTAACTTATCAAAAATATTTGAAAAAATTTTGAAAAATAAAATATACGAATACTATGAAAAAATGATCTCCTTAGCCCCAGACAACATGGTTTCTTGAAGAATAAGTCAACAACAACCTGTTTGAAAGAAATCACAAAGATCATAATGGAACATAGACAGAAACAACTAGTTACGCTGATTGCAATTGATATACAAGGAGCGTTTGATAATACATGGTGGCCAGCCTTGTTTAAAAAATTAGACGAAGACAATTTACCAGTTGAATTGATCAAAATTTTACGTTCTTTTTTAAAAAAATAGAAAAAACGATTTTCAAGTATAATAATATGAAAGTTTCAAAGATATTAACAAAGGGCTGTCCTTAGGGTGGGACCATTGTCTCCGTTGTTATGGCTGATATATTTAAATGATCTGCTAACTAATTTGCAATCACCAAACTCTGAAATCATTTGCTATGCTGATGATGTAACTATTATATGTTGGAATAATGGTTTAACAAATCTAAAAAAGTCTATTGAGTTTAATTTGGAAAAGATAGAACAATGGTGTAATGATAATAAGCTAAATATTAACTTTGATAAAACTAGTATTTTACACTTGCACAATAAAGACAAAATTTAAATTAATTTTAGAGACAATATTATTGTGCCCGTAGAAGAAATTAAAATTCTTGGAATTACGATTGCGAATCATAGATGGAAAAACTAATTGAATTTTGGCCCTCACCTTAACATTATACTAAACAAAACCCAAAGATTGAAAAGCCTTTTTTTTTTTCAATATGTGGAAAATCTTGGAGTCTTAGCACCCAAAAAAGGCTTACACTTTATAAATCTATAATAAGACCAACGTTAACTTACGGAACAGAAATATGGTTTCAATTTATTAGCAAAAAATATAAGTGTACAAACTGAACTCAATGCAATATCAAATTCTGCTATGGTGTACCCAAACATATAAAACAACCAGTTATAACTGTGTTCACACCTTAGCCAATATTCCTTTGATCACTGATTATATGGAATCTAGAATTATAGGTTATGAGTTGAATAATTTATCAACAGAAGATAAACAATTTTATGATTTGTATATTCCAGGTATACTCAAAGATTTCATTATGAAATCCCGAAATATTTTCGACCAAACTATTACAATTCACAATTTATCACAGATCATGGAAATTTCAGGTTTTTTCTTAAGAAAATTCAGGCTGTGCAAGATTTGACATGTTTCTGTGGATTGGGGGAACAAACTTCAATACATCTCTTGCTAGAGTGCCCTGTCTTTCAAGATTACAGAGTCAACAACGTTTTAATAGCTTTTTTTTTTAGGCCCTAGTTAAGAAAAATGGTCTTTGATGTAACGATCTCAAGGAAATATTGGGCATATTATATGGTTGTAAACAATATATAGGTTAATGCGTATATATGTGTGTATATATGTATACATTTTAAATTTAATGATGCAACTATAAATAAAATTCAAAGAATATCTCTATATGTAAATAATATTTATGAATCTTTCTAAGTAACTTTCTGTGTATATTTCCATGTTGAATATTTTCTTTGTTATATTTGTATGTACATTTAGCGCAAGTGTCCCTAGGGGGACATAGCGTTTTGAATTGAAATAAATAAATAAATAGATAAATCTTTAATTAAAAAGGCATATATTGGATCAAAATATCATTTATTTTACCAATATTTTGATCCAATATATGCCTTTTTAATTAAATATTAATGTGTGTCAACAACAAACTCAGAGCCACATAACGTCAATAGAATTAAGTTTAAAAAACATATTTTTTCGCTTATATTCAATGGGGAGAAAATTTTTGATATATAAATTTATATTATGGACAAAAATATTTGTTAAAATAAATGATATTTTGATCAAATATATGCCCTTTTTAATTAAAAAAAAAATTTGAATGTTCTAGGAAAATAGTTGCAGGAAGAAGGCCTCTTATTAATGAAATAAGGAAGAAGAAAATAGGCAACTGATAACACCATATAGGAAGAATAAAATATAGGACTATAATAGAAAAGCTGAGACAATGGAACCTAATGGAGATCGTTTTAAACGACTTGAGGAATAAGCAACAATGACAAAATATAGGATCTAAATACTATATATAGCATCAAATAGTCCACTATACAAAGTGGCAGAAGAGAATGGGGAGAGTTCAGCCACAGGGAAGATTCATTCCCCCTCCCCCCAGCGGTCCGGAAGACCGCTTGCCCCTGACGCCTCTAGAAAGTAGATCGGGGGTCACTTCCGCGAGTCGCTGACCTTGACGTACTTAGAGCCCGGGCTGCTGGCGCCCTTCTCACTTCGCCATGTTCCTCCGCCACGCCGCGCCGCTCCTCCTGCTCGCTTGTTCCTGCCTGTCTGCCCCCGATGTGGACGT
>CP092874.1:70268660-70397096 GCA_030710605.1 Cordylochernes scorpioides
TTACATTGTATAAATCTTTATTCAGATCAACTTTTATACATACAGTTCAGATATATGGTTCAAATTTTTAAATAAAAAATCGATACAAAAATTAAACTCAATGCAATATCAGATATTACTATGGAGTATACAAGCTTACAAGACAACTTCGTACAACTGTGTTCACTGTTTGGCCAAAACTCCATTGATTTCAGATTATATTGAATCAAAAAATATGAAATATGACTTGAATAATTTATCGTTCGAGGATAAGCAAAAATACAACATCGATATTCCCTTTATAATTAAATCCTATATAGACGAAAGAACGTCGCTCTTACTGAATAATACAAACGAGACATTTACAAGTTTTTTCAACCGGGGTATTCCAAATTATTTTCGCCCTAATTTCCACAACACACAATTTGTAACCAACCATGGTAATTTCGGGAGTTTTCTGGAAAGAATTCGCGCATCGGAGGATCCGGGCTGTTTTTGTGGATGCCGCATTCAAGATTCTACTCGTCTTTTACTTAAGTGCCCAGCATTTCAAGACTACAGACTGTTGGCTTCTGTAGGCGTCCTTACTGGGATAAAGAAAGAGGGGATTCCATTTAGTTATTTAATTATTATATATATTTATTAAGGAGCGACCCGCTCCAATACAAAAATTAGCAACAAACAAAGGCGAGTGTAATGGAACAAGGTAAAAAAAGTCTCTGCCACGTAGAGGTTGCGTCATCCCTCGCAAGCCAATCGGAGAGCGCCATTCAGGGTTCGTCAAGGCCAGGCTCCTACATTCGGCCATTCCTGGGTCCCAATCGTCCTCGATTGAACTTTGCGTTGCAGGAACGTCGTGGGTTGCGTCGGAGGGTATCTTCTTCTTCTGACTCCTCGTCCGGACTTTCTTCTGTAGTCTGCTTAGCGGTTCTGCTTTCCTCGCGAAGTCCTTTACAAATCGTCTGAAGAAGTTCGTCAGTCCCAGAAAGCGTCGTATGTCGTGGACATTCTTGGGTTCTGGAAATTCTTCTATTGCCTTGATCTTTCTTGGGCCTGGCTTAAGTCCGCCTGTACTGATGACATACCCAAGGAACTCAACTTCCCTCCTTCCGAACTCACATTTAGAGGGTTTCAGCGTCAACTTCGCTGATCTTATTCTTTCAAGTACTTCCCTCAACCTTTCGATCATCTCCCGCCAATCCTTTGCCGGGATAATCACGTCGTCGAGATAGCAGAATGCCTTCTTGTTCAGCAGCGGACCTAGAACAGAGTGCATCAGTCTTTGGAATTCTGTTGGTGCGTTGGCGAGTCCAAAAATCATTCTTTCGAATTGACCTGTATCATCTGGGGTGATGAATGCTGTCTTTAGTTTTGCCTTATCAGTCAGTGGTATCTGCAGATATCCATGCGCCAGATCCAGAGTGGTGAAGAATTTCGCATTCCGTAGACCTTCCAGAAGGTCGTCTATCCTCGGTAAAGGGAACTTGTCCTTAACTGTTTGAATGTTGAGTCTCCTATAATCCACCACCAAACGATGATCTCCAGTTTTCTTTCTCACAAGTAGGACGGGACTAGCGTAGGGTGGTCTAGTTTCCGTGACTATTCCATTGTCCTTCCACTCTCTGACAATCTCCCTGATTGCTTCGCGTTCACTTGCAGTCGTCTTGTACGGTCTCAGACAGACTGGCTTGCTTCCATCAACCTCCTTAATGTCCATCTTGGTGACATCGGTGCACCCTAATTCACCCATACCAAGAGCGAAACAGTCTCTATATTCATTCACTACGTCGAGGATTTCTTGTCTCTCTTTCGGAGTCAGAGAATGATTGATGTTGACGTCCTCAGGCACTATGGGGCGCTTTCGTTTCATTTGGTCCTGTCCTTCCCCCTTCTCTTCACTTTTAGTCTGAAACGAATCCTCTGAAACGTCCAGGTTAACAACAATGTCATCAGGGCTCAGCAGTTCAACTCGACATATACATTGGTTTTTCTTTACTCTCAAGTTGCCCTTGCCAACTGAGATGATGGGTACGGTCGTCTTTCCATCGACCACTTCCAATAGAGAATTGACACAGTCGTCTACTCCTGTGAACAATACGTAGCCGTCCCTTACCTCGTCTGTGATTGCACTTGCAAAGTTAATGCAGTCGCTCCCCAACTGAACAGTCTCGGTTGCTCTCAGTTCAACGCGACGCGACTTGATTTCTTCTTGCAGATTAGCAAACGAAAATTCGGTTGAATAGCCAATATGCAGTTCCTTACCGATTCTCGCGAAGGATACGTAGGGCAGATCTGTCCATGTTCTTCCAATTAGTAGGTCATAAGGTTGGGCATCATCGTTAACAATGAATACAGCGATTTCTTTTCCGACTACGCCATCAATCTCCAGGTCAACTGTCGTCTTCCCAACGGTCCTGGCAGCTGGTGCGGTCTGGTTACCGATGCCGTACAAACTAGTCGCGTCTGGTTCGATGTCGACGTTGATCCTCCTTGCGACCGATTCTCTTAATAGGCAACTGCTGCTTCCGGTGTCTATCATTGCTTTCACGGTCTCCTTGTTGTCGATCTTGGCGTCCTTCAAATATACATCTGGCGGGACAGTCTTCAGTCCTTAGACTTCCAGGTTGGCTACTTTTAGTCCTTCTTTGGGTCTTGTGCAATTTCTTTCCTTGTACCCCGTTTGACCGCATCCTCGGCATGTCAACGTAGCCTTCGGTACTGGGCAGTCTCTGGCAATGTGTCCAAACTGATTGCAGTTGAAGCACTTCGGTTCTCCCTTGTCGTTTCTGATTGCACGGTTGACCATTCTCCTCGAGGTGTTAGGATACTTTTCACTGATTTCGTTCCTTGCAGCCTCTCTACTCGAAACATTCGTTCCTTGTTCAGTCTCTTTAACTTCGCTTCGGTTGGGAAATCTCGCAGATTTCTGCTGAAACGACGGTGGTGTGGTGTGTTTCGAATTCCAATGCGGAGGTCCCATCTCGGCGCGAACATTTTCGTACTCGTCCAGTTTATCCGCCAACACATCTGGGTTGTTTATCTTGGTCCAATCGTCAATGAGATGATTACGCAGCACATTTGGAACCTTTTTCTTTAGCTGGTTAGTGACGGACAAATCCTTTAGAGCGTCGAAATCTTCCACGTTCATTCCTTCGATCCATTCGTTGAAATATCCTCGCAATTCGAAAGCGAAGTCTCTCCAGGAACCCTCTTGAGATTTATCGTGCTTTTCGAATTTTTGTCTGAACTGTTCGGGGCTCAACTTGTACCGTTTTAGGAGCAACCTTTTCACGAATCTATAATCGCCGCTTTGCCCTTCTGTCTCCCGTGCGATTAATTGCGTCATTTCGTAAGGTAGTAATCCTAGAAGACTGAATGCCCATTGGTCTTCATCCAACCCTAGTCGCTTTGCCTGTCGTTCGAAAAGAATTAGATAGAAACTCAAATCACTGTCCTTCGATTCGTACTTGGGCATCAGTTTACGTATCTCGCAATGTGCGTTATTACTGGTACCGCGAGACGGATCGTTGTTTCCATGCATAGTCTGGATGCGCAGCTTCTCGAGCTCGAATTCCATTTGTTCTTTTCGTTCCCGTTCTGCTCGTTCTGCTTGCTCTGTTCGTGCTGTTTGTTCCATTCGCTCCCGTTCTGCTCGTTCCATTCGCTCCCGTTCTGTTTGTTCCCGTTCCTCGATCAGAGTCTCCAACAGTTGCTTTGCGAATTCTTCTTCGTAAGATTGACTATTCAGGATAAGGCGTTTTAAGTCGACGATCCTGCTCTCTGGCGGTACTACCTCGCCGAGTTCATACGCCAACTTGCTCAAATCGCATTTCTTTGCTCTGGCTAAATAAGTCATATTTTTCAAAAACAAGATAGAGTATAACAAAACAAAAATAATTAAATGAAACTAACTAAACCGGATACGTATTGTTTTGATTATTTCTCTAAACAGAATCAACTTTTCTTTAGTACTTTTGGGACAACACTTATACCGCGATACTTTGCGATAATACTTCTATTTGTTTCTTCAATTTACTTTAAAATACTTTCTTTGGAATACTTTACTTTACTTTAAAATACTTTCTTTAAAATACTTTAGTTTACTTTAAAATACTTTCTTTGGAATACTTTACTTTACTTTAAAATACTTTCTTTAAAATACTTTACCTTAAAATACTTTCTTTGGAATACTTTACTTTACTTTAAAATACTTTCTTTAAAATACTTTAAAATGGTAATACTTTAAAATGCTTTCAAATAAATGGTAGTAAGGTTACGTACATACCATTCGTGTGCTGCAGCTTCCTCTTTCGGTTAATCCAACATGGCGACGCGCGTCCTTTTTGCTGCTTGAACACTCCAGCACACACACACACACAATTCTTCTTTCTTTAGGGTTATCCCACTTCTGAAATTCTGTTGGCTTCTGTAGGCGTCCTTACTGGGATAAAGAAAGAGGGGATTCCATTTAGTTATTTAATTATTATATATATTTATTAAGGAGCGACCCGCTCCAATACAAAAATTAGCAACAAACAAAGGCGAGTGTAATGGAACAAGGTAAAAAAAGTCTCTGCCACGTAGAGGTTGCGTCATCCCTCGCCAGCCAATCGGAGAGCGCCATTCAGGGTTCGTCAAGGCCAGGCTCCTACAAGACTCAGTAACGGTATTCTCTGTACCGATCCAAGAGAACTGATATCCAGCAGGGTTTCATACATTGAATTCAATAGATTTTGTAAATTTATATCAAAGTTTTTAAATAATCTCAAGTGTTAGGTATAATTGTAACTGTATGTGCTGTATATAATGGTTTTTTTTTTTCTTTATTTTGATGTGTGTTTAAATTAAATTACCTATGTATATAGTATGCTTGTTTGAAACCAATTTCAAGAATATGGTAAATGCCTTTGTGCATATGTTTTTGGATATATAAATAGATTCTCCCTCTCTCTCTCTTGTATTGCTTTTCCTTTGGGCGCCAGTGTCCTTGGCGAGACATCGCGCTTTGTATTTACAGTTGAATAAAGTTGAATCTGTTAAATATTTTAATTAATTAATTAAATTAAAATTAAATAAATCATTTCTTCGCCACAATACAGAGCGTGAACGGCGTCGGCTCAGTGGCAAGTACGAGTGCTGTTGTAGCTCCTCTGCAGGCAGTTCATTTCCCGGAGTTTCCTCGGTTTCAGCGGGGAGTTCACTGTCAGGAGATGTCTCACTGGGGTCGACCTGTGGTTGGGAAGAAGCCAGAAGAAGAGAGTTCCGCCTGTAGGTCCCTACAGGAGTTTTCACTATGTATGAGCGGGGCGCTGAAGCCTTCTCGATGACACTTCCCTACGCTCGAAGATCCTTAACCCAAACTTTCTCTCCTGCAATTAGTTCCGCCTTTTTCGTGGCCGCATGGCGTCTGTCAAAAGACGTTTTCTGCGGCATCTATGCTGCTCCTCCTTCCCCCTGAGTTTGGATTGATCCAATGTTTTATCAGTCAGTGATGATGAAGTGCAGGGAACCATAGTGCGAATTTTACGTCCAAATAGAAGTTCTGCAGGGGAGAGTCCGTTGCCAGGGGTGTTGCCCGATACTCCATGAGTGCTAGGACCGGATCTTTATTCTTTTTTGATGTAAATGGGCTTAGATTTACGCAGAAGTATAAAAATAATTAAATTGTGTATATATTTATTTATTGGGTTTTGACTAGAGACTAGAGTAGATACATTCTGTCGAGAGATATGTAAATCAGCATTGTTTAATTTTGAGATTAAATTTGTTTTGTTAAATTGCTTCTATGTAAATATTTTAAAGAAGGAAAATAAACTTCTTTTTATTATAAGTTCTGATAATTTTTATAGCTAGAGGGATACATCTTCTAGAAAAATAACATTTTTCATCAAGTTTTTAACGATTTTGACCGCAGTCTCTGCTTGACCATTTGATTGTGGATGCTTTGGGTTGGACGTGATGTGTCGAAACCCGACTTCAGAGACAAACTTCGTAAAAGCTGAAGTTGTTGATGGGCGAAATTGTGGTCCGTTATCACTGATTACCATAATGCCTGGGATGCCATGACTAGCAAAGATAGATTTGCAGTGATCTATCACACACAGCTTCCGACGAAAGTTTAGTAAGTCGTACGACCTCGATAAAAACGAGAAAAGTAGTCTACGACGACTAAATACTCACTTCCTTTTTTTTTTTGCTTATCCCTAGTACACGTGGTACAGGCCATGATAATCATGGTGGGTAGTTAGCGACTGCTTTTTTACTGTAAGCGCACCACATGTCTACACATGTGAAAAGCAGTTCGACTTTGCACTTACAAATGCCAGAGCCCCGTTTGGTTACTTGCACTCGCTGGTGGGGTTGGACTTTTGCAAGAATCGGGGGCCATTGGAGCATTTTTTTTAAAACAGAAAAAAGTGTCCAATGCGGGAATCGAACCCGGGTCCTAGTGGTCGAAAACCAAACGGTTTAACCAGCCTTCCGCCGACTCACTTCCTTCGTAATGGAAGAGATCCATCCCGACTTTTTGCCACGGTCTTTCCGGAAAGTGGTTGGGGATGAGTGGTTCGTGCTTTAGAGTTGATTCTCGATGCATTTCTCACAGGTTTTTACCATATCCTGGATTTATTGACCTAATCCTGGCCACCAAACATGACCCTTTGCTCTTGCTCGACATTTTGTTATTCCTTGATGACCTGCGTGGATGTGCTTCAAAACATCTTTTCGTATGTTAGAGGGGATGATCACTCGCAGTCCATTCATTAGTAAGCCGTTCTCTTCCCCTATCTCGTCGCGAACATCGTAGAACGATGGAATATGGATTGGAATAAAATGCCACATTTTGAAGGGTTGGCTACAGCTTGTGGTTGAGGGCTATTTTGGAAAGTCTGTCGTGGATTGATGCAGGACGATGCTACGCACAAAATGCTCAACTTCCTCCTGGAGCTTTTCATCTCCGGAAAGATGACCTGGAAGTTGATAGGGCATCAGCGTTGATTAGGTCCTTCTCCGTTGTATGAAAGATATGAAACGAGAACTGAAGCATTCTCATACGGTACCATTGAAGCCTTGGCGTTAGATCGTTCAGATCTTTAGAGGTGAAGATAGGGACTAAAGGTTTGTGATCCGTTTCGACGAGGAAGGAATTTTCCAACCACAAAGTCCTCGCGCGCTCACACGCCCATGTGATTGCAAGTATTGTATTTGAGCATATCCCTGTTCCGTCTTCGTTAGCGTCCGTAATGAAAAGGCCACTGGGCGCCACTCGTTTGCTTCATGCTCTTGCTTGAGGACAGCTCCCAGGCCATACGATGATGCAACGGCTGAGACGATGGTCTTCTTAAGGTGTCAAAGCCAAAACTCTATTACTGGCCAGAACGTCTTTGACTTTCTCGAATTCTTTTTCTGTGGTGAGCCCCAGATGAAACACCCCAGATTCCAACATTTTTATCTAACCCTTCTAATATCTCTAAGAGCATGGGCTATCAAATGACCTGTGCGTCGTTTGAAAGCTCTCAGTCCAAGGTTCGTTGATTATCCTGGAAACGGTTCTTGGAGCTAAATTCATCTGCTTTGCTAAGATCCTTTGTTTGCGGCGTGGATTTCGACGAATTCTTTCGCGAATGGCTTTTATAGCTGCTTGCGTCCGTTGCACTCGCGGTCGACCAGATCTTTCAAGGTCATTAATAGTTCCAGCCTCAATGGTTCGATAAACAAATTGACGCGTAATATTCAAATTTTGTAAAAGTGTAAAAATGGACGAAGGACTTTGGCCTACCTTGTGTAAGGCTATTACAGCTATACGGTTTTCTTTAACACCCCAATCCCTTATCAAAAAAACAAATATATGTGGCAATATCGTTGCGGAATTTCTTGTTGTTGGATGCGAATGGTGATATTTGATTGAAGCGCAGCCGTTTGAGTGGAAGTTGCAGCATACAGTTAGGAATAATCAGGACACGTGATTGTTTGAAAACAAAAGGCAACTGGATTGGAGGGAAGAAGGTTTGAGAAGGAGCGGGTTTGATTGTTCCTTATCTGATCACATGGCGGTGATTGACATAGCTATGAGCTGAGCTGAGAGAGAGATCTCTAGAACAGATGTTACCTTGGTGGGAGCAAGTCGAAGGCTGATCCGAACTCGGTGGGAGCCAAGTCGCTACTGCAGGTGTTGTTCCTATGAGAGCGAAAACCTAACTGACCATCCTTGCCTTTCGATTTAACACCAAGACTCCGTTTCTCTCTGATTGGTTGAGAGATGATCACATGCTTTTTCCCTATTGGTTGACCTATTTAGATGCTATCTTTTGATTGGCCCGCGGCTTTCCTTGATGAAAGCTGTGGTCTGCTTGATAGGAAGTGTCGAGTGCTATTTTGACTTTATTTACTTCCGTGTTATCAAATACGTCCTATCTTTGCCGGAAATATTGGGTGTTAGCTTTAACATTTATAACTTCTGGTCACTAGAGACGTCCGGTTTCTGCCCCTGCAATATTGACACAGGGGTGCCCAGAATAGTCGTGCCAGCCTTAGGTCTACTTCCTATATCTGAATGCTACTTGCTTCCCTCCAGTTACCTTGTTCTTTATTAAGTCTTTGAAAATCATACATGGTATATACATAGTGGGTCGGGGTTGCATTTAATTATATACAAATTATGACAGATGCGCCCCCTACATGTGAAGAATTCAAGAAGGGGTTAGCCTGAGAGAATTCTGTAAAATGAAAAATAATTTTGTGGGAAAATTAGTTGTAGGTATTGAGGGGCTATATACAAGCATTGCTGGTGACATAAGTAAGATAGAATGGGGTTGATGATATAGGTTGAGTATAATTAATAGAAATCAAAAAATTTTTTAATTGTAAGAAATCAATGAAGGTTATGGTACATAGTGGGTAAAACAAAAAAAATGCGCCTAAACGAATTCTACTCGAGATAAGAAATGATATCGAGGGAGTTCTATTAAGGCTTTTGAAATCAAATAAAAATAATATAAAAATAGTTGAATGAAATCAAAATTGAATGTGTTTGGTTGAAAAAGAAAAATATTTTGTTGCATGGTGACAAAGACAACTGCTTAGTTACCTTTTTGCTCGAATTCTGAGAAAAAGGAATCGAGGAAATTTCATAAGGTGCTTTGAAATCAAAACAAAATGAAATAAGAAGTTGAATGAAATCAAAATTGAGTGTGTTTGGTTGAATGGTGAGAAAAAAAAAGAAAAATGCCTAACCATATTCTAGCTCGAAATTGGGAATGAAATCGAAGGAATTCTAATAGGTCTTTTGAGAAATCAAAAATAAAAATAAAATAAAAGTTTTTTGAGCGAAATCAAAGTTGAGTGCTTGGTTGAATGGTGAAAAAAAAAAAAGGAAAAATGCCTAACCATATTCTAGCTCGAAATTGGGAATGAAATCGAAGGAATTCTATTAGGTCTTTTGAGAAATCAAAAATAAAAATAAAATAAAAGTTTTTTGAGCGAAATCAAAGTTGAGTGCTTGGTTGAATGGTGAAAAAAAAAAAAGGAAAAATGCCTAACCATATTCTATTCGAGATTGGGAATGAAATCGAAGGAATTCTATTAGGTCTTTTGAGAAATCAAAAATAAAAATAAAATAAAAGTTTTTTGAGCGAAATCAAAGTTGAGTGCTTGGTTGAATGGTGAAAAAAAAAAGGAAAAATGCCTAACCATATTCTATTCGAGATTGGGAATGAAATCGAAGGAATTCTATTAGGTCTTTTGAGAAATCAAAAATAAAAATAAAATAAAAGTTTTTTTTGAGCGAAATCAAAGTTGAGTGTTTGAAAAAAGAAAAATGAAAAATAAAAAGGTTTCAACAACAAAGGGTGATTTAATGTTTTTAGTTTAATCGAAAACCAGTGGGTTTTCGTTGATAATTGAGTTGTGGCAATATAAGTCAAGTGGTAAATAGAATGATAATTGATAAGTGAAAATGATAATATAAGCTAATTGGTAAATAAAATGATAGTTAATGATTAAAATTGATAATAAGTTGAATAAATTGCTAAATTGATTAAACATTTATATTTTTAATTGAGAGAAAATAATGAAAATGATTGATATGAAAAATAAGGTGTATTGGTTTGAACCCTATGGTATCTACATGCCCTGATCTAAATGTATTGATTGTTCCATTTTGCCCTATAAATGTTTTGTCTCATCTGTAGCGACACTTAGGTGAAAAACGTGATTCTAGTCTTCAAGTGCGTTTATGCTGTGTGTACAGGAGACATGGAAATCTATATAACCTTTATGTGTAATTTTTTGTCTTTGTGTGTGTGTTGTGAAAAATGTTAGAAGTCGGTTGTGTAAGAGATGTGTGAGCTAGTTCTGGGTGTTGTTTCGTGGATGTGTAATTGGGTGGTAAAAATCGATATGTAGACTCGAACTGGAATCAAAACCGGTGGTATAGTGAGGTTCCCAGTCGACCTCAATAGGGGATCTTCTCATTGTAATTAGAGATACGGAAGTGGGGTGTGTCGGGCAAACGAGAGGGAATGAAATTGGAGATCGGACGAAGGCGTTCCGCTTTGTTTACAGAGGCCGAATTTATCGCTGCGGACTACACCTCCGTCGTGGTGTCTCAAATTCTCGTTTCCTGCCGTCTATTTATTTTTGGTGCGGCTCGGGGCTTGTTTTTGGAGTACGGCTTCTCCGACATTGTTTGGTCATTTTTTTCAGTTACTGCTATCTCTTCGGAGTTTATTTAGATTTTCTGCGAAGATGGTTCCTAAAATTATGAGAAGTTTTATAAATGCTTGTCCACAATGAAAAACTGTTTGTCCAAAATTAAAAACTACCTCTTGTAGTTCGAAGATTTTCTGATCGGGCATAGCATAGATAAACAAGTACTTAATGAATAAAATTGGAATACAGTTGTACGGTAGAACTAATAAACAAAGGATAAAAATCAGATGAAAGATAGGATATTGTCCCATGTTCGTCCACAATTTTGTAACTGGGGACTCTGAAATATTGGCTTGAACCTTATGAATTGTAGAATTTGAATGATTGGTAGGTTCGCAGTTCTCTTGTTTGATATCTTTAGGGAGTGGTGTGATATGATTGAGCTGATTGTCAGGTTTACAGTTCTCCTGTTTGATCGTCAATGGTTTTATTAGAGATATGTCGGCGGTAATTGGTTTAGGTTGAGATGTGTGATCGTTTCTCTGATGTGAATGTGGTAATTTTGGCATTGTTTGTGTTGTGTGTACGTTGTGCTTTATGTACGAATTTTGTTTTGCTTTGGTGCCTGTGTCGGTATTTTTACGTGAAGGTTGGTTGTATTCCTCGATTCTTCTAGCGAATCGGCAGGTGGGGCAGGTTTTTACCTGTTTTGCGATGTCTTGTGTCATGTTCTGCCAATAATATCGTGACGAGATGAGTCTCGTCATCTTGGGGATGTTTGGGTGGTGGTGTTGAGTGTGTACGGATTTAAGAAGTCTGGTTGTAAGTGAACTTGGGACTATAGTTTTAAGTACTCCTTTTCGGGAGACGGTGCGCAGTTTATTGTGATCCATAGTCACGCGAGATTTTCCTGGTGGAGAAGACTGTTGGCTCTGTATGAGTGGCGCATCTAGAAAGCCACAAAATGGGATACGAGTTCCAACGCCCGTTTCATATTGTTGTACTCCATTTATGCTACGGACCTCATATTCGTATCTTGACAATCTTAACCTCCATCGAAACAATCTGCCTGAAGGCGCTTTGATCTCTTTCAACCACTGCAATGCGGGATGGTCAGAAAATATTGTAAACTTTCTGCCATTTAGACAGGTGCGGAAATTATCCACACTTTCCACAATGGCTAGGCATTGTAGTTCCAAGTCTGAATAATTTCGCTCGTGACTACGTAGAGATCGGCTGAAATGTTGAACGGTGTATGTCTTCCCATCAGGGTAGACTTGTTTAAGAACGCCTGTAATGCTGAATGTTGAGGTGTTACAGTACACTTGGCATGGCAGATCTTCCTGGTAAAGGTGTAATGTGGGGTGTGTGGTAAGGTTTTCTTTCAGGTTAGTGAACGCTTTCTGGCATTTGTCATCCCAGACCCACATGACATCCTTTTTTAGAAGGTTGACAAGTGGCGTCCGCAAGCGGGCGTGGTCTGGAATGAACTCTTTATAGGCGTTCACAGCTTTTAGGAAAGATCGTAATGTTTTTCGATTGTGTGGTTGTTTGGTGGCGTGAATTTTTTCTATGTTTTGTGTAGACGGGATGATTGTATTATCCTTAACGGTTGTGCATGCGCTTGTTTGTTGTTGTTGTCTTTTGGCGTGCGTGTTGCGTTTGTTGTGCGGGTTGTGCGTGTTTGTTGCGTGGTGGCGTATGGGTGCGTGTATGTTGTGAGGTACATTTGCGTGTTTATGGTGTTGTGAAGTATGGTCATGTGTGGATTTTGTGTGGTAAGTGGGTGAGCTGTGTCGGTGTACGGACACTTTTTTGGGCATTATTGGAATTGTAGGTTGGAGTCGTGGTGGTTTTATATGTGGTGGGCATAAAGTATTGGCAATTGGGTTGAGTGAAAAGTTGCGTGGTGTGAGATTAGAATGGGGGCATGTAAATATTTGGGGTTTGGGCAATGAATGCAGGCAAGGGTTTCCATGTGTGAAAGCTTTGGGTGCTGTGCGAGTCCTTTGGGACAGGTTTTGGCCTAGCCCGTGCTTGCATTCATTTGACACATGTTTAAAGTGGTAGATAGTATTAGACAATGGGACGCCAAGTTGGAAAATAGTGCCGCGATTATAATTTAGTTTTAATTTATACTGATAAAGGGTTTTTAAGGTAAGAACTCCAAATGGCAAGGATGCATTTACCACGTGGAAGTTCTCTCTACGGGTTATTTGGCCTATTGTCAGAGGGAAAGTTAAATGTCCTATTATTTTCGTAAAACTATTTAGGGTGGATAGATCAAGGGAAGGTTTTTTAATACTTAAGTTGGGAAGTTGTGCTTTTAATCTATTGTATAAATGATACGGCAATATGTTCGAACCTGCGTCTGGTTCAATTAGAAAGGTACATGGTAGGTCCTGGGTCAGATACAAGTCCAAAGTCAATTTGATGGTGTCATTGGGTGGATTGCCTACCTTAGTCTCGAAAAGTCTCCACTGTGGCGTCTTCGGCTTGGTGTGGCTGGCTTGGAATATCTGTTGGACCGGATCGGGACCTTTTGCACTGTCCGCGCGATTGAAAGGGAAATCTAGTCATTTGTACTGCTTCCATTCGAGTGGATCGCGTTGTCGGTACACTGGGTCCGTGTCGCGTGGGTTGCTTCCGTGTGTACTGGTACGGCATGGCGGGTGGCGATTCCTCGGTGGGTGTCAGGTTGTTCGGACACGTACCGGCGGTGCGGGCGTCGGCTGTCCCGAGGGTGGCGCTCCGGAAGACCGCTTCCAGTTGCGTGGATCTTGGCCCTTGTAGCGCGGCGGTCAGTTCTAAAATTACCGTCGCAAGGGGGTGTCTTGTCGCTTCGTTCGTTGTCAGTTTCTTTCCGCTCGTTGCCAGTTTTTTCTCTCTTGGTTTGTCATTGCCTTTTGGTTTGCTGGTGTCTGGGTTAATTTCCATTTTGATCCTGATTAAGTTCCATAATCTTTATCCTGTCGACTTAACCGTTCTGTGGCAATATCGTTGCGGAATTTCTTGTTGTTGGATGCGAATGGTGATATTTGATTGAAGCGCAGCCGTTTGAGTGGAAGTTGCAGCATACAGTTAGGAATAATCAGGACACGTGATTGTTTGAAAACAAAAGGCAACTGGATTGGAGGGAAGAAGGTTTGAGAAGGAGCGGGTTTGATTGTTCCTTATCTGATCACATGGCGGTGATTGACATAGCTATGAGCTGAGCTGAGAGAGAGATCTCTAGAACAGATGTTACCTTGGTGGGAGCAAGTCGAAGGCTGATCCGAACTCGGTGGGAGCCAAGTCGCTACTGCAGGTGTTGTTCCTATGAGAGCGAAAACCTAACTGACCATCCTTGCCTTTCGATTTAACACCAAGACTCCGTTTCTCTCTGATTGGTTGAGAGATGATCACATGCTTTTTCCCTATTGGTTGACCTATTTAGATGCTATCTTTTGATTGGCCCGCGGCTTTCCTTGATGAAAGCTGTGGTCTGCTTGATAGGAAGTGTCGAGTGCTATTTTGACTTTATTTACTTCCGTGTTATCAAATACGTCCTATCTTTGCCGGAAATATTGGGTGTTAGCTTTAACATTTATAACTTCTGGTCACTAGAGACGTCCGGTTTCTGCCCCTGCAATATTGACACAGGGGTGCCCAGAATAGTCGTGCCAGCCTTAGGTCTACTTCCTATATCTGAATGCTACTTGCTTCCCTCCAGTTACCTTGTTCTTTATTAAGTCTTTGAAAATCATACATGGTACATACATAGTGGGTCGGGGTTGCATTTAATTATATACAAATTATGACATATATTCAGATTTTTTTCTATACACGTGTGCACGAGATATTCAAATAACAACTACTGTATTTTGAATACTTCACGCGGTCAAATAAAAATTTTTATCACTGATTTGGTGCCGTAACAATACTTATGGCTAGACTAAGTATAATTTACTACGCCACATTTTTATGCGCCGTTCGATATGTATGCGTGGTGTGAGATCCTGTCTACTCTCGCTGTACTGTGGCAGCCGAGACTGTAGTAACCGAGAGGGACCGTCAGAGCGTGGAGAGTTTTCCAGTACCTCTCTGCACCTTGGAAGACCTTTAACAGTTCTCACAGAGTACAGCCAGTCGTGGTCGAGGCAGAGTAGAAGACTTGGGATTGTCCACACAAAAAAACGAAGGGACATAGTTGTACTAGGAAAGTTCTGTGAACAGATAAAGAGTCGAGCTAGGAGCGAAAGATGAAGATTTGAGAAAAGTTCTTACTGGCCTACATGGTCGATGAGATGGACCTTTGACACAACCGACGAGGGCTACCGCCGATGGTGAAGTAACTATTTTTTACGGCGAGGGTGGAGGTCTCATATCTTTGCCGAGGGGAAATATTGGGTTTCAGCGGATGCAATAAGGGCGTGGATCAGAAGAGATGTCATTGTACACTGGCAACACCCTGACAGCTTCCTACCTTTAAGCCCTGTTCTTAAAGTTGTGGGACTTCTACATCTTGATCTTTGCTTTAGCTCATCTCTTAATCTATTACAGAGTTTTATTTATTTATCCTCAGTTTGTACAAAGTACATTACATATGATGATGCAATGACACATATCAATCATGCGTATACTTATTTACAGATGTGTATCTATTATACAACATGACAATCTTGTTATATAATATGGGGTTGTTGGTTTAAATTACCATATGTATATTTGTTCTTATTGTTTCTCTCAGGTGTCATTATGCGACATTCAATCAAGCACAGACCTTTTCTCTTTCATTATTTTACGTTTTAAAAAATATTTACTTTTTATCTATATAAATATCTTTGCCACTATTAGTTATCCTCTCATCACATAAGGCAATGGTATAATAAACTTTATTAAGTCGCATTCCTAACGCTTTGTAAAGTTGTTATTTCATATGGAAAAGTTCAATGAAGGCTCAAATGAGTTGAGCTTTTAATTTAAATATCTTCCTAAGATGCACGGTGAGTTAATGTTCTAGTGCGTGCAAACTTGAGGTTTATAATTAATAGATAAAAATAAATTTAAAAAAAAGCTTTTATTAGAATGCACTAAAAAGGAAAAATAGAATAGTGTATCTTCTGTTATTGAGCAATTAGATGTATCTGAGTGAAAATAAAAGCGGCGGGGAAGATCATCATGAATTTCGAACCTAATTATTACAGATAACTTCATTAAATTAACTTCCATCATTGCTTAACATACTGTAAATAACTACCTTGCGATTTCTTCTATCTGATTATGATGTTTCTTATTTGTTTAATGTATATGTTTATTTAATGCTCTTTTTCTTAATTGTTTATTTTCTTTTTGACACTTCTGTTACCTACTCTACTACAATATGAATTATTGTAAATAGTTTCACGCGCAATTATCCATATCGGATATAGCGTGTCTTGTTTGCAACTGGTAACAAATAAATAAATAAATGTTATTTAATATGTAGCAACTGATTAGCGATTTTTATAAGTGTTTGCTATATTTTTACCTCTTCTCTAAATATGATCGTCCCCCGCCGCTTTTATTTTCACTCAGATACATCTATTTGCTCAATGACAGAAGATACACCTTTCATTCCTGGCCATTCCGACCACCCCTTGCATTGTTCAGTGGACTGAATGAGTTAAGAGTTTCATACTTTTATTTGATCTGGAAGTATATAAAAATTAATTCACAAAATTTGAAAGACAATTTCAAAATTTGTCCTTTTCCGGCCACCCTGACAATACAGAAGTATGAAAATTTGTTAACTTGCATTGTCATCGGGTTCTCAAAAGTGTACCAAATTTCAGATTCCAAAGAGCTCTAAAAGTATATTGAAAATCGATTACAAGATTTGTGGACAGAGAGGGAAGCAAGTTTAAAAAAAAAAAACTTTTAAAAAGAAATATATAAATTTGTTGATTCCTGGCCATTCCGACCACCCAGAAGTCAGAAAAATTGTAAACTTGCATTACCATCGGGTTCTGTAAAGTGTACCAAATTTCAGATTCCAAAGAGCTCTAAAAGTATATTAAAAATCGATTGGAAGATTTGTGGACAGACAGACGGACAGACAGGGAAGCAAGTTAAATAAAAGTTAGATGTCGCTAAAAACGGACATACTTATTCTAATTGTCTCCGTGGAAACAGGGGAGATGGTCAGGTGTTCCATCAGAGGTCGGAGGAAGTGACGGCCTCTACTTCCGGTGGCCTAACCTCGGTTGGACAGGTCTGGGGCAGCTCGGGGAGAGAAAGGTTTGGGGGGTGACTACGTGTAGACAGACGGCTTTAGATGATTTGTAGTGGGTATTTGGGGTAAATTGTAGAGAGATTTCGGGGTTAAATTTTAGGAAAATTATAGGGTTTTTGAGATAGAGTTTATGAATATGTTTAGAGTTTTGGGATGGGTTTTGAGCAAATTGTAAAATGTTTGGGATGTCTTGAGTAAATTGTAAAGAACTTTGGAATGGTTTTTGAGTAGGTTGTCGAGAGTTTTGAGGGGATGGTTTATAAATAAATTGTCGAGGGTTTTCAGGATAGGTTTTGAGTAAGTTGTAGAGTTTTGGGGGGATGGTTTATGAGTAAATTGTCGAAGGTTTTCAGGATAGGTTTTGAGTAAGGGGAAGAGAGTTTTGGGGGGATGGTTTATGAGTAAATTGTCGAGGGTTTTCAGGATAGTTTTTGAGTAAGTTGTAGAGAGTTTTGGGGGGATGGTTTATGAGTAAATTGTCGAGGGTTTTCAGGATAGTTTTTGAGTAAGTTGTAGAGAGTTTTGGGGGGATGGTTTATAAGTAAATTGTCGAGGGTTTTCAGGATAGTTTTTGAGTAAGTTGTAGAGAGTTTTGGGGGGATGGTTTATAAGTAAATTGTCGAGGGTTTTCAGGATAGTTTTTGATTAAGTTGTAGAGAGTTTTGGGGGAATGATTTATGAGTAAATTGTCGAGGGTTTACAGGATAGTTTTGATTAAGTTGTAGAGAGTTTTGGGGGGATGGTTTATGAGTAAATTGTCGAGGGTTTTCAGGATAGGTTTTGAGTAAGTTGTAGAGTTTTGGGGGGATGGTTTATGAGTAAATTGTCGAAGGTTTTCAGGATAGGTTTTGAGTAAGGGGAAGAGAGTTTTGGGGGGATGGTTTATGAGTAAATTGTCGAGGGTTTTCAGGATAGTTTTTGAGTAAGTTGTAGAGAGTTTTGGGGGGATGGTTTATGAGTAAATTGTCGAGGGTTTTCAGGATAGTTTTTGAGTAAGTTGTAGAGAGTTTTGGGGGGATGGTTTATAAGTAAATTGTCGAGGGTTTTCAGGATAGTTTTTGAGTAAGTTGTAGAGAGTTTTGGGGGGATGGTTTATAAGTAAATTGTCGAGGGTTTTCAGGATAGTTTTTGATTAAGTTGTAGAGAGTTTTGGGGGAATGATTTATGAGTAAATTGTCGAGGGTTTACAGGATAGTTTTGATTAAGTTGTAGAGAGTTTTGGGGGGATGGTTTATGAGTAAATTGTCGAGGGTTTTCAGGATAGTTTTGATTAAGTTGTAGAGAGTTTTGGGGGGATGGTTTATGAGTAAATTATCGAGGGTTTTCAGGATAGTTTTGATTAAGTTGTAGAGAGTTTTGGGGGGATGGTTTATGAGTAAATTGTCGAAGGTTTTCAGGATAGTTTTGATTAAGTTGTAGAGAGTTTTGGGGGGATGGTTTATGAGTAAATTATCGAGGGTTTTCAGGATAGTTTTGATTAAGTTGTAGAGAGTTTTGGGGGGATGGTTTATGAGTAAATTATCGAGGGTTTTCAGGATAGTTTTGATTAAGTTGTAGAGAGTTTTGGGGGGATGGTTTATGAGTAAATTATCGAGGGTTTTCAGGATAGTTTTGATTAAGTTGTAGAGTGTTTTGGGGGGATGGTTTATGAGTAAATTGTCGAAGGTTTTCAGGATAGTTTTGATTAAGTTGTAGAGTTTTGAGGGAATGGTTTATAAGTAAATTGTCGAGGGTTTTCAGAATAGTTTTTGAGTAAGTTGTAGAGAGTTTTGGGGGGATGGCTTATAAGTAAATTGTCGAGGGTTGTCAGGATAGTTTTTGAGTAAGTTGTAGATAGTTTTGGGGGGGGGGGGGGATGGTTTATAAGTAAATTGTCGAGGGTTTTCAGGATGATTTTGAGTAAGTTGTCAGAGTTTTGAGGGAATGGTTTATAAGTAAATTGCCGAGGGTTTTCAGGATAGTTTTTGAGTAAGTTGTAGATAGTTTTGGGGGGGGGGGGGGGGGGGATGGTTTATAAGTAAATTGTCGAGGGTTTTCAGGATGATTTTGAGTAAGTTGTCAGAGTTTTGAGGGAATGGTTTATAAGTAAATTGCCGAGGGTTTTCAGGATAGTTTTTGAGTAAGTTGTAGAGAGTTTTGAGGGAATGGTTTATGAGTAAATTGTCGAGGGTTTTCAGGATAATTTTTGAATAAGCTGTAGAAAGTTTTTAGGATGATTTTTAGTAAATTTCGGAAAGTTTGGGAATGTTAATGGGTTAGAATTTTGGAGTGTTTTCTGAATAATATGTAGAGTTTTTAGCATAGTTTTTAGGCAAATCGTAGAAATTTTTCGAGATAGTTTTTGAGTAAGTTGAAGAGAGTTTTCGGTATAGTTTTTTTTTTTTTTTTTTTTAAGTAGGATGTAGAGAGTTTTCGGGATGGTTTTTAAATAAACTGTATAGATATTTGGGATGTATTTTGTGAGCTATTTTAAGTTAGTTTGTCAAAGGTATGTGGGTTTGTTTTTAAAATTTTTAGAGGTAGTTTTTAGAGTTGTTGTGGGGTGGTTTATAGTTTTTTATTTTTTGTAGACACGTTTTAAGGTGTAGTTTGTCTCTGAAGTGTATAAGGAACAGTTTTGCTGTGATTTGAAGTCAGTTTTGGAGTGGCTAGAAAATATTTTTTCTATGATGTGCATATACAATTATCTAGAACAGGGCTCTCCAAACTTTCCAGCCTTAGGGCCATACTGATGGGGTCTTTCCAGCCTTAGGGCCATACTGATTACTCCAGTAAGTTCCGAGGGCCAAGATGGCAACACTGCATATTATTAATTTTCCTGTATTAATTGTTATGTTTATTTGTTATTAAATGTTATTATTAATTGTTGCTTTTGTGTGTGATTTAGCAGAATGGAAAAGAAGCGAAAAATTGATAGTGAATGCAGAAAATTCAAAGATCAGTGGAACATTCAGTATTTCGTAATTGAGTCCAGTAACAAGGCGCTATGTTTGATTTGCAATGAAAGCATAGCCGTTCTCAAAGAATATAACATGAAACGTCATTATGAAACAAAACATTCTCAAAATTACTCAAAATATACAGGAATTGTGCGGACAGAAAAATTCGAAGCTTTGAAGCGCGGATTGAAATCGCAGCAATCTTTATTTACAAAAGTCAAAACTGAACAAGAGGCGGCAACTCGTGCCAGCTTTCGTGTGGCTCTTGAAATTGCAAAACGTGGAAAACCATTCACCGATGGAGAAATGATCAAGGAATGCATAATTGCAGTAGTCGAAGAAATGTGCCCTGAAAAGGTAAATTTATTAAAAACTGTCAGTATGTCAGCAAACACTGTGGCTCGAAGGGTAGAAAACATCGCTGAAAATATATCCTCTCAACTGTTCGACAAAAATGGACATGTTGAGTGGTTTTCTTTGGCCTTGGATGAGTCAACGGATGTGTCAGATACTGCTCAGGTGTTGATTTATATTAGAGGAGTAGATAAAAGCTATGAAGTGCACGAAGAACTTCTTGATATGTATAGTATTCATGGCACAACTACTGTGATGTGGATGAACTTAAAAAAATAATTAAATATGAGTGATTGAATATTAATTAATTTATTTTTCTATTGTTTTTTGACCAAGAAAAGGTAAATTCATTCTATCAAGAGATATGTAAATTTTGTTCGTTCAATTTTAATTTTAATTTTAGTTTTGCTTGGCTTGCATGTAAATATTCTTAAGGAAGAGAAATAAACTTTTTTTTCTTTTATAAGTGCAGACATCTTTTGTTTGATATAAATTTCTATAAAATTATTTAAATAGCAAAATAACAATGGCGACGAGACTTTCGTTCGAACCTTATGTAATGAAAGAAGAACCTTTTGAAAATTATATTCAACGATTCAAACAGTACATTTTTGTGAATGAAATTGAAGGTAAGAAGATTGTTCCTTTTTTTATTATGTCTATTGGACCAAATACTTATGGTATTCTGAAAGAATTGATCTCACCTAGAGATGTTTGTGCATTAGAATTCGAAGAAATTGTTAGTGTTTTACTTACTCATTTTACACCTAAGCTAAATATCATTTTTGAAAGATATGAGTTCAGCCAATTGATTCAGGAACATGGCGAAAAAATAGAAGAATATGTCCTTAAATTAAAAAAACAAGCTAATAAATGTAATTTTGGCTTAAATATTGAAGAACACCTAAGGGATAAATTCATTGCAGGAGTTTCTAATCAAGTTATTTTGAAAAGATTACTGCAAGAGCCTGAGCTCACTTTTAATATGGCAGTAAATATTGCTACCACAATAGAATCGGTAGATTGTAATGTGTTGAAAATGAAGTCTTATGCTGAAACTAAAGAAATAAACAAATTACATTCTAAATGCAAGCATTGTGGAAAGATGAATCATCATTCGGACAGATGTTTTTTTAGAAATTCTTTCTGCTATTCTTGTAAACAATTGGGACATATATCGACTGTTTGTCATTCAAAATCTAAGAATGGATATTTTCAACCAAGAAAGAGAGGAGTGTCTAGTGAAGCGTCTGCCCACGGAGAATCATTTTCGGGAAAGAATGGTGAGTCCATCAATAATATAGAATATTTGACTAATAAATTTGAGAGTATTTTGTATGTCTTCGACATAATATTCTTAGCAGAAATTGACACTGGTGCGGCTTTAACAACTATGTCAAAAGATCTATTTTTAAAATATTTTGAACATGTTAAATTATTTCCGTCTAAATGTTATTTAACCGATTATCAAGGAAAGGGCATTTCCTCTATTGGAGAATGTAAAGTAAAAGTAAGATATAAAAATAAAATAGGCCATTTAAACTTAATAGTAACAAATATTGAAAATAATAAATTTCTCATAGGAAAAGACTGGATAGTATATTTTGATATGGTACAGATTAATGTCCAACAAAATAATAATTTTGATGCTAATTTTATTTTTAATAAATATTATAAACTTTTCGAAGACATAGTCTTGCCAATAAAAGATATTTCCGTACACATTAATGTAAAAAATAATTTTGCGCCAAAATTTTATAAATTTAGACCTGCTCCCTTTGCTATTAGGACTTTAATTGAAGAAGAACTATTATTTTTATTAAATAATGATATTATTGAAAATGTAGTGGATAGCCCAATAGCTTCACCGCTGGTATGCGTCCCTAAGAAAAACGGCAAAATTAGAATTTGTGCGGACTTTAAGAGAACCTTAAATCCATTTATCGAGGATGTTAAGTATCCGATACCGAACATCGATAATGTTTTACATTCATTTTTTGGTAAAAGTATATTTAGTAAAATTGATCTTTCAAGCGCATATCATCAGATACTTCTAGACGAGGAATCTCAAAAATTGACAGTTATTTCTACCCATAAAGGCCTTTTTAAATATAAAAGGCTGCCCTTCGGTATCAAGTCCGGAGCGACTATTTTCCAAAGAACTATGGACAATATTTTTTCCGGTCTTAAAAATGTAATAATATATTTAGACGATATTCTTATAGCATCGTCTGATGTAAATGAGCATATTTCAGATATTGAGACAGAGTCATGAATAAATTATCTGATTTTAATTTTTCAATTAATAAAGAAAAATCTTTGTTTTTTGTTGATGAAATCAATTATTTGGGACATAGAATAAATAAAAATGGAATCTATCCCCTTGAGGATGTTTTGGACAGTATAAAAAAATGTCCTAAACCGAGTAACATTTCAGAATTGAAATCTTTCTTGGGCATGTTGTCATTCTACAGTAAATTCGTTAAAAATTTATCCATACATGCAAATCCTTTATTCTCTCTATTGAAAAAAAGTTATAATTGGAATTGGAAAAAAGAACATGATCAGGCTTTCGAAAAATGTAAAAATTTGATTAGTACAAAAACTTGTTTGACGCATTATTCGCAAGATTTACCTCTTTATGTTACTTGTGATGCATCAAATTATGGTATTGGAGGATATATTTCCCATATTGTAAACGGCATTGAGAAACCAATTACTTTTGTTTCAAGAACACTAAATGACACAGAAAAGAAATATTCCCAGATAGAAAAAGAAGGGTTATCAATATTCTTTACCTTAAACAGGCTAAAACAATTCCTTTACGGAAGAAAATTTATTATTAATACAGATCACAAACTATTACTAGCCATTTTTGGCGATAAAAATAATTTACCAGCCTTAGTGGCAAATAGATTACATAGATGGTCACTCTCAATATCAAATTTTAATTTTGAAATTAAATATACTAAGGGAACTGAAATACCTCTTGCGGATTTTCTTTCAAGATTTCCAAATCCTGAGAAAGGGGAGAAGGAAGAGGATATGGGAGAAATATTATTAATAGAAAATTCGATATTAGATTACGTCTTGGTATCGTACAAAACCCAAGAAGATCCAACTCTTAGAAAACTATATAAATTAGTCAAGTACGATAAGTATGATGTTGACTCAGAGGTAGATATAAAACCTTATAATAGAATTAAAAACGAGATAACAATAGTAAGAAATTGCCTATTTTTCGGAAATAGAATGATCATCCCCGATTCCTTAAGAGAATATGTTTTGAAAATCATCCATGAAAATCATATTGGAGTAAATAAAATGAAAACTCTGGCCAGAAGTTCTGTCTATTGGCCGGGAATGGATGAGCAAATTGAGAAACTGTCTAAAAGCTGTAGCACTTGTATGGAAAACACATCAAAGCTGCCAAAACAGGAATTCACTGAGTGGACTCCACCAAACAAAGTTTGGAAGAGAATTCATCTCGACTATTTCTATTTTGCGGGAAAAACTTTTTTGATATTGGTGGATGCGCATTCTAATTGGATAGAATGTCAAATAGTTCCAAATACATCGGCGGGATTCTGCATAGACTTTTTGAGAGAATGTTTAGCGAGATATGGTATCCCGGAGGTGGCGGTAATGGATAATGGGCCCCCGTTTAGAAGTTATGAAATAAAGACATTTTTCGAAAGAAATGGCATACATGCGATGTTTAGCCCCGCTTACCATCCGGAGAGCAACGGACTAGCGGAAGTGTCTGTAAGAGAGATAAAAAAAGCTATGAAAAGAATTATTCCGGAGGAAAGAGAATTACCCCTTGAGTTTGCTTTGATTAAGGCTTTATATGCATATAGATTGAGTCCTTTGACTAGAACGGAAAAATCCCCTGCTGGAATATTTTTAAATCGCGAGATTAGAACGAAGATTTCCATGTTGAGCAAGAAATCAGTAAGAGTGGGGAGATTGAAAAATAAAAAACAGAACAATAGCTACAAAATAAATGATAGAGTAAGATACAGATGGATGGAAAGAGGAAAACCGAAATGGATGTTTGGGATTGTAAAGAGAATAGTGGGAAGCAACAGCTGTATGATAGAAACTGATGGAATAGAAAGGAAAGTACACACTAACTATATGAGGAGAAGTATGGAGAGAAAGGATGTTTCGTCATCAGAAGAAGGAATAAGCTACCCAAGGCCTCAGACGTCAAGTCCCCTGACTCCTGCTACAATAGTAGCAGAATCTACACCTGGACCACCGACTGAATCTACACCTTCCCGGAGATATCCACTACGAGAGAGGAGACCACCGGATAGATATGTACCTTAATGAGTATTGCTATCTTAAAAAAGGGGGAGTTGATGTGGATGAACTTAAAAAAATAATTAAATATGAGTGATTGAATATTAATTAATTTATTTTTCTATTGTTTTTTGACCAAGAAAAGGTAAATTCATTCTATCAAGAGATATGTAAATTTTGTTCGTTCAATTTTAATTTTAATTTTAGTTTTGCTTGGCTTGCATGTAAATATTCTTAAGGAAGAGAAATAAACTTTTTTTTCTTTTATAAGTGCAGACATCTTTTGTTTGATATAAATATCTATAAAATTATTTAAATAGCAAAATAACATACTGGTACCGATATTTTTAAAGGAGTTGAAATGGCCATTAATAAAAAGAACCTTCGATGGAAAAACTTGAAATGTATTACAACTGATGGAGGCAAAAACATGAGTGGGAAAGATAAAGGAGTGGTCGCTCTTGTGTCAAAGGCTGTAGAAAATGACGGCGGCTCAAAACCATTAGTCTTACATTGTATCATTCATCAACAGTCTTTGTGCGGAAAATGTTTGGATATGTCTGACGTTCTGAAACCAGTCATATCAACTGTTAATTTCATCAGATCTTTTGGGCTGAATCACCGACAATTCCGACAATTTATTGCAGAGATTGGAGAAACAGACTTACCTTATCATACTGCCGTACGCTGGCTTAGTTGTGGGAAAGTCCTTCAGCGCTTTTTTGAACTTCGAGCAGTGATCGAAATTTTTTTGAATGAAAAGCACCGCCCTCTTACTGAATTACAAAACAACGCATGGCTATGGAAGTTAGCATTCTATGTTGATTTGACAAAACATGTGAACGAACTGAATTTGAGATTGCAAGGAGAAAACCAGCATCTTCCTGATTTATACACTAATATCAAGTCATTCCGGATGAAATTGATACTGTTTCAATTACAACTACGAAGTAAATGTTTTTCACATTTTAAAACATGTGAAATATTCAGCCACACTACTGAGACTGAGTTTCCTATCGATTTTGCAATCGAAACTTTGAGTGCTTTGAAGATAAATTTTGATACTCGTTTCTCGGACTTTGATGCCATTGCGAATCAAATTAAGATTTTTCAGAATCCTTTTGATGCTGACATTGAAACCCTAGCCCCGGAACTTCAAATGGAAATGATTGATCTTCAGTGCAGTGATATAATTAAGAACAAATATGAAAACTCATCTTTGTTGGAATTTTATAAGAGTCTTCCACTGACACAATTTGATAATTTGCATAAATTTTCTCGTGGGCTGTTTTCCGTTTTTGGTACTACTTATTTGTGTGAGAAAACCTTCTCCAAAATGAAGTACACAAAAAATGTATACAGATCTAAATTAACTGACGAGCATCTTAAATCTCTTTTAATAATTGGTACAAGTAAAATTAGTCCACAACTACAAACTATTGTCGGTGTAAAATCTCAATTACATACATCTCATTAGCATTTCATATGTCATGTTATAAGGTATGTGTTGTTCATTACTTACAATGTATAAAATGTAAGTTGGATTCATTTCAATAATTTGTTAGTTATTATATGCTGAAGTTAAATTTACTGCATAAATTATACATGTCTTTACTCATTACCATTCTGTGTTTCTTTATCCAACTTATCACAAACATTTTATTTGCTATAAAAAATATTTGTTCTCTAAAAGGAGTTTTCAAGTATGTCTCCGCGGGCCGGACAAAATCTGTCTGCGGGCCGGATGTGGCCCTCGGGCCGTAGTTTGGAGACCCCTGATCTAGAACACTGCCCATATAGACAAATAATAGTAGAAATATGGAGTGCTAACAACAGAAAATTTACGCTATTCAAATAAAAAGTAGAAAGACACAGGTGCAAACATTTACAGCAACGGGGAGTGGCGGAAAGTTCTAAATGCGTTGAAAACCTACAGAAACTGTATAAAATGGTGCATAGACAGGGAGAAAAGGTTGTATTAGAAAGTCAAAGTGTATCGTTTATTAACATCAATGACTCTGAAGATGAATAAAGAACATTTGTAAAATATGCCATATATACTGATCTAGAAGCACCGTATGCCTGCATGTCTAGAAAGTGTCCAGGGTTTCACGCCTAGAAAATGCTCCTGTCTAAACGTCTAGAAAGTGTCCAGGGCTAAACACCTAGAAAATGTTCCTATCTACACGTCTAGAAAGTGTCCAGGGCTCCACACCTAGAAAATGCTTCTGTCTACACGTCTAGAAAGTGTCCAGGGCTACACACCTAGAAAATTCTCCTGTCTACACGTCTAGAAAGTGTCCAGTGCTACACGCCTAGAAAATGCTTCTGTCTACACGTCTAGAAAGTGTCCAGGGCTACACACCTAGAAAATTCTCTGACTACACGTCTAGAAAGTGTCCAGGGCTACACACCTAGAAAATGCTCCTGTCTACCCATCTAGAAAGTGTCCAAGGCTACACACCTAAAAATACTCCTGTCTACACGTCTAGAAAGTGTCCAGGGCTACACACCTAGAAAATGCTCCTGTCTACATGTCTAGAAAGTGTCCAGGGCTACACGACTATAAATGCTTCTGTCTACACGTCTAGAAAGTGTCCAGGGCTACACACCTAGAAAATGCTCCTGTCTACATGTCTAGAAAGTGTCCAGGGCTACACACCTAGAAAATGCTCCTGTCTACATGTCTAGAAAGTGTCCAGGGCTACACGACTATAAATGCTTCTGTCTACACGTCTAGAAAGTGTCCAGGGCTACACACCTAGAAAATGCTCCTGTCTACATGTCTAGAAAGTGTCCAGGGCTACACGACTATAAATGCTTCTGTCTACACGTCTAGAAAGTGTCCAGGGTTACACACCTAGAAAATGCTCCTGTCTACACGTCTAGAAAGTGTCCAGGGCTACACACCTAGAAAATGCTCCTGTCTACATGTCTAGAAAGTGTCCAGGGCTACACGACTATAAATGCTTCTGTCTACACGTCTAGAAAGTGTCCAGGGCTACACACCTAGAAAATGCTCCTGTCTACATGTCTAGAAAGTGTCCAGGGCTACACGACTATAAATGCTTCTGTCTACACGTCTAGAAAGTGTCCAGGGCTACACACCTATAAAATGCTTCTATCTACACGTCTAGAAAGTGTCCAGGGCTACACACCTAGAAAATGCTTCTGTCTACACGTCTAGAAAGTGTACAGGGCTACACACTTATAAAATGCTCCTGTCTACACGTCTAGAAACAGTGTCCAGGGCTACACGCCTATAAAATGCTTCTGCCTACACGTCTAGAAACTGTGTCCAGGACTACACACCTAGAAGATGCTCCTGTCTACACGTCTAGAAACAGTATCGAGGGCAACACGCCTAGAAAATTCTCCTGTCTACACGTCTAGAAAGTGTCCAGGGATACACGCCTAGAAAATGCTTCTGTCTACACGTCTAGAAAGTGTCCATGGCTACACACCTAGAAAATGCTTCTGTCTATACGTCCAGAAAGTGTCAATGGCTACACACCTAGAAAATGCTCATGTCTACACGTCTAGAAAGTGTCCAGGGCTACACACCTAGAAAATGCTACTGTCTACACGTCTAGAAAGTGTCCAGGGCTACACCCCTAGAAAATGCTCCTGTTTAAACGTCTAGAAAGTGTCCAGGGCTACACACCTAGAAAATGCTCCTGTCTACACGTCTAGAAAGTATCCAGGGCTACACACCCAGAAAATGCGCCTGTCTACACGTTTAGAAACAGTGTCCAGGGCTACACACCTAGAGAATGCTCCTGTTTACACGTCTAGAAACAGTGTCCAGGGCTACACCCCTAGAAAATGCTCCTGTCTACACGTCTAGAAAGTGTCCAGGGCTACACCCCTAGAAAATGCTCCTGTCTACACGTTTAGAAACAGTGTCCAGGCCTACACACCTAGAGAATGCTCCTGTTTACACGTCTAGAAACAGTGTCCAGGGCTACACCCCTAGAAAATGCTCCTGTCTACACGTCTAGAAAGTATCCAGGGCTACACACCCAGAAAATGCGCCTGTCTACACGTTTAGAAACAGTGTCCAGGGCTACACACCTAGAGAATGCTCCTGTCTACACGTCTAGAAAGTGTCCAGGGCTACACCCCTAGAAAATGCTCCTGTCTACACGTCTAGAAAGTGTCCAGGGCTACACCCCTAGAAAATGCTCCTGTCTACACGTCTAGAAAGTGTCCAGGGCTACACACCTAGAAAATTCTCCTGTCTACACGTCTAGAAAGTGTCCAGGGCTACACACCTAGAAAATGCTCCTGTCTACACGTCTAGAAAGTGTCCAGGGCTACACACCTAGAAAATGCTCCTGTCTACACGTCTAGAAAGTGTCCAGGGCTACACACCTAGAAAATGCTCCTGTCTAAACGTCTAGAAAGTGTCCAGGGCTACACACCTAGAAAATGCTCCTGTCTACACGTCTAGAAAGTGTCCAGGGCTACACCCCTAGAAAATGCTCCTGTCTACACGTCTAGAAAGTGTCCAGGGCTACACCCCTAGAAAATGCTCCTGTCTACACGTCTAGAAAGTGTCCAGGGCTACACACCTAGAAAATGCTCCTGTCTACACGTCTAGAAAGTGTCCAGGGCTACACACCTAGAAAATGCTCCTGTTTACACGTCTAGAAACAGTGTCCAGGGCTACATCCCTAGAAAATGCTCCTGTCTACACGTCTAGAAAGTGTCCAGGGCTACACACCTAGAAAATGCTCCTGTTTACACGTCTAGAAACAGTGTCCAGGGCAACACCCCTAGAAAATGCTCCTGTCTACACGTCTAGAAAGTGTCCAGGGCTACACACCTAGAAAATGCTCCTGTTTACACGTCTAGAAACAGTGTCCAGGGCTACACCCCTAGAAAATGCTCCTGTCTACACGTCTAGAAAGTGTCCAGGGCTACACACCTAGAAAATGCTCCTGTCCACACGTCTAGAAAGTGTCCAGGGCTACACACCTAGAAAATGCTCCTGTTTACACGTCTAGAAACAGTGTCCAGGGCTACACCCCTAGAAAATGCTCCTGTCTACACGTCTAGAAAGTGTCCAGGGCTACACACCTAGAAAATGCTCCTGTCTACACGTCTAGAAAGTGTCAAGGGCTACACACCTAGAAAATGCTCCTGTCTACACGTCTAGAAAGTGTCCAGGGCTACACACCTAGAAAATGCTCCTGTTTACACGTCTAGAAACAGTGTCCAGGGCTACACCCCTAGAAAATGCTCCTGTCTACACGTCTAGAAAGTGTCCAGGGCTACACACCTAGAAAATGCTCCTGTTTACACGTCTAGAAACAGTGTCCAGGGCTACACCCCTAGAAAATGCTCCTGTCTACACGTCTAGAAAGTGTCCAGGGCTACACACCTAGAAAATGCTCCTGTCTACACGTCTAGAAAGTGTCAAGGGCTACACACCTAGAAAATGCTCCTGTCTACACGTCTAGAAAGTGTCCAGGGCTACACACCTAGAAAATGCGCCTGTCTACACGTTTAGAAACAGTGTCCAGGGCTACACACCTAGATAATGCTCCTGTCTACACGTCTAGAAACAGTGTCCAGGGCTACACACCTAGAAAATGCTCCTGTCTACACGTCTAGAAAATGTCCAGGGCTACACACTTTGAAAATTCTCCTGTCAACACGTCTAGAAAGTGTCCAGGCCTACACACCTAAGAAATGCTACTGCTACACGACTAGTAAGTGTCCAGGGCTACACACCTAGAAAATGCTTTTGTCTACGCGTCTAGAAACAGTGTCCAGGGCTACACGTCTAGAAACGATCTGGGTCTATGCGTCTAGGAACATTTCATCTCTACACGTGCAGAAACAACCCAGGTCTAATTGTCTAGAAAGTTATCATGTCTTAGCGTGTTGAAGTATCCTTGGTTTTCATGTCTTGAAACATTCATGGCTGCTTATGTAGAAATTATTTCAATTTTTCCTTCACAAGATGTTAAAGCACCGTTAGGTTACTTGCACTAATTGGTGGGGTTGAAAAACAAATAAAACAATATAACTTTTTAATTAAAAGATATGAACTTGGAATCTAGGAGGTGAACAATTTTTTTCTGATAATTCAACCATCTACAAGGTGTATCCATAAATATTGAGACCGGTCAAAATCAAAGAAAAATTGATATGATAATTTTTTTTTTTGAAGTCTATTAAAAAAAATAGAAGGCTTCAGCTACACTGCGGTATATCACATCACGTGATTGCGCGCGCAGTCGATAAATTGTAAGCTTGTAAAAAGAACGCCTTGTATGACAATTTCTAATTTCTAATGGATAGAAAATTCAAACAACGACTTTGTGTGACTACCTAAAGTTGTTGCAAAATCGGTCTCTTCCAAAAGTGGTCTCTCATCAGAGATTCTTTCATGTCGGGCAGAACCTTTGATGAGATACCACCTCCAGGAGAGGCAGGTTTAGACTCATTTTTAGATAGTCACTGATATTACACACATCATACAATGTACAATGAATATGGCGTCTCTGTCACCGCTGCAGAGTTTGGTGGAGAATCACCAGCGGGTCTCCTGCGACACCACATATTTCGTGATCTACGAAGAATACGTTTATTCCGATAGATGGCGCAAGCCATCAACAACTTTCAGTTTCACGATAAGGAGATGCCTTTTTCATAATAAATAACTTTAATTCTTAAATGTATAGTAAATTAGTAAAACAGATAGGTAAAACCAGGCTCCTAGAGCGCATCCTTAAATCACCAAATACCCGGGTTTAAATGTTAGATTATAATGTAAATGAAAATTCGAAACTATTATAGACGCGCATGATTCTTTTACAAATTGAGCAATTTCTACTGCCCTTACTGCAATGGAAAAATTAATGGGAGGGCCTGACTCATTAGTGGTGAACCACTTTACTGGGAGGGTTCACCACTGATGAACCAGGCCCTCCCATTAATTTTTCCATTGCAGTAAGAGCAGTAGAAATTGTTTAATTTGTAAAATAAAAGTCAATGTCTGTTGTCTGTTTTGTGATAAACTCAAAAGCAACTGAACCAATTGGTACCAAATTTTGCATGTCGCTTTTTATAAACCTGAGGCAAAGTTTCGGCTACATTTTGGTTAGTATTTTTGGCTATTTATTTTTTTCATTTGGAGAACTTTTTTTACGCGGAGTAAATACGAGGCGAAGCAACAACACCAGGCCAATTAAGCGACCAATGAGCGTTCAGCCTTTCTTTTTTTTTTTTCAAGTTGCTTGCGTACTTTTTTTTAAAATATCTTTTTATACGAGTGTTACTTTTTTTTACAAAAGTATTTAGTATTAAGAGAGAAATTTATATTACTAAGTTACGGTAAGTGCACACAATGCAATTTTAAAAAACTTTCACAAAAATTAGCGTTACTGTATGTAAATAATGGCTTTCGTATTTTTTATTAATTTTTTTTCTGGCCTTTGTTTTTTTTTTATCTCTTTTTAAAAAATCGTTTAAAATGCAGTCGCAGTCATTAGCAAACACAAATGTTTGCTTAATTTCCATGTGCTGTTTTATTTTTTTAAAGAAAAATATTTACATGCCAGTATTTTGGTTTAATTTTTTTATAAACCTATTTTTTCTTATTCTTACTGAGAAGATGGACATCGCAGTCACTCACTCGACTCGGGCAATTTCAAGGGTTAATTCGCTTGGGCGGGTACCTCAGGGGTTGGGTGGAAAAGCTGCCATCTATTGATTTTGAAACAACTAAATGGATTGTAAAAAATAATGATATCAAATTATCTAAACACTAATATAATACAATTTTTGCCATCACACACACTTTTTGCCTATGGTTTATGGGTTACTTCTGTATTGCTATTCTATGGCACTTCTACTATTTATTATTGATGTAGTTTCAGTATGAAGGAAATTGCACTCGGGGGATTCTCGGGCGAAGCCGGGTCATTCGTCTAGTATAAACAATAACGTTTCCTATTTAAAATAAGAGATTGTTACAATACCTTGTCTCCTTTATTTTACCCGATTACAACAAGGTTAATTAATATATTAACAAGACAAACTTATGCAGAATTTCCTAAAGAAAAGTACAGTGTTGCCGACTGCCCAACCATAAAGAAAAATTAATGAATAATCAAATATTTTACACAAATAAACACATGTTACACAGACGCGATATCCCCACAAGGGATGCTTGCGTCAAGAAACAACACTAAATTCAGATACTTTATCACATGAACAATTGGATAATTACAAGGTTTGAGTAGAGTTTAAAGAAAAGAGGACATTAAAATCATACTTGATTTTACAACCAACCAATGAAACAAATATATATGGTAATTTAAACCAACAACCTTATTTTGTATATAATATAACAAGATTTTCATGTTTTATAATAGAAACACATCTATAAATAATTATACGCATTATTGACATGTGTCATTACATCACCATATGTAATGTACTTTGTACAAACTAAGGATAAATAAATAAAACTCTGTAATAGATTAAGAATTGAGCTGAAGCAAGAGATCGAGATAGAAGTCCAACGAGGTCTAAAGAGGAATTTGTCAGGTCATTGACAGAGTGTACAATATCGCTTCAGCACCACGCTCTTGTTGCATCCGCTGAAAGTCAATACTCTCGCATACTTCCTCTCTCGGCAAAGATATATAAGACCTCTGCCCAAGCTGAAAATATAGTCACTTCACCATCAGCCTGAGCCCTCGTCGGTTGTACCCAAGGTCCACCTCATCGACCATGTAGAACAGTAAGAACTCTTCTATCTCCATCTTGCTCCTAGGTCGACTTTTATCTGTTCACGTAACTTTCTTAATACAACTGTGTCTCTTCGTTTTTTTTGTGTGGACATTCCCAAGCTTTCCACTCTGCCTGGACCACGACTGCCTGTACTCTGTGAGAACTGTTAAAGATCTTCCAAGGTGCAGAGAGGTACTGGAAAACTCTCCACGCCCTGACTGTTCCTCTCGGTTACTACAGGTTTGCCCCTCTCGGTTACCACACCACAGCTTAAGACCCTCGGTTATCACATATATATACACACACACACACAAAGCTTTATTAAGACCACCGGTCTTATGCAGATTCACCACAGGAAGAAAGGAATCATAGATGGATCTCCTATACTCCAGACAGCGCAGCACCCAACAACAGCCTCCAGGTCCGACACATGTCCAATGGCCACTATTACATGTATATATACTTTAAAGAGACAAAGGTCGCCTCTCCCGTCAAAATAGACGTCAAACCTAGACGCCATCTATTGACCGTCACCGCAAACTAGCGGTCTCGGGTCGGTGACAAAGCCACAACACCAGCTTTGGCAAACTGAAAAGCGTCCACCTAGAGACCATGGTTTCGGGCTAATGGCGCTCGTCAGTCTAGGGCGGACTTTATTCCATGAGATCCACACGGGATCTAGTGGAATCTTGACAATCTGCCAAAGAGGTGTTTAGCTGGCAGAGTGGCTGGGCTAAATCTATGGCTAAAATATAGATGGAAATTTTGCCGGGAGGATATTGATTTAAAGAGACAAGGGTCGCCTATATATACATAGGTAAGAATTACGCATTTTCAAATAAATCAACAATAATAGTAGTTTATATAAAAAATAGACACTTCGGCCAGTTGGAGCTTTTTATTTTCTCAACGTTTCGACAAAATTTTTTTGTCTTCGTCAGGAGAATTAAATAAAAATAAACATTCGGCAAGGCGATTTATGGGATTAAATGCACAGAATGTGACAAAATTTATGTAGGAGAAACCGGCCGAAATTTAGAGACCAGAATTAAGGAACACCAACAGGGTTTATTGGGGAGAAGGGCGTTAAGCAAAATTGGGGAACATGCATTATTTTCAGGACATAGGCCAAATTGGAATGATATTGAGATATTTCACAGGAATATAAAATTTAAAAAGGGAAGATTATTTTTAGAGGGATGGGTATCACGAGAATTTGGGAAAAGAACTATAAATAATTTTGAAGATATTCCGCAACAATATTCTTCATTTTTAAATTTAAAAAGTAGTTAATAAGCTAGATAAAAATGGACATAATAGTTAGAAATCTATATAATTTTCTTTGTGATCATTATTATTATATTACTTTATTTATTTATTTTTACTTAATTTATTATAATTTTATTATTATATATTTTTATTTCCAAGATCATAGTCTTTGACGAGTTTAATATTTGTTATTTGACTCGCGCTTTAGATGTTGTACTAAATTCGAAAAATCACGTGAGAACGCCCTTGCAAACCTCAGAACAATTTTTAACGCCTTGCCGAATGTTTATTTTTATTTAATTCTCCTGACGAAGACAAAAGATTTTTGTCGAAACGTTGAGAAAATAAAAAGCTCCAACTGGCCGAAGTGTCTATTTTTTATATAAATATGAATGCCGGCCAGGCAGCCTCTATCTTTACGATAATAATAGTAGTATAATTATTTTTATATAGTCCAGTAACTTATGGACGCACCTTTTATCAACATAAATCAATTTTCCCCTCAATGATGTAGCTTTTAAAGAGCATGTTACCGTTTGGAATTCCAACATTTTTCCGTTCGAATTTTTATAATACCCAGTTTACAACGAACCATGGAAATTTTAAGGGATTGTTATCAAAAATTGGAGCTGTTGAAGACTCTAGCTGTCATTGTGGCAACGAATTCCAGGACTCGAGACACCTACTGCTGGAATGCCCATGACAAAAGTTACTAATTACGGATTAACACACAAAATTGCAATATACGGGGGCCTACCGTAAGAGTAACTTGAACACAATAAAACCGTACACGCAAAAGTATAACACAAAAAAAAAATAATAATTCACAATTAGTTAAATAAAAATAAAAAGTACTTATCTTTTATTTCTGCTTATGTAGGGATCGGACCGGGGTCACTCAGGGAATGCGTAGAGAACACCAAGCACGGAAAAAAAAATAAACGAAGAGAGCACTATAAGCGTCTCTGCACAAGATTTTAAATCACAATGCCACCACGCATTCCCTTCAACCCCCTTTATATACAAACATGGCCACATTCGTCCAATTAGAATGCTGGAGAGATCGGTTTACTTATCTGATAAAACAACGTTCTTCGCACTAAAGAAATAGGATAAGATAAGAGTGCGAATATTTGTCAATATAATTTGACAAAAGGTCTCTTTCCAAAAAAAAAAAAAAAACTAACCAATCTACCAAACATTTTCTTATTGTCCCGTAAGGAAAACCTCCCGCTATTCGGGAGGGAAAAGCTCACGGGAGCCATGTTATAAAGATACAAAAAAAAAAAAAACTAAAGAGAGGAGAAGTAGGCATCCAGGTCGTTCCATACAGGTGCCTTCCATCTTGTTCCTCCCAAAAAGAAAATAACCAAAGATCTGCGCAAACTACGTGAGTTACCATGAGCGATTACCAAGCACACACATATATAATATGCTTTAATAGACAGAGTTTAATGGGGACTAATAAGCTCTCATCTGGGATCGGCAGGGCGAGGATTTGGTCTCAGAAAATAAGGGCTGAAATGTGCCCTGTCGAACGCCCCATCGACCACTGTAGGTTCGTCATGAGAATCTCCTTTCTCCTGGTCGGGAACAGTCTTGGTCTCTAACGGTGGTGTGGACATCTCTCGGCGGGGAGAGATACGACAGGCACTCCCACCTTCCCGAGCCAAAGGAATCATCCTTCTCCGAGGATAGCACTCGCGTTTAGCAGCTGTGGGCTTTCTATGACGCATGCCCCTGAATGCCTTCATCCTGTCAATATGCACAACTTGTTCATCGTGCAAATTGACTCAGCGCACTCTGAAATTTACTTCAGACACCTTAGCTACCACACGGAAAGGTCCATAGAATTTTGCGGAGAATTTAGAGGACCCCTTGCCCTTAGGAACAGCCAACAATACCAAATCCCCCGTCTCAAAGGTTCTCACAGTCTGCGTTTTATACTTCTTGACTCGTTCATCATAGTTTTCAGACAGGAATTTCCTAACAGTTTCCCTGGCATCTTGCATTTCCTTCAATCTCTCCGCCAAGGATGGCTTTCTGAATTCGCTCACATCTTTATCGCTAACTTCATGATTGACTGCGTCGTAACCAAAGAGCATGTAGTGGGGGCTCTCACCTAACGCTGAGTGCACGGCATTATTGTACGCAGCAACCGCCGCACCGAGGTTGTCTTCCCAATTCCTGCTATTGGCATAGTGACGCAGAATGGAACAAATGGTGCCATTAACTCTTTCAACGATCGAATTGCAGGTAGGACGATAAGAAGTTGTGGATAACTTTTTAATACTATATAATTTACATATCTCTCTGAAAAGGTCTGACTCGAATGCAGCTCCACGGTCAGATAAAATTTCTTTGCACGTTCCATATCTGTTCACTATCTTATTGACAAACTCGAGCCCAGCAGTCTCTGCGGTACAATCCCTGACGGGGATAACCTCAGCGTACCTGGTAAAAGCATCAATGAACACGAGCAGGTATCTATTCCTGTTCCTAGACAAGGTAAGAGGACCCACGAAGTCTACGCATAACCTTTCGAAAGGGTAGTTAGCGGGTTGAATGGGCATATTAGGAGCTTTCTTAAGCCTACCATTGTTCTCGGCACACACTGGGCATGTCTTCACGTACCTACGTACATCAGACATGGCCCCCTTCCAATAGTAATGGCAAGACCGCGTAAAGTGTTTTCTCTACTGAGAGGTGCCCTCCTATGGGACTGTCATGGCACCTTTCCAGAATGGTATCGCGGAGAACTGGAGGTATTACGATTTGCTTCACCATCCTTCCCTTACGAGTGGGTCTACTGTCTGGACTGACCTTGACGAGATATCGGGTGGACTTGCTTATAAAATACGTGCCATCACCCTCTTCTAACTCACTATCAGTGCTCAGAGCCCTCTTGTAGATGTTTTTCCATACAGGGCAGTTCAGCATGGACTTCTCATAGTTGGGAATGGTAGTCACCCCTCCATAGACATCGACTACAGCAACCTCAGTATTATAGGTGTCGCGGGACAGCCAGTCAGCCATCGCATTCTCCTTCCCTTTTACATGGAAAAATGTTAATTCCCTGTCCTGTAGCATCAAGGCCCATTTCATGAGCCTACGATTTTTATTCTCTAGTGACTTAAGATATTGCAATGGTTTGTGATCACAGTATATCTCCACCTGCTGACCATAGATGTAGTAGTCAAACTGTTCAATTGCCATGATTATAGCCAGACACTCCTTTTCTATGGTGCTGTAGTTTAACTCGGCACCTCTGAACTTATGGCTGTAGAAACTAATAGGCTGCGGAGTGCCGTTCTTCAACTGTGATAACATACCGCCACATCCTATGTCGCTAGCATCAGTGAATATTAGGAACTTTTCCCTGTAGTCAGGATGAATTAGGATGGGTGCAGAGCTAAGACAAGTCTTTAGCTTGTCATATGCACGCTGCGCTGCCTCGTTCCACTCATACCTGGTGCCCTTCTTAGTCAACTCATATAAAGGGGCCGCTATTTCAGAGAAACCAGCAATGAATTTCCTATAGAAACCAACAGCTCCAAGAAAGCGTCTGACACCTGATACAGTTTTAGGAGGACTCATGTTTTTAATCTTTTCGATGTTGTTCTCCTTAGGATGAATGCCATCCTTGTCCACTCTGTGTCCTAAGAATGTCACTTCTTCCTGAAAGAGCTGGCATTTGCTCGGCCTCACTTGAAGCCCATATTTTCTAAGCCTGTCCAACACCTCAGTTAAGTCAGCCAGATGCTGCTCCAACGACTCCGAGTATATCAGAACGTCGTCAATAAAACATTGGCAATTCTTTCCCAATAGGCCGCTTAGGATACGATGCATTTCTCTCTGAAATACATTCGAAGATATCTTACAGCCCTGAGGAAGTCTCGACATCTCAAATTTTCCGAAAGGGGTTTGGAAAGCGAAGCATTTCGTTACGTTGCTATCCAGCTTCAGCTGATAATACCCACTGGCTAGATCCAAGGTACTAAAATATTTAGCACCTCCCACAGCTGCCATGGCGGTGTCTATCCGGATCATGGGATAATCTTGATTCCTTAATTTATCGTTGACCTGTCTAAGGTCCAGCACGAATCTCAAGGAACCGTCAGGCTTCTTGACAAGATGTACTGGACTGTTCCAATCAGATCTGGATCTTTTTATGATACCGCTCTCTAAGAACTTGTCTAAAAGTACCTTGTACGGCTCTAACAAACTATAGGGAATAGGATACTGCCGCCTAAAAGTAACGTCATTTATGTCAACGTCAATTTTTATTGGCGGAACCTTAGCTGCTTTTAACGCTGCGACATTTTCCACGAACATATCTGATCTTTGTTGCAGTATGTCGCGGACCAGCTGCTGATGTTTGCCATTAACTTGGCCAATATCTACCAGTTGCCAGTCTTCAGTCGCCGCAGACATTACATTGCATTCCTCCCACACAGGTGGCAAAGAAATGTTTAATCTCCTTATCTCCTTTATACCAAGAATACCGTCGTAGCCCTTATCTTCAAGTGGCATTAACCAGAAACTTATGTCTCCTAGTTCGACACCCTTATCTGTATTTACCCTACAGGTTTTTACCTTTGTCAATGTCTGGACGTGGCCTGTGACTGACACAATTTTAAGATTGTTAATAGCTTCGTCTCAGTCCTCATTCAGAACATTACACCTTTCTGAATCCATTATGCTAACTTGGCTTCCTGTATCGTATAACAGGTGCCAAGTATTGCCGTTTATTGATACTCTAACAATAGGCAGAGTTCCAACAGGATCCCGGTTAGAACGAACATTAACAATCTTAGCAATTGGTCGAATACCAGTGGCTGACTTCTGCCAACTCGAGCAAGCACTGGCCGTTTTGCCCGAGTTTAGTAGTTTAAAGCTCCTTTCTCCTTGCAAAACCTGGCAATATGCCCCAACTTCCCACAGCGGAAACATGTTAATTTATGCCTACCGCCATTTTTAGAAGAACCCGGCTTACTCTCGCTAAGCAGTTTAGTCAGCCTTTCTATTTCCTCCTTAAGGTCGTTAATGCACTTCTCTGACTCGTGCTTCGTCTTGCCTACTACAGCATTGAGCGTATCTAACCTTCCCTTCAGACTGCTAACCTCCTCTATGTCCGCCGCACATGCCCGTTGCTTAAAGTGGCAGCGGTTCTCTACACCATCCTCCATGGCCATAATTCTAACAGCCTCGTCAATACAGCTGACCCCACTACGGACAACAGGTTCCTTATACTTATCAAGAACATTGTCTACGAAAATATTGAACACTAAACTGCTGTCCAGATCGAAATCAATATCTCTCCTAGTGGCCATGAATCTTTCTCTAAACACATTAGGAGTTTCTCCTACACGTTGCTTAAGACCCTCTAATTCTTTTAAACATTCCCTAAATCCGCGCGTTTTTTCAGGAAATAAAATGCCTAATTTCTCTATAATGCTCTCTACACTACTGTCATTTTTTATGCCCATCTCTTCTATGCTAGCCCGAACTCTAGGCGACAAAGCCTCGAACATAAGCAGTGCTTTAACTTCCTTATTCCATTTACCTATGCTAGCTTTCAGCTCTACTTCCCTGATGAAAGCTTTTAGCCCCACTCCATTGAACGTAGAAAGTTTGATAGAATAGTTACTATCCATAATAACAGTAAGAAAGACAAAAATTACACACAATAATTAATTATATAAAAGATAATAAAAAAAACTCAAGGCCAAAATTACGGGAATATAGGCCAAGAAACTATCCTGGCAAGGCTCGCCAATGACAAAAGTTACTAATTACGGATTAACACACAAAATTGCAATATACGGGGGCCTACCGTAAGAGTAACTTGAACACAATAAAACCGTACACGCAAAAGTATAACACAAAAAAAATAATAATAATAATTCACAATTAGTTAAATAAAAATAAAAAGTACTTATCTTTTATTTCTGCTTATGCAGGGATCGGACCGGGGTCACTCAGGGAATGCGTAGAGAACGCCAAGCACGGAAAAAAAAAAAAAAACTAAGAGAGCACTATAAGCGTCTCTGCACAAGATTTTAAATCACAATGCCACCACGCATTCCCTTCAACCCCCTTTATATACAAACATGGCCACATTCGTCCAATTAGAATGCTGGAGAGATCGGTTTACTTATCTGATAAAACAACGTTCTTCGCACTAAAGAAATAGGATAAGATAAGAGTGCGAATATTTGTCAATATAATTTGACACCCACTCTTCTTCACCGCTAGACAACAGACAGTAAACAATGTTGTAGATCTATATCAATTTATAAATATATATATTTAACTATTTTTGTAAATATATTTATGATTATCTTTCAAACCGGAAAGGTTCAGGTTCCTAATATATATTATTGTTTCTCTTTTTATTTTTAATTACTTTTTCTTGTACAATATGTTTATAACTGTTTCTGTTTTAAAAAATGTAAATCGACGCAATTATCCCTAGCCGGGATATCGCGTTTTGTGTGTTGAAATAAATAAATAAAGAGCATGTAATTAGCATGTTATATTGAAGTGAAAGGTTAGAATCATTGGAAATATGAATTTGGAGCAAAATGATTAAGGTTCAAAATGAGGAATTACATTTTTTTTAATCTTTAATTTAAAAGGCATTGGATCAAAATATCATTTTTTTACCAATATTTCTCCGCAACAATATTGTTCATTTTTAAATTTAAAAACCTATATAAAAATTGTAAATACTAGTCTTTGACGAGTTTAATATTTGTTTTTGACTCGTGTTTTAGATGTTGTAATAAATTCGAAAAATCACGTGAGAACGCCCTTGCAATCTCAGAGCAATTTTAACGCCTTGCCAATTGCTTTATTTTTAATTATTTCTCCTGACGAAGACAAAATATTTTTGTCGAAACGTTGGGAAAAAAAAAAAAACTCTAACTGGCCGGAGTGTCTATTTTTCACCGAAATATTTCAGTTGGCTGAACGCCAACCTTTTTCAAGGTATTAAAACATATTAATGTGTTTTGAAAATAGAGCAATCCATAGATAAATCTTTAATTAAAAAGGCATATATTGGATCAAAATATCATTTATTTTACCAATATTTTGATCCAATATATGCCTTTTTAATTAAATATTAATATGTGTCAACAACAAACTCAGAGCCACATAACGTCAATAGAATTAAGTTTAAAAAACATATTTTTTCGCTTATATTCAATGGGAAGAAAATTTTTGATATATAAATTTATATTATGGACAAAAATATTTGTTAAAATAAATGATATTTTGATCAAATATATGCCTTTTTAATTAAAAAAAATATTGTAAATGTTCTAGGAAAATAGTTGCAGGAAGAAGGCCTCTTATTAATGAAATAAGGAAGAAGAAAATAGGCAACTGATAAGGCTCTATAGGAAGAATAAAATACAGGACTATAATAGAAAAGCTGATACAATGGAACCTAATGGAGATCGTTTAAACGACTTGAGGAATAAGAAACAATGACAAAATATAGGATCTAAATACTATATATAGCATCAAATAGTCCACCATACAAAGTGGCAGAAGAGAATGGGGAGAGTTCAGCCACAGGGAAGATTCATTCCCCCTCCCCCCAGCGGTCCGGAAGACCGCTTGCCCCTGACGCCTCTAGAAAGTAGATCGGGGGTCACTTCCGCGAGTCGCTGACCTTGACGTACTTAGAGCCCGGGCTGCTGGCGCCCTTCTCACTTCGCCATGTTCCTCCGCCACGCCGCGCCGCTCCTCCTGCTCGCTTGTTCCTGCCTGTCTGCCCCCGATGTGGACGTCCAGGTCGTTCCTGAGGACTTCCGTAATGAGATTGACACGGCACCGGACCTTAAGAGTGAGTGACATTCTTCTCCACTTCTCTCTGCCTGGCTCTTAGACAAAAGTCGATGACTCTGCAATGTTGTCTTTTGTTGTTCTGCAGCAACATTCCTATTGTACAGGGTCATTTGTTTAATTCGCAGCGATTATATTCGTGTTTTAAAATACAGTTAAACCCGTCTATAGCGCCCCCTCTTGGGACTCACCAAAATAGGGTGCTATAGACAGGTCACTTTTAATGTAAAATGTTTCAATTTCAATGTTTAAAATCTGGCATTATAGAAAGGAAGGCGTTATTTAAAGGGGGCGCTATAGACAGGTTTAACTGTATTATATTTTCTCACAAAATAAGTTTTTTTTTTTGTTTATTTAAATACTTGTTACTCTCCAGCATAAAAGTCTATCGTCTTAAGTAAGGTAAGCCTCTAAAAGAGCTAGATATGCCTGAAATTTTCAAAATCGTTTGAGATTTTTACCCGATTCTATTAATTTTGTCTACCATTTCGATTTCCTTCTTTTTCACGATGACAGTGCATTCAAGTAAATCACGTAGCAACTTTGAGGAAATCTACCACAAATATTTGCATTTATTCAACGAGTGAGAAATATGCAAATGATATTCACATAAAGACCTATATCGTGTATATATTTTATACTTTTTAATTCAAATTCTAAATATGGATTATGTAAATTACGTGTACTATTTTATCTATACTCTAACACAACGTTTGACTCATTCTGGTCTTCGGATCGCTTAAATAACTGAAAAAAATCGCTAAATGTAGTTTTTTTTTTTGTTTAACAACAACCGAGACGTAATAGATCGTACATTTAAAACAAGACATGTAGACCATAGGTATTTACGTAATCAAAAAGTAGGCAATATATATAGGTATACAAAAAGTAGACGAGAATTTATACAAAAAGTACAGTTAAACCTGTCTATAGCGCCCCCTCTAAATAGTGCCTTTCTCTCTATAGCGCCCGATACGTAGTACGATGCGATTTACATTAAAAGTGACCTGTCTATAGCACCCCCTCTCTATAGCACCCTATTTTGGCGAGTCCCAAGAGGGGACCTGCTATAGACAGGTTTAACTGTATACAAGAAGTAGATATTAAAGAACGACGTTTAACAAGTTTTACCGCAAATGTTTTTTTTTTTTTTTTTTTTTACAGAATGGTAATGATATCATATTGAAGATAGGTTACCACATTTTCATATAGCTGAGCTGTGGTAACCTGTCTTCGATATCACTGCCATTCTACAATAGTATTTCCAGACTGATTGGTTGACCCTGTTGATTTCTCATATACTTCAGCATGGTACATACTCTTTGGATAGCCACTCGACCAAAAAACGTCACGGAAATACGTTGGTGTGATGAAACTAAACTATCTTTATACCGAAAAAAAAAACAACTTATTTTCATAATCAGCCTCATTTAACAATGGAACACAAAGCCTGAAAATTACCGATCAAATCAAGATACTCGGAGTCTATTTCTCCTATTAAAAAAAGAAACAAAAACAAGATCAACTTTTCAAGTCACATAGAGGATATTGTATACCATAGGTATTTACGTAAGCAAAAAGTATAGACAATAAGTATATAAGTACACGAAAAGAATCCATAATGTGACTAAATATACTAGTGATACTCATGTTAATTTAGAACACCCGTAAAGATATTGTTACGTCGTACCCAGACGCTATTCGTGTACTTTGTCTACTCAGGATGCCACAAAGATACACAAGTAAGTTCGAAGGGATGCAGGTAAAGTTAGCGCTTTATTGTATCTCACTAAACAGAAGGATAACAATCAGTGGGATTTCATTTCATATTCGATATTCCTGTAGAAGGATTGTTATACCCGAAAGCTCGAAGTGTTGGCAATAACACATTTATCCATGGAGACTTGTTGTTGATTCTGATTGTGATCAAAGGATTCTAACCATTAAATATATGTTTTAACCTTTAGAAAAAATATCCTTTTATTAAAAGCTACATTTTTTTATGTTTCGAATCAGGTTTCCGACACGTTTTATCTGAATTTAGCTAAATGTTAGGAACGAATTCCAGCAAACCATTTCGATTTCTTAATTTAATCTGCCTTCTCATCCTTCTTACTCAAATATCAAACATTATTCGTCCTGTAGCATAAGCCGATGATATCGTTCTCTAGGCCACAAATATAATAGACTTGAGAAATTTAATACAAACACTTCTTCATGTGATAGACATTAGTGCGATGAAACTAAATTATCTTTATACCGAAAAAAAAAACAACTTTAACTTATTTTCATAATCAGCCTCATTTAACAATAGAACACAAAGCCTGAAAATTACCGATCAAATCAAGATACTCGGAGTCTATTTCTCCTATTAAAAAAAGAAACAAAAACAAGATCAACTTTTCAAGTCACATAGAGGATATTGTAGCTCAAAATGCAACAAAATAAATAACATTCTTTTCTTAATTTGCAAAAAATTCTTGAGGGTTTGACTATAAGTAAAAAAGTACAATTTATAAATCACCCATACGATTGAAAGCCACTTGTGCTAGCGAAATACGGTATCATATATTTCTATACGTTCTTTACAGAAACTTCATTCATTACAACATAATATCTCAGTGGTACATGGAACCATATCATACGAATGTTCACACCTCCATTCACATACACCTTTCATAAAAGACTATCTCAAATATAAATCAATATAATATGAACTGAAAAAACAAAATTTACCAAGAGGAATATTTACAACAATAATAAGGCGATGAAAAAGCTATTATTATGAATCATTTGTACCAATCCATTTATAATGCTAATTACACAATTCGTACTGTTTTTTCTGAACGGAATTCCTACATAGTTCCATTCAAATTTTATAGTCACTCAATTTGTCACATTACACGGAAGATTCCTGAAATACTTACATAAAAGAGGTCTATCAGAAACACCAAGTTGTTCCTGCGGAGAAACTGAACAAACTGCCCTTCACCTTATCTACCACTGTCCGAACTTTACAGAAGTGAAACATCGTTTGTTCCCTAATCTAAATCATTTAACTTTTTTTACATCATCCACTTTGTCTATATAAAATTTATGAACTCTGTCGAATAATACATATAAATTTGTAAATAATTATAAGTTCTAATTTGTTTGTTGTTTTTGTTTGTTTCCTCAGTAATAGACGCAAATATTTCAATATCACGCCTGGTTTTGATAAATAAAATTTAAAAAAAAATTCTTAATTTAATAAAATAATCCCTTCTAGCAATATTAAGGTGAAAATATCAGGATTTCAAAAAAAAAAACGTATCCCTGAGATATTCCCATCCCTGGAGACTTTTATTTTTCCGTTCATCATTACTCTTCACAATTCATCCTTTCATACTTCATCCCTAAGGATAGGAATAGTCGTTATTTCTCCTTAAAATAATTAAAAATTACGATTTTTCGTTCTGTAAAAAAAAAAAACATTTGCGGTAAAACTTGTTAAACGTCGTTCTATAATCATATCCGCATTATATTGTATTATTTAAAATCGTCCATAATATAAATTTATATATCATTTTTTTTCTTCCCGTTGAATATAAGCAAAAATCTTTTAAAACTTAATTCTATTGACGTTATGTGGCGCTGAGTTTGTTGTTGACACATTTTAAAATGTTATAATACCTTGAAAAAGGTTGGCGTTCAGCCAACTGAAATATTGGTAAAATAAATAATATTTTGATCCAATATATGCCTTTTTATTCAAATATTTATTTATGGATTGCTCTATTTTCAAAACAATATTGTATTATAAATTTCTACCTTAACATTTCGATTTGTATTCAAATGCTTGTTTTTCAATTTCAAAAATCCAAATGTTTTCCTAATGGTTTTGTTGTTATTTAACTCCCCATATTCTTTTGCTATCGTTTTTACCTTTCCTCAATGATGTAAAATATATCTCCTCCAGAGATCGACTATCCCTCTAATTTGCCATAAACTTTACAAAAATACTTTATCAGAAAGGATTCACCCTTTAATGAGGTACCACCACAGGGTGAAAAAAAAGGCCATGTTGTAAGGTGGATTCTTATAAGGTTTTCACTGTTTATATTTTGAAAATTACCATTACACAGCGAGAGAAAAAATCTCCACGAGAGATCACCTGTAAGACATGCATTTTCTTTGTTCTTCCTGGAAGTGGTCTCTTAGCAAATGAAACTGTAATTTTTGTCAATATCATATTGAAGTGTTGAGTCGATACTAAATTAGTGGTTTTCTGTCTACCGCCGGCAGGCCTGAGATGATAAAAACAAATTTCCAAATCTCTAGATTATTGTGACATGAGAAAACTAAGTGAGAGTGTGTGCTACAGCCCAACTGAGTGAACTGAAGTCCGTGGTGTCATGGCCTTCCCTCCTGCTCTCCTCACTGCTGGGTCTTGTGCTGTCCATGTGGCTGGTGGAGTCGCCCCACTCCCCTATGCCGTTACAGCCAGTGCCCAGCCCACCCGTGGGTAGCTTCCCACCCTCAGGCCACCGCACCGCCCGATCCGCCGACCCCCGAGCCGCCTCCCCCAAGCCCTGGCTAGCCGACCTCGCATCTGCCGCCCTCGATGCTCTAGACGTGGACGGCCTTTTATCCTCCCTGGATGACAACTCGGTCGATGGCGGTCGCAAGCGCCAGGCTCGCTCTCTGGACCAATCCTCTACTATGAGCCCTCTTCAGCGTGCACTATCCCGTGTCATTCACTTCCTCAGGTAAAAAAAACTGACTTATTTCTAATCATCCAGTAACACCTTCCTACACTCATTAATGCTTCCCAATTCTAGTGAGATAAAAACTCGAACACTCAGTTACTTAGATGATCTCTAGCTATTCACCACACACAATTACCTGTGATGTGATCGCTTGATTATCTTTACCGATGCTGATGACAGATTACTTTGAATGCCCAACTTAAATTGGATTGTTTATCTATCATTGGTTTAATGGGTCTAAGGCCGTCAAAATCTCTAATCAAAGTTAACGTTAAATTGTGAGACAATGAAAAAATGTGTTGAGGATTATCCTCATCGGCAATATGGGTCGTCAAAAGTAGAGCAATCTGGAGGTTAAACTGGAGGATCTGTTGAGAAGATTAATTACTAATGACAAGACCTTTTAAAAATTTCTTCCTCATATTTCAAGATAAGGTAGAAAATTGATTATTAAATGTCAAAATATCGTAAAATATTTTCATTATCATTATTAAATAGCGTAATACTGTACTGTCAAAAGGGAACCTAAAGGCTGAACAGATGTTTTTGACACAAATAGTATTCTTCTTCTTTCTTATCTCCACTCAATCATATTAGGGTATCGAGCTTGTAGTGCTTGAGACTTAACAACCACTATGACTGGGTGAAGTTGAATACGACTGCCTTTGTCATTAAGACTGGGAGCACTACTCAGTGGCAGGCCGACTTAGCTCCAAAAGAAATGGCCGCCTCTAACTTGAGGTACAGACGCCATGTGCAGCCGCTCCTAACATGGAGTACAAACGCTGCTCATCCTGTATCCCTGGAGCCCTTACAGGGTACTATCAGCCGGGCCAGCTGAGCCCAGATTTTTAAGCAAGCTTGTTACTGCTCCGCCTCCTCCTTTTTCATCCGGGCTTGGGACCGGCAAAGGCGCAGTTACACAAATAAATAACTTCGTCTGGTTCAACCTCCTACAAGTTTCATCTCAAGACAAGATTTGTATTTCTAGATAGAGAGAGTATGGTATTAGGTACATTTCTTAAGTGCAGTTCCTCTCATAACATGCCCATGTGTGATGTGCCCAGGACCTACGACTCCGATCTTGACGATAAACGCTCCGAGGTGGTCCATAACAACTTGGACTCCTGCGAGGACAACCCAGACGGCTGTAGAGACCAGAACCTGTAGTCCAGAAAATCCAGCTCCGTGTGTACATACTGTAGAAATATCACGCTACACTTCGACATAAATATTTATTTATTTATTTCACTCAACTCAGTCTCTCTCTTTGTTGTTTGTTCACAGAAGCGCGAAGAGGCTGTTCAGTTTATGCTTGCTCTTCAAGCGTTTCAAGTAGTTCTTGACATGCCTGCTGTGGTGGTCGTCGTCGTGGTGGTGATCCTCGTGGGAATCCTCGTGCGAGTGCTCGTGCGAATGCTCGTGCGAATGCTCGTGCGAGTGCTCGTGAGAATGCTCGTGCGAGTGTTCGTGTGAGTGCTCGTGTGAGTGTTCGTGTGAGTGTTCATGGGAATGGTGGTGGCCATGCTCGTGAGAATGATGGTGGCCGTGTTCGTGGGAATGGTGGTGATCGTGGTCGTGATCGTGGTGGTGATGATGATCATGATCATGATCGTGGTCGTGATCGTGGTGGTGATGGTGGTCGTGATCGTGATCGTGATGGTGGTCGTGGTCATGGTCGTGATGATGATGGTGGTGATGATCGTGGTGGTGATGGTGATCGTGGTCGTGATCGTGGTCGTGGTGATGATCATGATCATGATCGTGGTCATGGTGGTGATGATGGTTGTGGTCGTGATCGTGGTGGTGATCATGATCGTGATGGTGATCATGGTCGTGATCATGATCGTGATGGTGATCATGGTCGTGATCGTGGTCGTGGTGGTGCCCGTGGTGATGATGGTGATCGTGATCATGGTCATGATCGTGGTCATGATCATGGTCGTGATGATGACCATGGTGATGGTCGTTGTGGTGATGGGATCGGTGTAACTTGCTCAGCAAGCTCAGCTTGAGCTTGGCTAACTTGGAGCCCAGGCCGAAAGCTCCAAATCCCAGATTTCCCAAGCTGAACGCCATGCCGTCAGCAGCGAGGAGCACCACGAGTACAACAGCTGCCAGCTGTCCCTGCGCATACAGCCATATCTCAAAATCTACTCAGGGAAGTTTATCAGAGCTATAGTACAAGTCTAAGCGTGTGTAACTTGCACTAAGTGGGTTGGTATTACTCTTGAAGTGTAAGAATGGTCATGTGTTTGGTTCCAGTAGGCCTTCCCGGGTTTTTATAAGAAATGTCTTTCTTCCTATATATATTTATATATCAAAAAACGAAAGAAAAAAATAAAAGATAAAAAGATCAGGTGTTGAAATCAATATTAAAAATGGCATATCCTGACCAGGAGCACATGTGCTTTACAGAAGGCAGAGCGCCATCTGGTGGAACAGAAATCAACTAAACATTGATTTAGCCTGTTCCCTGATATTTGGCCAACTCAATTTCTTGATAAATCAAGAAAAGCCATCCACATATCAAGAAATTGAGTTGGCCAAATATCAGGGAACAGGCTAAATCAATGTTTAGTTGATTTCTGTTCCACCAGATGGCGCTCTGCCTTCTGTAAAGCACATGTGCTCCTGGTCAGGATATGCCATTTTTAATATATATATATATATGTGGTGAGGTGAGGTCTGGTAGCCTCTTGTAGAATCCTGTCGACTAGAAATGTGATTAAGGTCCTGTTGACTCTTGTAGAATTCTGTCGACTATGTGGAGAGGTATCCAGTCGACTTAATCTATCGTGTGAGTCCCTGTAACTCTCGCTATACTGTGTTGACCGAGAGGAACAGTCAGGATGGGGAGTTTTCCAGTACCTCTCTGCACCTTGTAAGACCTTTAACAGTTCTCACAGAGTACAGGCAGTCGTGGTCGAGGCAGAGTGGAAAGCTTGGGAATGTCCATACACAAAAAAAACGAAGACACAGTTGCACTAAGAAAGTTCCGTGAACAGATAGAAGTTGAGCTAGGAGCGAAAGATGGAGATAGAAGAGTTCTTACTGGTCTACATGGTGGATGAGGTGGACCTGGGGTACAACCGACGAGGGCTCACGCAGATGGTGAAGTGACTGTAAAGTGACTGTCAAGTGACTATTTTTGGCTAAAGACGGGGGCCTTTTATATATTTTCCGAGAAAGGGAGTTTGCATTTCAACAGATGCACACGAGGGTGGATCACGGATGAAATTGGACACTGGCGCCGTGGCAGTTTCCATTTTTAGACCTTGTTGTGGGAATTCTAAATCTATCTCGATTTTAGACCTTATGACTTCTATCTCTTGCTTCAGCTCAACTCTTAATCTATTACAGAATTTTATTTATTTATCCTCAGTTTGTACAAAGTACATTACATATGATGATGTAATGACACATGTCAATAATGCGTATAATCATTTACAGATGTGTTTCTATTATACAACATCAAAATATTGTTAGAAGTTATATACAATATGGAGTTGTTGGTTTAAATTACCATAGATGGGCCCCGGGAGTGAAAGGGTTTATCCGGGTTTAAGCGGGTAAAGCCTCTCTAACACAGGTAAGTAATTAAAATTTATTTTAATTAATTTAAAATTTGAGGGTTAAAAAGGGCTATAACAAGATGATTTGTTTGGATATATAAAAGTGAAATAAAAATGACATTTTTGTTTGATTTAAAAAAAAAGATGATTAAAATAAAATGACGACATAAAAATTCACATTCTAAGAGAATATTGGCGGGCGTTGGAATGGGTTAGTGGTTAAAGAATATGCAATTGTTAGGAATGCACATGTAAACCGAATACTTAGATCCAGGTGCAAAGCGAGGAAATAGACTTGAGCGTCTTCCTAGGCAATGTTTCACTTGCGATCCTATATAAGGGTTACCGTGCTTTGTCACAATTTAAGGGTTATTGGGTTAAAAAGTTGAAGAAATAGTTGTTCATTAATATGATTGGGGAAAGGAGTGAAATAGAGCCATGCGATAAGTAGAATTGTAGCGACAGTATGTGATCTGACTTGACTTGAAATCAAAGGTTGATTGTGGTCCGCTAGAGCTGAAAAAAAAAAGTTGAAAGTTGAAAAAAGTTAACGCTTTGTGCATGTGTTGGTGATGTGCTCTGCGGATGATTGAAATAAACTCTTGAAGCGTGTTCAGGCCAGAAGTTGGGATTTTTAAATCTGGGGAACTGTGTTCAAAGAGTTTGTTAAAATTACGAAATCAAAAAGAAATTGTCAAGCAGTACTGTCGTTTTTCTACGTTGATGTGAAGTAATGGCTGAAAAAGATAGTAATAATAAAGTATGGGGAATTGGTTAAAGAATATGATTGTTGTAAACGATTGTTGTAGATGCCCAATAGTTGATGATAAACAATGTCATATAATAAAGCTATTTAAACAAATATAAAATATAGTGAATAAAAAGATAGGAATATGATTGCGGGTAAAAGCGTGTAAGTGTACAAAATCAAACATGTAATATATAAAAATATATAATAATTAATTGAAAAAATTATTTTTGGAAAACAAACAATGTTTTTCAATACTAAAACAATATTATGAAAAATAAAAGTAAATTTGATTAAAGTTTTTTTTTTAAATAATGTTGGATTAAAAATTGATTATATAATTGAAAGGTAAAAAATAAAAATAATTATTCAAGATTTTATACAAAAATTATAATATAATTAAAGGTTATTAATGATTGGATAAATGTTAAAAGTAGTGGAAAATTGAACAATATTTGTCTCTTTTGAAGAAAAGTTACAACTGTGGTGTGTAACTAGATCATATCCCATTGGTAAACATCGGTGTTTTTGACTCTCTGAAGCTGGGAATACGTGAAATGACATTTTCATTTGTCCAAAATGGTGATATGTAGAGAATGATTTCTCTTTGCGTCATAAAGTCTATATCAGACTTAACCAAATTGTTTTAATTGGTGATATCAATTAACATGTAAAATGTTTAATGTATGTTGTGTGTGTGTGTGTTGTGATTAAGGCGTTGGTGAGATTTGTAAGAAAACCTAAATGGTTAGTGTGAAACATGTGTTTAAAAAAAATGGCGATCGTGAAGATAGCGGTCAGGATGATAGTTTTGTAGGGGACGTTGGACGGGGATATGAAACTGAAATAGATTCGGGGATCCCATTACTGGGGTTCACTCCTCCTGTTTTTCACGGGAATTGTCGGGTTCTATTTCTGGGATGGTCACACATGTGGGATAGTGAGATTTGTCATATACTTGTAACTGACTTTCTTCTTTTGTCGAGGTTGGCAATTTTCTTGCCTATTTGAAAATACCGGGATTTAAATGCAAAAAGGGCTGTGAGGTTGTAGGCGGTATAATTCGGAATAGTTGCGTCTCGAAGATATCTGGAGTCAAATGATTGAATTCACTGAGATATACATCTTGAGGCAATCGCTGTGTCATCCTTGCGCAGGGGCCATGCTAATCTTCTCTGTATCGTTCCAATTTTAGTATATGTACCTCCGAACAAGCGTGTACAATCGCAAAAGGCAATCGCTGTGGGTTTTGGACAAATCGGGGTTGTGGAGGTATGATGTACAGAACATTCTCTGTGTAATATTTTAATTTATTGACATGTATGGTGTACTGTCTCTATTGAGAGGTTGATTGGGGCGATCTATTCGAATGACATTGGGTGAGATTATTTCAATTATTGTGTATGGTCCAGTAAAATATGGTGCTAATTTACCTGTGTCGGGATGTCTATAATTTTTGACCAAAACAAGATCATTCACTTCGAAATGTGGTGTTCTGTGCTGCTTATCAAATGTTTCTTTATCTTTTTTATGCTTATTTTGGGTACGAGAGCTTGCTATCTCTCGAGCTATATTTATTTCGGGGTATGGGTTAAGATGAGTTCTTAGATCTGGGGGGATAACATTGAACATTAAGTAGGTAGGTGGAAAACTTGTGACAGAATGGGGTGTATTATTATACGTCAGAGTGACGCGCTTAACTAGTTGAGTCCAGGAAACTTTCGGATTTTCTAGATAAGCTAGTCTGAACTTGCATGTAATGGTCGCATTTAAGCGTTCTATTAAACCGTTTGCTTGTGGGTTATTGCTTGTGGTGAGTAGGGGTGGTATACCATGTGTCATTAGAAATTTACGGAATTATTCTGAGGTAAAAGCGGGCGCTCTGTCAGATAACAGACGTTTTGGAGATCCTTGCTGTAGTACAGTTTTGAGGGCTTGTATGTACGTTAGGGTACTGGTGGACTTCGATGGAAAGGTCCAAGCATATCGCGTTAAATGATCCACCATTACGTGTAGATATGTCTTGGAGTGTCCATATTTCGAAAATCCAGCTATGGTATCTATAGAGATTGAGTCGAATGGTTGTTGAGGTGGTGGAATTTGTCCGAGGGCACCATAGGGTTTACCTTTGGGCCTTTTAAAGATTTGGCAGGTGTGGCACGACCTGACAAATTTTTCTATAGATTTAGAGATACCTTTCCAGTAGTACTGGGTAGTAATTATGCGGGTCATCTGAGAGATGCTGTGGGTGGTTATATTCTTGGTGAACTTTGTTCATTAGAGTATGTTGCAGGGTTTCGGGAATTATTATTTTAATTACACCTTTTCGGGTAATGGTATGTAAGCCGTTTGTATCAATGTTGAAGGGGGATGCTGTTGGTTGATGCTGTTTGATAATATCAGCACTGATAAATCCTACAAAGGGGTTTTGTGATAGTAAATCTGCTTCGTACTGTTGGCTGCCTTTGAGGTAGTGGATTTCGTAATTATAGGTAGATAGTCTCAGGCTCCATCTAAAGAGTCGTCCTGATGGATATTTTTTATAGTTTGAAGCCATTGTAAAGCTTGGTGATCTGTGTATATGGTGAATTTTATACCGGTGAGGTATATTCGGAATTTGTCTACACTTTCGACGATGGCGAGGCACTCGAGTTCGTAAACGGTGTAGTTTCTCTCATGTGCTCTAAGGGCGCGGCTGAAATATTGTACAGGATGTACTTGTCCGTCTGGATGTACCTGTTTGAGTATGCCGGCGATCCCTTGGATGGATGCGTCGCAATAAAGGCGGCATGGTAAACCGACTTGATACAAGTGTAGAACTGGTTTATTGGTTAAACTCTCTTTGAGAGTGGTGAAAGCTTGTTGACAGTCTGGGTCCCAATTCCATTTCACATCTTTTTAAAGTAGTTTATTTAAAGGTGCTCGTAAGTGGGCATAATCTGGTATAAATTTATTATAAACGTTCACTGCTCCTAAAATGATTGTAGTGTCTTTTGATTGGTAGGTGGTTTGATGACATTTATGGTATCAAGGTTGCGCGTCTGTGGTGCATAAATACCTGCGGTAACAGTGTATCCTAAGAAATCTATAGATGTTTTAAAAAACGAATATTTATTATAATTGAGTTTGATGTTTTCGTGTTGACACACCGTTAGAAATTGTTGTAGGTGTTGTAGATGATCCTCTAAGGTGTCAGAAAAAATAATGAAATCGTCGAAGTAATGGGTAACAAAATTAAGTTTATATTTTTGCATGACCTGGTTTATGACACGATGGTATATCTGTGGCGAATTTTTAAATCCGTACGGAAGTCCACAAAATTCGTACTGACTATCTAACGTCACGAAAGCTAGTAGATTACGTGAGTTAGGTTATATTTCCACTTGCCAATATGCGGATGCTATATCTACAGAAGAGTAGTATTTGGCTTTCGACAATTTGTCAAGAATGGTTTTTATTAAAGGTAAAGGATGTACGTCTGGAGCGATGATTTCATTAAGTTTTCTGTAATCAATACAGAAACGTTTCGTTTTGTCACGTTTCTTAACAAGAGTTATTGGACTGGCGTAAGGTGAGACTGACGGGGCAATGATTCCATGTTGGATCATTTGCTCTATTTGGGTTTGTATTTCTTGTTGGTCGTGTAGTGGCACTCTATATGGGCGTAATGCTATTATTTTATCTGTGGTGGTACTGATTTTTACCGGTGGTATGTTCAATTTGGGCACATTGTATTTATTAGTAGAGAACACTTGCGAGAATTCGTATAGAATTGGGTGAAGTTCGTGTGGACAATGTTCTAACTGAGGTGCCGCATTAGAAGGTATAGTCAACTCAATGTCATGAGCAGGAGATATAGTGGGTGATACAACATTGGGGGAACATATAATTGGGGTAGGGTCCGCCACGTGTAAACAGGACTGGTTCGAGGGGGAGGTGGTAAAAATAGCTGTTTCTCTCGGTTGAATGGGACATAAATCCTGTTTGCACTTGGTGAACTTATAGACATGGGAGTGGGGGAGTGCTCTCGTTGGGAGAGCATAATTATTTTGATAAATTTTGAGATTATTAAAATCTATAATTAATTTAAATATTTTAAGGGGGTATTAATAGATAAAATACCAAAAGGTAGTGAAGCTTCTTCTATTACATAAAAAAAATAGTTTTTGGGTGAGGTTACCTATTTTAATTTTTAAAAAAATATATCCAAGGGTATTTACATTATGGGCTATTGCATTTATAGTTAAACTTGTACTGATGGATAATAATTTTATATGGTAATCTATTTTCTATGGATCTTAAAATATCCAAGTTAAGTATGTTAATAGATGCTCCCGTGTCTATTAAAAAGGGCAAATTTACATTTGGTGACAGTTCAGTCCATATTACGAGCTGTTCAACGAAAAAGGTTGCAGGTTTTCCTACCGTTGAGTTGCTCGCGGGGCTTGTAGAGTCGTCTTGGCTTGCAGCTTGAACTTGGGGAACAGGGCTCAGAGATTGGACCTTGGGCCGGGTGTGGGTACCACATTTTGGTACAGTGGTTGTGCGTGGTCTGGCGCTGTAGACTTGGCGTGTTCGGTCCCGTGGGAGCCGTTGTTCACACTGGGAGTGCCAGTGCATAGCATTGCAATACTTGCAAGGCGGGGGTGGGGATGTAACTTGGTAGGTTACACGTGGTGACCGCTGGTTGTTGTACCGCGGTGGTCGGTTGTGGTAGGTTGGATGTGGGGCCTTGTCTACTTGGCGCTGGTACGCTGCACTGGTGGCACACTGAGTTCTCCTTATTCTGGACACTAGGTCGAACCATTCTTTAATGGTGTTTAGTTGTACAGTTGCGATTAATCGCTGGTCTGCGACGGGTAGTCCTTCGGTCAGAGACTCTATTAATATGTCGGCGGGTAGGTTTAATTTAATGCCCATTACCGTTTTGTTTTGGTAGTAGTCTTCTAGGGGCATTTGGGGTGTCAATTTGATGGCCAGGAAGCTTGCAAACGACGCTTCTGTCGTTGTTGGGAATAAGTCTATCAGTGTCTGGCGGGCTTCATTATAAAATAACCTATCTAACCGTAGGCTTCGGAAACATTGGAGTGGCTTACCTTGCAGGTAGCAGGGTAACTTGCGTAGGCGGTCCGTGTAGGTCAGCTCCGCTCGGTCTGCTTGGGCATCGAAGTTGTCGAAAAAAGCTCTGGGCTTCAAAGGTACCATCGTATGGACTCACGTCTATCTCCCTCGGAGATCGGGCGACCAGCAGCTTACTCAGGGCATCGGCGATCTGTGTCGGCGGGTCTGCGGATGTCCCTTGGGGCGGCGACGTTTCCTCCTCTTCAAATGTCGTCTCTTGTTTGGGGACAGATGGCCCGGTCGAATCGCTGGACTGGTCGGTTTGCTCTTCCATCTTTGCACTTTCTCGCTTCAATCTGGACTATCTGGCCTTCTTCGTTTGGTATCCTTCGTTTTGGTTATCCTGTCGACTATAAATGTGGTGAGGTGAGGTCTGGTAGCCTCGTGTAGAATCCTGTCGACTAGAAATGTGATGAAGATCCTGTTGACTCTTGTAGAATTCTGTCGACTAACTATGTGGGGAGGTATCCAGTCGACTTAATCTATCGTGTGAGTCCCTGTAACTCTCGCTATACTGTGTTGACCGAGAGGAACAGTCAGGATGGGGAGTTTTCCAGTACCTCTCTGCACCTTGTAAGATATTTAACAGTTCTCACAGAGTACAGGCAGTCGTGGTCGAGGCAGAGTGGAAAGCTTGGGAATGTCCATACACAAAAAAACGAAGACACAGTTGCACTAAGAAAGTTCCGTGAACAGATAAAAGTTGAGCTAGGAGCGAAAGATGGAGATATAAGAGTTCTTACTGATCTACATGGTGGATGAGGTGGACCTGGGGTACAACCGACGAGGGCTCACGCAGATGGTGAAGTGACTGTAAAGTGACTGTCAAGTGACTGTATTTTTGGCTAAAGACGGGGGCCTTTTATATATTTTCCGAAAAAGGGAGTGTTGCATTTCAACAGTGCACACGAGGGTGGATCACGGGTGAAATTGGACACTGGCGCCGTGGCAGTTTCCATTTTTAGACCTTGTTGTGGGAATTCTAAATCTATCTCGATTTTAGACCTTATGACGTCTATCTCTTGATTCAGCTCAACTCTTAATCTATTACAGAGTTTTATTTATTTATCCTCAGTTTGTACAAAGTAAATTACATATGAGAATGTAATGACACATGTCAATAATGCGTATAATCATTTACAGATGTGTTTCTATTATACAACATTAAAATATTGTTATAAGTTATATACAATATGGGGTTGTTGGTTTAAATTACCATATAAATATATATAAATGAGTGGAGCCGACAACTTCACCTTGGGCTCCCCATCCAACATGCAGTCATGGGGCCGGAAGTAGAGGCGTACTAGCCTGAAGATAAAAGAAGATCACACGCATAAGAACATGGTTACCTCAGTTTAGGGGTGGTTCCCCGGGGAGGGTGAGACTGGGACCGCTATCAACTACATGACTACTCTCCTGGTGTCTGTCTGAGTTCCCTCCGTGAAATTGTAAAAAAATTCATAACACATCTAAGACTAAATATCCTTTGTTAGGCAGAGTTACCCCCTTAAAAATAATCCTTATTTGATGTTATACGTATTTCCATATTTTTGGAGAGAGCTGAAATACTGAGCACAGAGCAGTGTGTGCAATTTTAGTTTCTTCTCGCATGAAACTTCATCCGCAGTTGAAAATATCCTACACACACTTTTAGTTGTTTACCTATTCTACAAAAATATGTATAAATGGCATGGTGATAAGTCAGGCGAATATGGAGGGAGTGGCGAGACTGTAACACGTTTTTTCGCAGGTATTCGTTAACGGACAGAGCCGAATGTCATTTTTAGCAGAAAGTTTTCTTATTTTCAAAATGGCTGGTCAAAATACAGTGTACTGAATCTTTAATAGTACTAGCTTCTTATGATAGCGTTTAATGTGCGTTTTTTGAACAAAATTACGGATAACTTTTCTGGAGCTGTTTCTTGGCATTCCGACGTTGGATTTGTTTTTCTCATTTTTTCCCCAGCCATTTTGAAAATTATAAAACCACGAGATAATTTTTCTATTAGTAATGGCATGCTTTATCATATACTTTAACAATTAGTGTTTGTGTGTGTGTGTTTTCACAACAGAAAACATGGCGCCGCTAATCCTTTTATATCTATAAATATTAAATCCAAAATCGATGTTTGTTATCGCGTTGCGCAAAATCTACAGAATCAATCGTTATGAAATTTCGCATATAGGTAGCTGAAGATTTCGTTTAACATATAGGCTATTCAAAAAACTAAAAAGGTTAATGTGTTTTTTTTAAATGTAAAACCAAAAAGCGTTAGTTCCAGCCGTTTACCGCTTGGCGCAGCACTGGTCGCGACGATAAATGAATTTGATTGGTTAATAATTTTACACGTAGTTTGTTTACACGATGAATGTTTTTAAAAAGTAAGATTATCCAATCGCCATGAAACTTTTTTTTACTATACTACCCGGGAAGGTTTCTGGTTTGAATTTGATTTGAAATAAATATTCGTTGCAATTTTATTTGCAAATTTTCTACTTTCACTGGCAAGCAGCGCCTCTCGCGGTTTCTGGTGAAATTACTTTTATAAATTGTAAAAATGTGTTTCAAGTATAATAAATTAAATATTTAATTTGAGGATTTAGTAATATAATATTCCAATGACGTTGTAAAAAAACTTGACATTTCAATATCAATATATATTTAAATGAAATATCTCATTTAAAATTAAATAAATGTTTTTAAAAAATCATGTGTTTCAAAAATATATTTAAACGCATATAACAATATTTATATACGTTTATAAATCTATATATAGGTGGATTGGTTGTTTTCTAGAATCGTTTTAACTAATGTTCGTTAGGCAAACTTTTACTCGGGTAAAAACCGGGCGAAGCCGGGAACATTCGCTAGTATATATATCTATATTAATAAAATGGAAATTTCATAAGTGTTGTTCACAAAAAACTTTCGTTACAATGCATCAATTTCGACCAAATTTTCAACATTTATGTAAAACGAGATGGAGCAGGTTTTGCTTAACATCAAAATATTTTTCCTAACTTTAACATACATAACTTTGCTGTTATCGATAAAATACAAAAAAATTCAACAGAGTTAAAGTGTTTACACTTTCAAAAGTGTTTACACTTTAGCGCTTCTTTGAAAATTAGTTTTAATCTTTTTTATATATATTTTAATAACTTTTATACATGGTAAGATACTTTTATTTTATAGTTTTCATATTTTATACCAAAAAAAGTTGAAGCCTTACTTGATGAGATCAATTTTATTTTTTAGATAAATTTTTAGGCTTTTCGAAAGTGTTTGCACTTTTGAACTTCTTGGAAAATTAGTTTTAATCTTTTTATATATATTTTAATAACTTTTATACATGGTAAGATACTTTTATTTTATAGTTTTCATATTTTATACCAAAAAAAGTTGAAGCCTTACTTGATGAGATCAATTTTATATTTTAGATAAATTTTTAAGCTAATTTTAATTTATTTCTTTTTTATTTTATATACAGATTATATATGCTATTTCTAACTTACGTGGTTAGTATTTTTATAAGACTAAGGTTATTTATATTATTTTTTACAAAAAAATTGAAATTTCATTAATGTGCTCAATTTTATGTCTTTTTTTGAGGACCTTAACAAAATTTTTAATTAATTGTTTAGATATTTTAATAACAGATTATTTATGGTGTTTTCCACTTATATGGGTTGTTTTGTAAAAAAAATTTGGGTTATTTCTATTTTTTTTTCACTAAAAAGCTTGAAATTTCATTAATGCGCTCAATTTTATGTCTTTTTTGAGGACCTTAACAAAATTTTAATTAATTGCTTAGATATTTTAAAAATAGATTATTTATAGTTTTTTTTAACATATAGGGGTTGTATTTTGTATTTTAGAAAATTATTTCTATTTTTTAGCTCAAAAAAGCATGCTTTTTCATTGCCGTATCCAGCGGTTGGTCTATTTTTGAAGCTTTTTAATGATAACTGGTTTTGTACATTAATTTTTTGGTAATAATATTATGATTTTAGTTTTTTAAAACCTTTTTAACATATCTGATGATTATTTTGAATAAAAAATTTAAAAATTTTGATTTTTACCTCAAAAAGACAGGAAATTTTTATGCTTTGTTTAGAAATTGCTGGTTTTGAAGCTTTTGTTATTAATCTCAATCTAAATTTTTTTTCAGAATATGCCATACAGTTTATTTGTTATATTTTCTACATATATGGGTTGTATCTAAAAAATAGGTTATTTATATTTTTAAATAAGCAAGGGATTTCTTTTACGAATTCATTTATTTGTCTTTTTGAAGTCCTTTTTCAAAATTTTTTAAAAGATATTTTAATTTATTTGATTAAATATTTTATATTTAGATTATTAATAGTTTTTTTTAACATATAGGGGTTTTATTTTGTATTTTAGAAAATTATTTCTATTTTTTTAGCTCAAAAAAGCATGCTTTTTCATTGCCGTATCCAGCGGTTGGTCTATTTTTGAAGCTTTTTAATGATAACTGGTTTTGTACATTAATTTTTTGGTAATAATATTATGATTTTAGTTTTTTAAAACCTTTTTAACATATCTGAAGGTTATTTTGAATAAAAAATTAAAAAATTTTGATTTTTACCTCAAAAAGACAGGAAATTTTTATGCTTTGTTTAGAAATTGCTGGTTTTGAAGCTTTTGTTATTAATCTCAATCTAAATTTTTTTTCAGAATATGCCATACAGTTTATTTGTTATATTTTCTACATATATGGGTTGTATCTAAAAAATAGGTTATTTATATTTTTAAATAAGCAAGGGATTTCTTTTACGAATTCATTTATTTGTCTTTTTGAAGTCCTTTTTCAAAATATTTTAAAAGATATTTTAATTTATTTGATTAAATATTTTATATTTAGATTATTAATAGTTTTTTTTAACATATAGGGGTTTTATTTTGTATTTTAGAAAATTATTTCTATTTTTTTAGCTCAAAAAAGCATGCTTTTTCATTGCCGTATCCAGCGGTTGGTCTATTTTTGAAGCTTTTTAATGATAACTGGTTTTGTACATTAATTTTTTGGTAATAATATTATGATTTTAGTTTTTTAAAACCTTTTTAACATATCTGAAGATTATTTTGAATAAAAAATTTAAAAATTTTGATTTTACCTCAAAAAGACAGGAAATTTTTATGCTTTGTTTAGAAATTGCTGGTTTTGAAGCTTTTGTTATTAATCTCAATCTAAATTTTTTTTCAGAATATGCCATACAGTTTATTTGTTATATTTTCTACATATATGGGTTGTATCTAAAAAATAGGTTATTTATATTTTTAAATAAGCAAGGGATTTCTTTTACGAATTCATTTATTTGTCTTTTTGAAGTCCTTTTTCAAAATTTTTTAAAAGATATTTTAATTTATTTGATTAAATATTTTATATTTAGATTATTAATAGTTTTTTTTAACATATAGGGGTTTTATTTTGTATTTTAGAAAATTATTTCTATTTTTTTAGCTCAAAAAAGCATGCTTTTTCATTGCTGTATCCAGCGGTTGGTCTATTTTTGAAGCTTTTTAATGATAACTGGTTTTGTACATTAATTTTTTGGTAATATAATATTATGATTTTAGTTTTTTGTAAATCTTTTTAACATATCTGAAGGTTATTTTGAATAAAAAATTTAAATATTTTGATTTTTACCTCAAAAAAAGACAGGAAATATTTATGCTTTGTTTAGAAATTGCTGGTTTTGAAGCTTTTGTTATTAATCTCAATCTAAATTTTTTTTCAGAATATGCCTCGTCACAGCCGACGTTTACTTGGTAGGAATACGGCTGCTTCCAGGAGATATAGGAATGCTAGAGCTATTGAGACACCACTTCAAAGTGAGACGCGTTGTGCGCTTCGCCGTCTTAGGTATTCTGAAGCCCGCGTCGCAGCTACACAAACTATGCAAGTTCCTGTTCAGCGTATTCAGCTTTGGACTCATAAGCCTTTTTCAGGTTTGCAGTATAATGCCCATATTGATTATAAAGCTGATTCATCTGTCGATATAGGCCAAATGTCTCGGGTATGCCAAACTTAAAACTATATATTCAAATTATTCTACTTAGCTCACGAACAGCGCCCTCTATCAAAGATTAGATTATATTAGGCTGATGCAAACAAATAGATAATGCTAATAACAAACAATTATAAAAAAAATCTTATCTGAATATATATCACTCGGGTAGATATGCACATGGGTCAATCCCAATATACCATTATTATATATATAAACCCCTCTCTAAATAATAAAGCATGTTTTTTTTTTTAATCTTTAAAAATATAGATTATTCACGAAAAAAATCCAAATAGATTTGAACTATTTTTTATTTTTTTCGTGAATAATCAATATTTTTGCGCTAAAAAAATCTATAGATATATATATTTAAAGTGAATATATATGGCACAAATATTTTAAATGTAACTCATTTAAATGAGAATTTATTGTTTTTATTTTACAATAAAAAAGTATAATTTTTCAAAACAATATTTACATATATAACATAGGTAAAAAGTTCAATATTTCCCCGTACGCATTTTAAAATATAAATTATTAATGATCACCTCTTTATATTCTAAAATTGGGTGTGTCAAATTCTGGTTTAAAGTTCATTCTCTTTGGTTGGGGTGTGTACCATTTTGTGGATCACGTATCCTTTCTTCTTGGTTTCGATTGGTGCGAATTTCTGGCTCACGATTCAAATTTCTGTTTCTTCGGTAGGGATGTGTACGAATTTCTGGCTCACGATTCGAAATTAAGTTTCTTCGCATGACGAGTGTACCATTTTCTGGCCCACGAGTCAAATTTCCGTCTCTTCGGTGAGGGCGTGTACCAACTTCTGGCCCACGATTCAAAATTCCGTCTCTTCGGTAGAGGTGAGCACCATTTTGTGGCTCACGATTCAAATTTTCGTCTCTTCGGTAGGGATGACTACGAATTTCCACCCCACGATTCAAAATTCTATTTCTTTGAATGAGGTGTGTACTATTTTCTGGCTCACTATCCAAAATTTCGTCTCTTCGTTGAGGGTTTGTACCATTTTCTGGCTCGCGATCCAAAATGATGTCTCTTCCGTTAGGGTTTGTACCATTTTCTGGCTGACGATTCAAAATTATGTCTATTCGGTGAGTGTGTGTACCATTTTCTGGCGGAGCATTCAAAATTATGTCTATTCGGTGAGGGTGTGTACCATTTTCTGGCTCACGATCCAAAATGAAGTCTCTTCCGTTAGGGTTTGTACCATTTTCTGGCTCACGATCCAAAATGATGTCTCTTCCGTTAGGGTTTGTATCATTTTCTGGCTCTCGATCCAAAATTATGACTCTTCTGTTAGGGTTTATATCAATTTCTGGCCCATGATTCAAAAGAATGCGTACCACTCCATTATTAGGAATTGGAACACCTAAAACTCTTATAAAATGTATCGGATCTGTATCTATCGGATCTGTTAATTCGACACGGACCGTGTCGAAATCCTCGGCTCCACGAACATTATAAACGATTCTCTCAAACTCTCCGCGACAAATCGGGCAACGATGTCGTCGTTTGGCGGCTTCTTTCAAACATTCCAAACAGAACTGATGTTGGCAACATTCAGGGAATGCTCTTTCTTTGATATCGTCCAAACAGATTGAGCATTCTTCTAAAAGAGTGGCTCCAAAGTAATCAACTTTCAATCTATTTGTATTTGAACTTTCCATGCTTATAACCTATACTATAAAAGTATTTTAAAATACTAGCAAAAAAAAAAAACAAACTCACGGAGCGTAGTAAAAAAACAAACAAAGGAAGCTGGGTATTAAAATTACAATATGATGATCTTTCATTAATAAGGTGTAAAAATAATCTGTTTTTTAAAGATTATTTAATTTTTTTAAATATTTTAATCACAGAAAAAGCCTTTATTAGGACGTATGGTCGCATCAACATATATAGTCACGACCGTCTTTCCACCGTCATGTCATCAATTCCTCAATTCCTCATGTCACGGATGCGCGCGCATCATCATTAGTATAATATAAAAAGCCAACAATGAAGAATGAATGTAAGATAAAAAGCCAACAATGAAGAGTAAATATGATATAAAAAGCCAACAATGAAGAATGAATGTAAGATAAAAAGCCAACAATAAAGAGTAAATGTAATATAAAAAGCCAACAATGAAGAATAAATGTAAGATAAAAAGCCAACAATGAAGAGTAAATATAATATAAAAAGCCAACAATGAAGAATAAATGTAAGATAAAAAGCCAACAATGAAGAGTAAATATAATATAAAAAGCCAACAATGAAGAATGAATGTAAGATAAAAAGCCAACAATGAAGAGTAAATGTAATATAAAAAGCCATCAATGAAGAATAAATGTACGATAAAAAGCCAACAATGAAGAGTAAATATAATATAAAAAGCCAACAATGAAGAGTGAAAGTAAGATAAAAAGCCAACAATGAAGAGTAAATGTAATATAAAAAGCCAACAATGAAGAATGAATGTAAGATAAAAAGCCAACAATGAAGAGTGAATGTAATATAAAAAGCCAACAATGAAGAATGAATGTAAGATATAAAGCCAACAATGAAGAGTGAATGTAAGATAAAAAGCCAACAATGAATAGTAAATGTAATATAAAAAGCCAAAAATGAAGAATGAATGTAAGATAAAAAGCCAACAATGAAGAGTAAATATAATATAAAAAGCCAACAATGAAGAGTGAATGTAAGATAAAAAGTCAACAATGAAGAGTAAATGTAATATAAAAAGCCAACAGAGTGAATGTAAGATAAAAAGCCAACAATGAAGAGTGAATGTAATATAAAAAGCCAACCTTGAAGAATGAATGTAAGATAAAAAGCCAACAATGAAGAGTAAATATAATATAAAAAGCCAACAATGAAGAGTAAATATAATATAAAAAGCCAACAATGAAGAGTGAATGTAAGATAAAAAGCCAACAATGAAGAGTAAATGTAATATAAAAAGCCAACAGAGTGAATGTAAGATAAAAAGCCAACAATGAAGAGTAAATATAATATAAAAAGCCAACAATGAAGAGTAAATCTCTATATATATAAAAATGAGTGTTTGTCTGTTTGTATGTTTGTTTGTATGTCCGGTATACAAATTCGCAGTAATTCACTAATTCAAACCAAAATTTCCATACATAGGTAAAAAATACGGGGAAGACGATAGGCTATTTAAAAATATATATAAATCAATTATTAAAACTATATATTTTTAGTCAGAAATTGATGATGACGATATTGCTGTATCATGTTTGATTATCAGATACAAAATTATATCGGGAAAAATTCCAAAAAGCAGAGACCACGGGTGAAACCAGTTCCTTATTTTGTACGCAGGAACAAAATTCTAACAGAAAACATTCATTCGAGCAGAAAACAAAAGCCAGATCATCTTTCTATAAAAATATCGCTTCTCAGACACAAAGTTTGCAGCGGGACGTTTCACAAGTGTGACATCCACGGCGCCAATTTATAATTGTAACGAATAGTATTTGAATAAAAACATTTAATCGGGTAAAACCCGGGCGTTGCCCGGGTCATTCGTCATCAACATATATATAGTCACGACCGTCTTTCCTCAATTCCTCATGTCACGGATGCGCGCGCATCATCATTATGATCATTATCATTATCTAGATAATGATAATAATAATAATTATTATATTATTATTTTTATTTTATTATCAACATATATAGTCACGACCGTCTTTCCTCAATTCCTCATCGCTGTCACGGATGCGCGCGCATCATCATTATGATCATTATCATTATCTAATGATAATAATAATAATAATTATTATTATATTATTATTATTATTATTTTATTATTTTATTATCAACATATATAGTCACGACCGTCTTTCCACCGTCATGTCACGGATGCGCGCGCATCATCATTATGATTATTATCATTATCTAATGATAATAATAATAATTATTATTATATTATTATTATTATCAACATATATAGTCACGACCGTCTTTCCACCGTCATGTCACGGATGCGCGCGCATCATCATTATGATCATTATCATTATCTAATGATAATAATAATAATTATTATTATTATATTATTATTATTATTATTATCAACATATATAGTCACGACCGTCTTTCCACCGTCATGTCACGGATGCGCGCGCATCATCATTATGATCATTATCATTATCTAATGATAATAATAATAATAATTATTATTATTATTATATTAATATATATAGTCACGACCGTCTTTCCTCAATTCCTCATCGCTGTCACGGATGCGCGCGCACAGGGAGGTTACGTGCTCGCCGGCAGCCAACGGGCGCGCGCCGCCGGCATTACGTCATAGATTATAAACACAAGGTAATAAGGCCAAAAAAAAAAAAATAGTGTGTGATAAGGCACAATTTGGATTTTATACTTATATAATTGCCTTATTCTGTCTGTGTGAAGTTCACTGTGTGAAGTTCACGGATAGATTTTGGTCAGAATGGATAAAATAAAAAAAGTGTCAAGGGATGGGAATCGAACCCACGACCTTCCGCTTACCGGGCAGATGCCATGACCACTAGGCTACCCTGGACATATTTTTCCGTTCACATTTTTATTTTTATATTTTCAAGACACACAGTTTGGGGCGGGACGTTTCATAAGAGAGACATCCACGGCGCCAATTTATAATTGTAACGAATAGTATTTTAATTAAAACATTTTTAAAATATATACGCACTCGGGTAAAACCCGGGCGTTGCCCGGGCCATTCGTCTAGTACACGTAGACTCAAAAAGGAAAATGTTAAAAGTAAAATCTCTCTCTCTATTTTCATAGGGTAAAACAAAATTAAGACAATTAGTTTCAGACAAAAATTTGTATTGCATATATATTTAAAGATTTGATAACAAAAAGATAAATTAAACAGGTTATTAAAAGACTAGACGAATGGCCCGGGCAACGCCCGGGGTTTACCCGAGTGCGAATATATTTTAAAAACGTTGACTCGGGTGGTCATAGCGCCCGATTTTAAATACGTATTACGATGCTATTTACATTAAAAGTAACCTGTCTATAGCAGCCCCTCTCTATAACACCCTATTTTGGTGAGTCCCAAGAGGGAGCGCTATAGACAGGTTTAACTGTATTTGATAAACAGTGTCAAAGTTTTCTCACCCCTCTCAACAAACAGGAATGATAGTGTTATAAATAGAGAGCGTGTGATCTATTAATTTACATATTATACTAAAATTTCCAATTATATTTGACCATATTTAAACCTGTTATAAAACTTGTATCATTTATGCAACTATACCATCCCTGTTGGTGTTTTTGGGGGTAAAAAAGAGAAAAATGTTATATAATATATTTTTTAATATTATTATTATTTAATATTAATTTTTATTATAATAATAATTATTATATATATTTATATATATTATATAATAAATATTTTAATAATAATTATTTTAATATTATTTAATATATAAACAGTTTAAAAAATCAAACATAGATGGCGTTACCTCCCCATTGCTTTCATCACCGTCTGGCGGCGCTGCTCGCGAGTTATATCTACAATTCTGCAAATAACTATAAGGATATTCAAGATATTCAAGAAATTATTTTTCGAAAACCTTTCCGGGGATATACCTAATAATATCCCAGAATTTCATGGCGATTGGATGTATGGTTTTTGAATAACAGGGTTGTCTAGAGGGGGGCAGGGAGGCCACGTGTTCGCTGGCGGCCAATGGGAGCGCATTCTATCCGTGAGCTTCAGACAAAGCTTCAGACAAAGCTTCAGACAGAATAAGGCAAATATATAAGTAGATATATTTATAACCCATTTAGGAATTTAAATGTGTTGCAACGTTATATATTTGTTAGATATAAATATAAGCTTATTAAAATTTTATTTTAAAAATATTTGTAAAGAAAAAGGCAATGTCTGAACTTTGTACAATTTCCCGGGTAGTTGGCGATCTATGGATACGCTCCAGGAGCCTGGGTTACATTACACAAAGATAATACAATACAATGCGGCTTATGATTGTAGAACGACATTTGAAAATTATCCCGTATGTGTTTCTTTTGAACGAAAAATCGAAATTTATTTTAAGGAGAAATAACGATTATTTCTAACCTTAGGGATGAAGTATGAAAGTATGAAGTATTTTCCGTTTATCATTACTCTTCACAATTCCCTAAGGTTAGAAATAATCGTTATTTCTCCTTAAAATAAATTTCGATTTTTCGTTCAAAAGGAACACATGTGGGATAATTTTCAAATTCCGTTCTACCACACAAAGATATTGAAAAAAAGATCCAATCTGCCTCTATTGTCAAAGACCAAACTGTGGATCATTTCTTTTTTTTTTTTTTTTCACCTGTCCAGACTTAGAATACTAAAGATTCCAGGCAGCCATCCTCCTAGGAAATACGAAACTAAGGCCAGAAACCTTAAGAAATCTTCCAAAAATAAACCTATTTGGCACCATCTCATGCATTGGACCTCCACTTGCACCCCTATATACAGGGTGATCCAAAAGTCCAGCACAACTTTAAAAATTAATAACTCCGCGAATATTTGCGCTAGAGCAATGCGGTAAACACCATTGTGTTCAGGATGCAATGGGATTTTTTATGGCAAATAATGAAAAAATCGAAATTGATTTTTGTTACAACTTTATTCGCTAGATGGCGCCCTACCAGAATCAGCTATTCAGCGGCCAAATTGTTTGATAAATTGAAAAATATAACTGAACGACACGTATTTTTACTTTTTGAATACCAGGAAAGAACCCTAATAATATCAAATGATAAATTAATAAAACACCATTTCGCCAAAAGTTAGAAGAAATGGTTAACGATTTTTAAATACAATCTGAGATATGTAAAATAGGTATATGCAAATTTAAACATGTAGCAAAAAAAAACCCTGATATTTTAGATGCGGTTTGCTGGAATCCTCTTAGCTATTTATATTTCGAAAATAATAATTTTCTATTTTTTAAATTCAACTCTCTCTCAGTATCGATTATATTTATTTTAATTCATTTGAAAAATATTTATCTATCTCTGATGATTTATTTTACTCTGGAATGCCGTTGTTGTTTTTGTCGTGTCCAATAAAGAGCCTTAGATTCTTTTCGTTTGGCCACCAAAAATGTCCAATTTATGTACACATATATATTTACACTAGACGGGTGACCCGGGCTTCGCCCCGGGATTGACCCGTGTGCATATCTACCCGAGTGATATATATTTAGATAAGATTTTTTTTATAATTGTTTGTTATTAGCATTATCTATTTGTTTGCATCAGCCTAATTTAATCTAATCTTTGATAGAGGGCGCTGTTCGTGAGCTAAGTAGAATAATTTGAATATATAGTTTTAAGTTTGGCATACCCGAGACATTTGGCCTATATTGACAGATGAATCAGCTTTATAATCAATATGGGCATTATACTGCAAACCTGAAAAAGGCTTATGAGTCCAAGCTGAATACGCTGAACAGGAACTTGCATAGTTTGTGTAGCTGCGACGCGGGCTTCAGAATACCTAAGACGGCGAAGCGCACGACGCGTCTCACTTTGAAGTGGTGTCTCAATAGCTCTAGCATTCCTATATCTCCTGGAAGCAGCCGTATTCCTACCAAGTAAACGTCGGCTGTGGCGAGGCATTTTCTGAAAAAAATTTAGATTGAGATTAATAACAAAAGCTTCAAAACCAGCAATTTCTAAACAAAGCATAAAAATTTCCTGTCTTTTTGAGGTAAAAATTAAATTTTTAAATTTTTTATTCAAAATAACCTTCAGAAACGTTAAAAAGATTTAAAAAAACTAAAATCATAATATTATATATTACCAAAAAATTAATGTACAAAACCAGTTATCATTAAAAAGCTTCAAAAATAGACCAACCGCTGGATACGGCAATGAAAAAGCATGCTTTTTTGAGGTAAAAAATAGAAATAATTTTCTAAAATACAAAATACAACCCCTATATGTTAAAAAAAACTATAAATAATCTAAATATAAAATATTTAATCAAATAAATTAAAATATCTTTAAAAAAATTTTGAAAAAGGACTTCAAAAAGACAAATAAAGAATCCGTAAAAGAAATCCCTTGCTTATTTAAAAATATAAATAACCTATTTTTTAGATACAACCCATATATGTAGAAAATATAATAAAAAAACTGTATGGCATATTCTGAAAAAAATTTTAGATTGAGATTAATAACAAAAGCTTCAAAACCAGCAATTTCTAAACAAAGCATAAAAATTTCCTGTCTTTTTGAGGTAAAAATCAAAATTTTTAAATTTTTTATTTAAAATAACCTTCAGATATGTTAAAAAGATTTAAAAAAACTAAAATCATAATATTATATATTACCAAAAAATTAATGTACAAAACCAGTTATCATTAAAAAAGCTTCAAAAATAGACCAACCGCTGGATACGGCAATGAAAAAGCATGCTTTTTTGAGCTAAAAAATAGAAATAATTTTCTAAAATACAAAAAAAAAATGTTAAAAAAAACTATAAATAATCTACTTTTAAAATATCTAAGCAATTAATTAAAATTTTGTTAAGGTCCTCAAAAAAGACATAAAATTGAGCACATTAATGAAATTTCAAGCTTTTTAGTGAAAAAAAATAGAAATAACCCAAATTTTTTTTACAAAACAACCCATATAAGTGGAAAACACCATAAATAATCTGTTATTAAAATATCTAAACAATTAATTAAAAATTTTGTTAAGGTCCTCAAAAAAAGACATAAAATTGAGCACATTAATGAAATTTCAATCTTTTTTTTGTAAAAAATAATATAAATAACCTTAGTCTTATAAAAATACTAACCACGTAAGTTAGAAATAGCATATATAATCTGTATATAAAATAAAAAGAAATAAATTAAAATTAGCCTAAAAATTTATCTAAAATATAAAATTGATCTCATCAAGTAAGGCTTCAACTTTTTTTGGTATAAAATATGAAAACTATAAAATAAAAGTATCTTACCGTGTATAAAAGTTATTAAAATATATATAAAAAAGATTAAAACTAATTTTCCAAGAAGTTCAAAAGTGTAAAAACTTTCGAAAAGCCTAAAAATTTATCTGAAAAATAAAATTGATCTCATCAAGTAAGGCTTCAAATTTTTTTGGTATAAAATATGAAAACTATAAAATAAAAGTATCTTACCATGTATAAAAGTTATTAAAATATATATAAAAAAAGATTAAAACTAATTTTTAAAGAAGCGCTAAAGTGTAAACACTTTAACTCTGTTGAATTTTTTTGTATTTTATCGATAACAGCAAAGTTATGTATGTTAAAGTTAGGAAAAATATTTTGATGTTAAGCAAAACCTGCTCCATCTCGTTTTACATAAATGTTGAAAATTTGGTCGAAATTGATGCATTGTAACGAAAGTTTTTAGTGAACAACACTTATGAAATTTCCATTTTATTAATATAGATAATGAGGCTTTAAATAATACAAATAATATTCATCTATTTTCATAAACAACAGTTAATATATAGCGAGAAGAGTAGAGGACTGAGCACAGATCTCTGAGGTACACCAGCCCATGTTCTTCGGTCCTTGGAAAATGTTCCATTGACCCGAACCTTTTTCCTTCTTCCCCTTAAGAAGTCTGCAATCCAGATTAAGGTTTTTCCTCTTACTCCGATGTTGTGCAGCCTTTCAAATAATTTCTACACTCGATCAAAAGCTGAGGTCATATCCAGGAATACGGCCGTTGTCTTCTCTGGCGGTTTTTCCTAGAAATCTATTATTGATTGACAGAAGTAGAACAGTTTATCAGTTGTACAGTGTCTGGATCTTTAGGCAGTTTGGTAGAAGTTTATTTTATTATTGTTAGTGAGCCAGACTATGAGCCTAGAGTGGATAATTCATTCTGTTATTTTACAAAGTATGCTGGTAAGAGCAATTGGCCGATAGTTCTTGCATTCCTTAGCATCTTTGTTTGGTTTCAGTATTGGCACTATAATTGATATCTTCCAATTCTTTGGTAGTTTACCAGTTTGCCATGAAATGTTCAGTATTCATAGGAGTTGATTTTTAGCTTCGTCTCCAAAGTGTTTAATCATTTGACCAAAGATTAGAGCATCTCCAGGTGACATCTTGGATTTAACTTTCCTATTGATGAATTTAGCTCATTCAGTGTGAAGTCTCTCGAGTAAATATCTTGTTGATGGTAATTTCTTGCTTGTTCTACTAACTTGTTTATATTATTTTTTAGAGTCCTGCCTTCATTCGTATAGCTGAGTCTGGAAGTGCTTGAAAGATATTCAGCAATTATGTCAGCCATCTGTTTGTTCGTTCTCGCTGTTCATATCGATTAGAGTATTGGAGGATTAGTGTTGGTTTTGATTGTTTTATAACACTAATTATATTCCAGTGATGGCTTTCCTTTTTTGGATCCATTTTTTTTTCGCAGAATTCTGCCCATTTTTCTTGTTTCAATATCCAAATTTCTTGTTCTATATTTTGTGACTAATTTCAATGAGTTCCTTTATGATTTCTTCTGTTTTATTTGTTTAAAGAAGTTCATTTTTATTGTCTCTCTCTGCAATCATTGCCTCGATATTGTGGTCCTTCCAGTGGTCCTTCCAGTTCTACCTCTAGGTATCGATACTTTTGCAGCTTTGGATATGTTCAAAGAGAATTTTTCCAATTTTTTGTCAATCGTTCTGTGATTTAATTCTTCGTTGCACAATTCTTCAAGCTTTTCTGTAAATATTTTTCCAGTGTTCTTTTATTCTGTTGGAAATTCTCAATTTTGAATTTTAGGGTTGTTAAACTTGGTCTGTGGTCACTGATTGCACTTTTCAGAATTTTCCATTGTGTTGTGGGTGCGATGTTGTAATTTATCGCTGTGATGTCTATTGCGGATTCTGTGCCTGTGGACTTGGATAGATAGGTGTTCTTTTCGTTATTTAACGGCGTAAGGTCGAGGTCGGTTAGCATGTCCTCAACCTGCTGACCTTTGTTATCCTGGACAGGTGATCCCCAAGTTGGTCTTTCGGCGTTAAAATCACCAAGTATGATTGCGATATCCGAAGACGCTTCACTTAATGTCTCTATCAGGCCTGTATTGATGCTTGTATTATCGTGGTGATAAACATTTATGATTGGAATTGTTTTATCTGTAAGATAGATTTCTATTGCCTGAGCTTCTGTCGTGCTTTCTCTAGGCTTACTCTGATTATAGGCGATTTCCTTAAATTTGATTTCTAGAGTTTTAATCAAAACGGCAAGACCTCCTCCGAATTTTCCCGGTCTGTCCATTCGTAGTGTTGTATAATCTTTGATATTGAATCTCAGATTCTGATTCAATTTTGTCTCCTGAGGACAATTAATATGTACATTGTTGTCACAGAGAAGACAAGTCAGCTCTTTATTTTCCTCTGGGTACCATTTATATTGAGTTGTAGTAGATTGAATTGTGTCCTCGTAGTAGATTTCTCATCATGAGCTCGAGCTGCAGCACCTTACGCGGCGGTTACCCCGGACGCGGTAGCATTACTGGAGATATCAGTTTTGCTCTTCATTTGAAAATGGGTGCCGTTGCAACGTTAGTCATCTTGGAAACGAACCAGAATTTGGTCAAATATTCCAAGGGTCCAGGGGGGACCGCAAGGAGGTGTGGTCGAACTTCTCCCCTTCCCCCTGGAATGCCGTCACTACAGGATATAAAGCACTCTTGGTGAATTTTTTAAATTGTGATTCAAAATCTGCCACTGAAGCTTTACGAGCGTTTCGTTCCTTTAAAGATATTCGAAGCGGTAAAGGACCAATGAGTTGCTACTCTCTAAAGCGATTGATTAAAAGTTTTGAGGAAACTGGATCTCTGGAAGCAAAACCTCGGAGTGGAAGACCATCGACATGCAAGTCAGTGGCTGTTACGGTTTTGCAGAATGCTGAAGCTATTGAAACGTTATCCACGTATGGAGAAGTAAGTGCTAGACAAGTTTCTCGACAAACGGGGATTTCGTATGGAACAGTTTAGAGAGAACACACATTTAGAATTTTAAAATAAAAATACTCTAACAAAATTCAAAGTTTTCACGAGTTGAAAGTCAGCGATTTTGAGAAGCGTCAAGAATTCGCTGCATGGGTTTTCCGGCAAATTGATATTGATGGAAACTGGCTGTCAAATGTTCTAAGAACAGATGATGCTCACTTTTATCTAAAGGGAGAATTTAACATTCAAAACTGACTCATTTTGGCAACAGAAAACCCTAGGATTTTCAAAGAAATACCACTTCATCAGTACAGAGTTACAGTTTTGTGTGGGTTCACTTCTTTTATTATTGGGACATTTTTCTTTGAAAAAATCAATGGAAGAACTTTTAAAACCGTTTTTGTAACTGGTGAACGTTATGTTCAACTTTTGAGAGAAAAGGTTATTCCCATATTGCAGGACAGACAAGCACTAAGCGAAATAGCATTCATGCTGATGGAGGACCTGCCCATATCTCTCGCAAACAATTGCTGAAGGATACTGTTACGTGTAAGGCCTCTAAACGGTTTCAACCTCCGCCTATAGATGGCGCTTTCGCCGGATTCCCTTGCTGGCCGATGCGGGAGTCGCCGACTGCTGTGGTCCCGTTTTCTGGGGAGGTTGGATGTAAATACGCTTTTGTGTTGGCCCCAGGATGTGGGATAATGTAAATACACGTTGTCTGTTGTTTTATTTAGATTTAATGTTAGTAAGAGATGACAATAAAAAAAGTGTGCTTCAAGTCTGTGTGCCGTCTCCTGTCGTTACTATCGCCACTGCCATCGTCACCGGGCTACTACTGCTGCTGCTACAACTCTTCTGGTAAGTCTCTCGTGTCCCCCCACCAGTGGTAAGGCCGAGAGATACTGCCAGAGGAAAGGGAGTTTCCACAGGAGAAAGAGGTGGAACTCCGGGCGTCATTGGGTGGCCTGCGGGGAGAAGCCGCAGGGAAGAGCAACCGGAGCCCGGGTAGGTGAACCACGAAGAGAAGAAGCGTGTGTCGCAAAGAACCAGAGAGGGGAAACACGCGACACTGGTGTCAGAAGTGGGATTCTTCCTCGTGGAGGTCACCAGGGGGCTTTTTATTAAAAGGTTTTTTTTTTTGGTTGGTTGCTGACAAAGGCCCATTGACGTGAGAGGCCAAGGAATGGCTTCCGAGCAGGATTCGCTGGCCGAAATCGACCGGAGGCTGCAGGAACACCGGGAGAAGTGGGACGGAATAAAGCGCCGAACGGAAGAGAAATTGCTTCTTTTAGAAAAGGAGAGAGAGGAGAAATGGCTTCGGTTGGAAAAGGAAAGAGAAGAGAAATTGCTTCTGCTGGAAAGGGAAAGTGAAGAAAGAAGGCGCCGTAGAAGAGAAGAATGGCTTCTGTTGGAGGAGAAGCTGCTGTCTCAAGTGAAGGCCTACTTGCAGAATGGGACAGGTGCGGCCGAGACAGCTTTGGATGATGTCAGCGAGGCCCGGGCAGAGTCCCGAGGACTGGAAGTCGAGCCGGAAAACATGGGGGAATTGCGTGGAGTGGAGGGCCTGATTGAGGAGCCTCCTGGACAGACCTTGAATCTGCGTCACGCGGACCCGCGAATAAAGCTGCCCCAGCTGGAGAAACGGTGCCAGCGAGAGAAGCGGTACCGGCGAGGGAAGCAGTGTCCTCGGGAGAAGCGGTGCCAGGGAGAAAAACGGCTACGGCGAGAGAGGCAGTGCCCTCGGGAGAAGCGGTGCCAGGGAGAAAAACGGCTACGGCGAGAGAAGCGGTGCCCTCGGGAGAGGCGGTACCGGCGAGAGAAGCGGTCCCGTCGAGAGGAATGGTCCCGGCGAGAGAAGCAGTACCAGCGAGATAAGTGGTCCCGGCGAGAGGAATGGTCCCGGCGAGAGAAGCAGTACCGGCGAAGGGAGAGGTCCCGGCAAGGGGAGTGGTCCCGCCGAAAGGAATGGTCCCAGCGAGAGAAGTGGTCTCGGCGAGAGGAATGGTCCCGGCGAGAAGAGTGGTCCCGGCAAGAGAAACGGTGCCAGCAGGAAAAGCGGTACCGGCGAGAGGAGACCCGGCGGGATGAATGGTACTGGCGAGAGAGGTGGTCTCGGCGAGAAAGGTGGTACCAGCATAAAAGGCGGTGCCGGCATGAGAAGCACCTCCGGCACGAAAGGCGGTACCGCTATAAGAAGCGGAGTCGGCATAAGAGGCTGAGCCGGCATGAGAGGTGCCTCCGGCGTGAGAGGCGGTTCCGGCGTGAGAAGCGGCTCCGGCGAGAGGGACGGCTCCGGAGAAAGAGGCGGCTCCGGAGGGAGAGGCGATCCCGGCGAGAAGGACGGCTCTGGCGAGGAGGCGACTCCGGCGAGAGGAGCGGCTCCAGCGAGAAAGATTGGCTCCTGCGAGAAGCGGCACCAGCGGGGAGCGTGACATCGGGGCGACGGAAGCGATGAGGCCGGATCGGGACGATCCGCCTTGAGGGGGAGGCAGTGTTACGTGTAAGGCCTCTAAACGGTTTCAACCTCCGCCTATAGATGGCGCTTTCGCCGGATTCCCTTGCTGGCCGATGTGGGAGTCGCCGACTGCTGTGGTCCCGTTTTCTGGGGAGGTTGGATGTAAATACGCTTTTGTGTTGGCCCTAGGATGTAGGATAATGTAAATACTCGTTGTCTGTTGTTTTATTTAGATTTAATGTTAGTAAGAGATGACAATAAAAAAAGTGTGCTTCAAGTCTGTGTGCCGTCTCCTGTCATTACTATCGTCACCGGGCTACTACTGCTGCTGCTACAACTCTTCTGGTAAGTCTCTCGTGTCCCCCCACCAGTGGTAAGGCCGAGAGATACTGCCAGAGGAAAGGGAGTTTCCACAGGAGAAAGAGGTGGAACTCCGGGCGTCATTGGGTGGCCTGCGGGGAGAAGCCGCAGGGAAGAGCAACCGGAGCCCGGGTAGGTGAACCACGAAGAGAAGAAGCGTGTGTCGCAAAGAACCAGAGAGGGGAAACACGCGACAATACGTTCGGTGGAATTCGTTGATAAGTCGCCACTTTATATACCAGTGGCCTTCAATATCACCACACTTGACGCCTTACAATTTCGGTTATGGGGGTGCAATAAGTCGTGTTTTTATCGATGCCGGCCTACCACATTGGCCATGTTGAAGGCTTCTATCAGATGGCACGTTTTATAAACTTCAACTATTTAATTGTGACCATTCTGTCATCTATCGTCTGCAGGCGGTGTTTGAGAATGAAGGGCGCTACATTGAGCAAGGATTGTGACCTAATACAAGAGAGAAGGCAGTTACCTCATGTGTTATATTTTGCAGCTCTTTGTTTTGGGTTATGGGAATAATAAATGCTGTCCTCACATCTTAACTCTTTTTTTTTCTGTGAACAGTAATTTTTTTGTTTTTCATTTGCCCACATCTTATGTCGTGCAGGCCAAAGTGTTATAACTTCTCGAATAACACTGGTATACACAATTTTACCCCTTATGTTTAGTTTATCGCTTTTCGCTCATTAGAAGAAATAGCATAAGGAATAATCTCTGTATTCCCCCCAACTTTAGATATTTTGCGCAAAATATAATACAAAATGATTTTACTACCACGTTTTTCAACGCAAAAGGTCGATTTAAAAATGATTTTTTTTGAGGGGATACATTTTCAAAATTATGTACAGTATAATAAACAATGATAACATTTGACAAACCCATAGTAAATTTGGAATAAGGTACGACAAATATATTTTGTCACTCCCCTCTATATTTCATTTTTGGATAATGACAAATATCCAGTTAAATAGTCAAGTGTCGACAATTAGTCAAGAAACTATACATTTCTTATAGCAAGAAATCCTATTAGTAGTGCCATAATAATTTTTGGTACTATATTAACATTTCAAAAATCGTGTATTGATATCAGTAGTTATTTTCAAACATTCAATTTATTTCACAAAACTCCATCTAAAATATAAATATTTTTTGTTACATGTTTTAATTTGCATATACCTATTTTACATATCTCAGATTGTATTTAAAAATCGTCAACCAATTCTTCTAACTTTTGGCGAAATGGTGTTTTATTAATTTATCATTTGATATTATTAGGGTTCTTTCCTGGTATTCAAAAAGGAAAAATACGTGTTGTTCAGTTATATTTTTCAATTTATCAAACAATTTGGCCGCTGAATATCTGATTCTGGCAGAGCGCCATCTAGCAAATAAAGTTGTAACTAAAATCAATTTCGAATTTTTCATTATTTGCCATAAAAATCCCATTGCATCCTGAACACAATGGTGTTTACCGCATTGCTCTAGCGCAAATATTCGCGGAGTTATTAATTTTTAAAGTTGTGCGGGACTTTTGGATCACCCTGTATATAAAAGTCAGTGTATATATGTATGTTTGTCGGCTATACACGATCACAATACGTAACTAATCTGACTGAAATTTTAACAGTATATAGAGTAGAACATGGAAAGACTTATAGTGAAAATGTCAGGTCTCTTTCCCGAATATTTTTCGAGTTATATGCAAATTTGCGTTGCTAATTTACCCTTTCGCTCGCGAGCAGCGCTTCTTGCGGTGAAGATCGGAGGTAATATCAGCTGACCTAATGCACATATAAAGTTTGGAGCGAGACGTTTCACAAGAGTGACATCCACGGCGCTAATTTATAATTGTAACGAATAGTATTTGAAAATCAAAATAATAGAAAATTATCAAATATCGTTGTGAAAATTTATAAATTTTATTTTTATATTTTAAAAACACAAAGTTTGGAGTGAGACGTTTCACAAGAGTGACATCCACGGCGCCAATTTATAATTGTAACGAATAGTATTTGAATAAAAACATTTAATCGGGTAAAACCTGGGCGTTGCCCGGGTCATTCGGCTAGTATATATATATATATTGTAGCGTAGAAATCAAGCCTTGAAATATCCTAAGATGTAAAAGTATTTATTGATGACGTCACGGCGACAAGTCGACAATTATTAACAACTCAACCAAACTATCTACCGCTAGAGAATCTTGAGCAAGCAAGCAAAGAGATATTTTGATAATTATTTTACATAAAATATTAATATATATTTATATAATCTGTTGAATAGTTTCATTGAATAATTTAATTAATAAATTATTTCTTCGTCACATAGCCTCCTCCTATAGAGAGCATCGACCCGATGCTCAGCAGGAGACTTACGTCGTCAGTTTTAAGAACTAGTACTATGGCCAGGGATATTTTCAGGTGACTGCGGTGGATGTCTTCTTTCAGTTGAGATATATTCGTCATGAGGACTTGGTAGGTCTATGCTTGACGTAAGTCAAGGTAGCTTTTTCTAATTTCTACTGTGGTCGGCAAGGGGGGATTTTATAACTTTACGGCCTCACCTCCAATGTGGTCTATCATCTAGTTTTAATGGCGGGGCGTCCAGCTAGATCTTCTAGCAGGTGAGAAATGTTGTCTGTTTCGACCGAGATATGAAGTAGGGCTTCGGTAGCGAGTGAAAGTTTTCCTCGATGATTCGTCATTGGGGTCCTGAGATTCAGCTCGAGAGTTGTATGATACCATTGCGTCTTGCTTTCTTTGGAAATAGTCATTTCTCCTTTCCTCATTGTGTCTCTTCCTGTCACGGCAATAGCGGACGACGTGACCTGGGCGTCCGCAGTAGAAACAGATTGGCCTTCCCTCAGTTGTACGCCAATCATTGGTGTCGCGTCTTCCTCCTTGTTTTGGGTATCGAGGTTCAGGGTGCGGTCTTATCGTTTCGGCCTCATATCTGGTATTTAAAAACTGTAGGGGTTTTTCCTTCTGTGGGGGACTTCTCCTAGACTTTGAGATTGGCGCCAGGGTTCTTCCAATCTCCTCCTTTACAATTTCTTCGATTGTAGCATTTTTTGGTTCCTCCCGAGGAGAGCCTAATGCCCGCTGTACCTCCTCACGAACAATTTGCCTAATCAAAGATGACAGATCTTCTCCGTCATCCTGGTCACAGAGAGAGGCTACATTTGGTAGGCGCTCGTACCTGGTTGGGGTAACTCGCCTACAACGGAGCGCTTCGATACGGCGACATTCTGTAATGAATTGCTCGGCGCTCTGTACATCCCTCGGTAGGAGTGCTTGATAAAGCTCCTCAGCTATCCCCTTCATGAGGTGGGAGATTTTATCTTCCTCGCTCATTTGAGGATCAACCTCTTTGCACAAGCACAGGAGATCCTGGATGTAACATTCGGTACTTTCACCTTTTAATTGTGCCCGTGTTTTAAGTTTCTTCTCCGCTTGCAATTTTGAATTTTATTTTTTTCCGAACACATTCTCTAATTGAGATGTGAATTCCTTCCAAGTCTGTATGCTTTCTTCGTTGTTCTCAAACCATTTGAGAGCAGTTCCAGACAGATAAAAATAAACTTTTGTAAGACAAAGGGTTTCGTCCCAATGGTTGTACCTTGCCACACGTGCATACCCTTTTAACCATTTTTGGAGATCTTCACCATCCTCCCCGGAGAAAATGGAAGGGTTCCTTGGCAAATGTTGAACAACGTAGTTGCTTACCTGAGTACCTTCCTTCTTTGCATTCATAGAAGTTTCTTCTGGTTCAACAGAATCAATTTTTCTTTTATTTCTTAATGGGTATCGGTCCAGTCTCTCCACCAGATGTAGCGTAGAAATCAAGCCTTGAAATATCCTAAGATGTAAAAGTATTTATTGATGACGTCACGGCGACAAGTCGACAATTATTAACAACTCAACCAAACTATCTACCGCTAGAGAATCTTGAGCAAGCAAGCAAAGAGATATTTTGATAATTATTTTACATAAAATATTAATATATGTAATATGATCCAAAAGTTGTTATTACACTGCAATATTTGATGTATTACACTGTTGTAGAATCCTGTCGACTTAACCGTTCTGTGGCAATATCGTTGCGGAATTTCTTGTTGTTCGATTTGAATGGTGAGGATTGGTTGAAGCGCAGTCGTTGAGTGGTAAGTGAAGCACACAGTTAGGAATAATCAGGACACGTGATGAGGTTTGAAAATAAAAGGCAACTGGGTTGGAGGGAAGAAAGCTTGAGAAGAGTTGAGCGATTTGACTTATTAATTAGTTGATCACATGGCGATGATGGGATTTAGATGAAATGAGCGGAGAGAGAGAGATCTCTAGAGTAGATGTTACCTTGTTGGAAGCGAAGGAGCAACTGCCCGAATTCGGCGAGAGCCAGTGAACAACTGTAGGTGTTGTTCCTATGAGAGCGAAAACGTTACTGACCATTCTTGCTTTTCGATTAAACACCAAGACTCAGTTTCTCTCTGATTGGTCGAGAGATGTCACATGATCTTTTCCTATTGGTTGACCTACTTAAGGTGCTGTCTTCTGATTGGTCGAGAGATGTCACATGATCTTTTCCTATTGGTTGACCTACTTAAGGTGCTGTCTTCTGATTGGCCCGCGGCTCTCCTTGATGAAATATATGGCCTGCCTGACAGGAAGTGTCGAGTGCCTATTTCCACTTTATTTACTTCCGCGTTATCAAAATACGTCCTGCTTTGTCAGGAAGTATTGAGTGCTAGCTTTAACATTTATAACTTCTGGTCACTAGATACGTCCTGTTTTTCCAGGAAGTGTCGGTTTAAACTTAGCTCGCAAGGACCCGGGGTCAGAAGGTTAACTGCGACGTTATTAATAAATATGTTCTCCTCTAGATTTACTTCCTATGTCTTTTGTTACTTTCTTTCCTCCAGTTACCTTATTCTTTTATTAAATCTTTGAAAATCATACATGGTACATACATAGTGGGTCGGGGTTGCATTTAATTATATACAAATTATGACAGATGCGCCCCCTACATGTGAAGAATTCAAGAAGGGGTTAGCCTGAGAGAATTCTGTAAAGTGAAAAATAATTTTGTGGGAAAATTAGTTGTGGGTATTGAGTCTATATACAAGCATTGGTGGCGATATAATAAGTAAAATAGAATGGTGTTGATGATATAGGTTGAGTATAATTAATAGAAATCAAAAATTTTTTAATTGTAAGAAATCAATGAATGTTATGGTACATAGTGGGCAAAAAAAAAAAAAGGAAAATGCGCTTAAACGAATTCTACTCGAGATAAGAAAGGAGATCGAGGGAGTTCTATTAAGGTTTTTGAAATCAAAATAAAAACAATATAAAAATAGTTGAATGAAATCAAAATTGAATGTTTTTGGTTGAAAAAGAAAAATTGTTTTGTTGCATGGTGATAAGGGAAAATGCCTAGTTACTTTTTTTGCTCGAATTTGGAAAAGAATTCGAGGGAATTTCATAAGGTCTTTTGAAATCAAAATAAAATAAAATAAAAGTTTTTTGAGCGAAATCAAAGTTGAGTGCTTGGTTGAATGGTGAAAAAAAAAGGAAAAATGCCTAACCATATTCTATTCGAGATTGGGAATGAAATCGAAGGAATTCTATTAGGTCTTTTGAGAAATCAAAAATAAAAATAAAATAAAAGTTTTTTGAGCGAAATCAAAGTTGAGTGCTTGGTTGAATGGTGAAAAACAAAAAGGAAAAATGTCTAACCATATTCTAGCTCGAAATTGGGAATGGAGACCGAGGGAATTTTATTAGGGCTTTTGAGAAATCAACATAAAATAAAATAAAAATAAAAGTTGAATGAAATCAAAGTGAAGGCTTGGTTGCACAAAAAAAGAAAAAGCCTTGTTGTATGGAAAAAAGAGAAAATGCTTTGTTGCGTTGGTGAAAAAAAAAGGAATTGCCTAATTACTATCCTACTTGAGATTGGGAATGAAATCGAGGGGGTTTCATTAGGTCTTTTGAGAAATCAAAATAAAAATAAAAATAAGAGTTGAACGAAATCAAAGTTGAGTGCTTGGAAAAAAAAGAAAAATGAAAAATAAAAAGGTTTCAACAACAAAGGGTGATTTAATGTTTTTAGTTTAATCGAAAGCCAGTGAGTTTTCGTTGATAATTGAGTTGTGGCAGTATAAGCTAAGTGGTAAATAGAATGATAATTGATAAGTGAAAATGATAATATAAACTAATTGAAAAAAAATGATAATTAATGATTAAAAGTGGTAATAAGTTGAATAAATTGATAAATTGATTAAATATTTAAATTTTAATTGAGAGAAAATAATGGAAATGATTGATATGAAAAATAAGGTGTATTGGTTGGAACCCTTTGGTATCTACATGCCCTGATCTACATGTATTGGTTGCTCCATTTTGCCCTATAAATGTTTTACTTGCTCAATTATGCCCTATAAATTTTTTGTCTCATCTGTAGCGACACTTAGGTGAAAAACGTGATTCTAGCCCTCAAGTGCGTTTATGCTGTGTGTACAGGAGACATGGAAATCTATATAACCTTTATGTGTAATTTTTTGTCTTTGTGTGTGTGTTGTGAAAAAATGTTAGAAGTCTGTTGTGTAAGAAATGTGTGAGCTAGTTCTATGTGTTGTCTCGTGGATGTGGAATTGGGTGGTAAAAATCGATATGTAGACTCGAACTGGAATCAAAAATCGGTGGCATAGCGAGGTTCCCAGTTGACCTCAATAGGGGATCTTCTCATTGTAATTAGAGATACGGAAGTGGGGTGTGTCGGGCAAACGAGAGGGAATGAAATTGGAGATCGGACGAAGGCGCTCCGCTTTGTTTACAGAGGCTGAATTTATCGCTGCGGACTACACTTCCTGTCGTGGTGTCTCAAAATTCTCATTTCCTGCCGTCTATTTATTTTTGGTGCGGCTCAGATCTTGTTTTTGGAGCGTGATTTCTCCGACACTGGTTGGTCATCTTTCAGTTACTGTTATCTTTTCGGAGTTTATTTAGATTTTCTGCGAAGATGGTTCCTAAAATTATGAGAAGCTTTATAAATGTTTGTCCACAATGAAGAACTGCTTGTCCACAATGAAGAACTGCTTGTCCACAATGAAAAACTGTTTGTCCAAAATTAAAAAATGTTTGTCCTAGATTAAAAACTACCTCTTGTAGTTCGAAGATTTTCTGAGCGGGCATGGCATAGATAAACAAGTAATTAATGAATAATATTGGGATACAGTTGTACGGTAGAACTAATAAACAAAGGATAAAAATCAGATGAAAGATAGGATATTGCCCCATGTTCGTCCATATTTTTGTAACTGGGGACTCTGAAATATTTGCTTGAACCTTATTAATTGTAGAATTTGAATGATTGGTAGGTTCGCAGTTCTCTTGTTTGATATCTTTAGGGAGTGGTGTGATATGATTGAACTGGTTGTCAGGTTTACAGTTCTCCTGTTTGATCGTCAATGGTTTTTTTAGAGATATGTCGGCGGTAATTGGTTTAGGTTGAGATGTGTGATCGTTTCTCTGACGTGGATGTGGTAATTTTGGCATTGTTTGTGTTGTGTGTACGCTGTGCTTTATGTACGAATTTTGTTTTGTTTTGGTGCCTGTGTCGGTATTTTTACGTGAAGGTTGGTTGTATTCATCGATTCTTCTAGCGAATCGGCAGGTGGGGCAGGTTTTTACCTGTTTTGCGATGTCTTGTGTCATGTTCTGCCAATAATATTGTGACGAGATGAGTCTCGTCATCTTGGAGATGTTTGGATGGTGGTGTTGAGTGTGTACGGATTTAAGAAGTCTGGTTGTAAGTGAACTTGGGACTATAGTTTTAAGTACTCCTTTTCGGGAGACGGTGCGCAGTTTATTGTGATCCATAGTCACGCGAGATTTTCTCGGTGGAGAAGACTGTTGGCTCTGTATGAGTGGCGCATCTAGAAAGCCACAAAATGGGATATGAGTTCCAACGCCCGTTTCATATTGTTGTACTCCATTTATGCTACGGACCTCATATTCGTATCTTGACAATCTTAACCTCCATCGAAACAATCTGCCTGACGGAGCTTTGATCTCTTTCAACCACTGCAATGCGGGATGGTCAGAAAATATTGTAAACTTTCTGCCCATTAGACAGGTGCGGAAATTATCCACACTTTCCACAATGGCTAGGCATTGTAGTTCCAAGTCTGAATAATTTCGCTCGTGACTACGCAGAGATCGGCTGAAATGTTGAACGGTGTATGTCTTCCCATCAGGGTAGACTTGTTTAAGAACGCCTGTAATGCTGAATGTTGAGGTGTTACAGTACACCTGGCATGGCAGATCTTCCTGGTAAAGGTGTAATGTGGGGTGTGTGGTAAGGTTTTCTTTCAGGTTAGTGAACGCTTTCTGGCATTCGTCACTCCAGACCCACACGACATCCCTTTTTAGAAGGTTGACAAGTGGCGTCCGCAAGCGGGCGTGGTCTGGAATGAACTCTTTATAGACGTTCACAGCTTTTAGGAAAGATCGCAATGTTTTTCGATTGTGTGGTTGTTTGGTGGCGTGAATTTTTTCTATGTTTTGTGTAGACGGGATGATTGTATTATTCTTAACGGTTGTGCATGCGCTTGTTTGTCGTTGTTGTTGTCTTTTGGCGTGCGTGTTGCGTTTGTTGTGCGGGTTGTGCGTGTTTGTTGCGTGGTGGCGTATGGGTGCGTGTATGGATTTTGTGTGGTAAGTGGGTGAGCTGTGTTGGTGTACTGACACTTTTTTGGGCATTATTGGAATTGTAGGTTGAAGCCGTAGTGGCTTTATGTGTTGTGGGCATATAGTACTGGTAATTGGGTTGAGTGAAAAGTTGTGTGGTGTGAGATTAGAATGGTGGCATGTAAATATTTGGGGTTTGGGCAATGAATGCAGGCAAGGGTTTCCATGTGTGAAAGCTTTGGGTGCTGTGCGAGTCCTTTGGGACAGGTTTTGGCCTAGCCCGTGCTTGCATTCATTTGACACATGTTTAAAGTGGTAGATAGTATTAGACAATGGGACGCCAAGTTGGAAAATAGTGCCGCGATTATAATTTAGTTTTAATTTATACTGATAAAGGGTTTTTAAGGTAAGAACTCCAAATGGCAATGATGCATTTACCACGTGGAAGTTCTCTCTACGGGTTATTTGGCCTATTGTCAGAGGGAAAGTTAAATGTCCTATTATTTTCGTAAAACTATTTAGGGTGGATAGATCAAGGGAAGGGTTTTTAAGACTTAAGTTGGGAAGTTGTGCTTTTAATCTGTTGTATAAGTGATACGGCAATATGTTCGAACCTGCGTCTGGTTCAATGAGAAAGGTACATGGTAGGTCCTGGGTCAGATACAAGTCCAAAGTCAATTTGATGGTGTCATTGGGTGGATTGCCTACCTTAATCTCGAAAGGGCTCCACTGTGGCGTCTTCGGCTTGGGGTGGCTGGCTTGGAATATCTGTTGGACCGGATCGGGACCTTTTGCACTGTCCGCGCAATTGAAAGGGAAATCTAGTCATTTGTACTGCTTCCATTCGAGTGGATCGCGTTGTCGGTACACTGGGCCCGTGTCGCGTGGACTGCTTCCGGGTGTACGGGTACGGCATGGCGGGTGGCGATTCCTCGGTGGGCGTCAGGTTGTTCGGACACGTACCGGCGGTGCGGGCGGCGGTTGCCCCGTGGGTGGCGCTCCGGAAGACCGTTTCCAGTTGCGTGGATCTTGCCCCTTGTAGCGCGGCGGTCAGTTCTAAAATTACCGTCGCCAGGGTGTGTCTTGTCGCTTCGTTCGTTGTCAGTCTCTTTCCGCTCGTTGCCAGTTTCTTCTCTCTCGGTTTGTCATCGCCTTTTGTTTTGCTGGTGTCTGGGCTAATTTCCATTTTGATCCTGATTAAGCTCCATAATCTTTATCCTGTTTAAGCTCCATAATCTTTATCCTGTCGACTCTGTGTAATATGATCCAAAAGTTGTTATTACACTGCAATATTTGATGTATTACACTGTTGTAGAATCCTGTCGACTTAACCGTTCTGTGGCAATATCGTTGCGGAATTTCTTGTTGTTCGATTTGAATGGTGAGGATTGGTTGAAGCGCAGTCGTTGAGTGGTAAGTGAAGCACACAGTTAGGAATAATCAGGACACGTGATGAGGTTTGAAAATAAAAGGCAACTGGGTTGGAGGGAAGAAAGCTTGAGAAGAGTTGAGCGATTTGACTTATTAATTAGTTGATCACATGGCGATGATGGGATTTAGATGAAATGAGCGGAGAGAGAGAGATCTCTAGAGTAGATGTTACCTTGTTGGAAGCGAAGGAGCAACTGCCCGAATTCGGCGAGAGCCAGTGAACAACTGTAGGTGTTGTTCCTATGAGAGCGAAAACGTAACTGACCATTCTTGCTTTTCGATTAAACACCAAGACTCAGTTTCTCTCTGATTGGTCGAGAGATGTCACATGATCTTTTCCTATTGGTTGACCTACTTAAGGTGCTGTCTTCTGATTGGTCGAGAGATGTCACATGATCTTTTCCTATTGGTTGACCTACTTAAGGTGCTGTCTTCTGATTGGCCCGCGGCTCTCCTTGATGAAATATATGGCCTGCCTGACAGGAAGTGTCGAGTGCCTATTTCCACTTTATTTACTTCCGCGTTATCAAAATACGTCCTGCTTTGTCAGGAAGTATTGAGTGCTAGCTTTAACATTTATAACTTCTGGTCACTAGATACGTCCTGTTTTTCCAGGAAGTGTCGGTTTAAACTTAGCTCGCAAGGACCCGGGGTCAGAGGGTTAACTGCGACGTTATTAATAAATATGTTCTCCTCTAGATTTACTTCCTATGTCTTTTGTTACTTTCTTTCCTCCAGTTACCTTATTCTTTTATTAAATCTTTGAAAATCATACATGGTACATACATAGTGGGTCGGGGTTGCATTTAATTATATACAAATTATGACATATATATTTATATAATCTGTTGAATAGTTTCATTGAATAATTTAATTAATAAATTATTTCTTCGTCACAATAAATATATATATATACAGTGGTACCTCGACATACGAGCGCCCCAACATACGAGTTTTTCGAGATACGAGCCGACGAGCAAGTGATTTTTTGCTTTTAGTTACGAGCGAAATTCGAGATACGAGTTCAGTTCGGTAGTAACACGCAGTCTCGCCATCACGATCAGTTAGCAGCGTGCTTCCGCTGTGATAAGTTGTGTTTTGTGTTCGCGTTTTGTGTTGCGTTTACATTTACAGTTTTAGTTCATTTATTTTTATAACCATGGATCGGAAGAAAGTTTGTAAAAAGTCAAGTGCTAAGAAAAAGATGATACGTATTGAATTAAAACGTGAAATTATAGAAAAACATGAGCAAGGTGTTCGAGTTGTTGACTTGTCGAGGCAGTATGGCCGTAGTACATCCATGATATGTTCTGTGCTTAAACGGAAGGAGTCGATAAAGAGTATAACGCCGGCTAAGGGCCTTACGATGGTTACATTGGTTTTGAGGAGTCAGAGGAGGAGGTTATTTCTACAAGTGAGATAAAGGAGATCTTAGGAATGTGGGAGAGAGTTTCACAGTTCGTGGAAAAAAAAAACACCCAGAAAAAGTTGCAACAGGTCGTGCATCTGACCTTTTTAATGACACTTGCCTAACTCATTTCCGGAACATTCTGAAAGGGAGGAAGAAACAAACCTCCTTGGACATGTTTTTTTCTAAAGGGCCTACAGGTGAAAGAGAGAAAAATGTAGCGAAAAAGGCAAAGACCAGTGAGGATATCTAATTTATTTCTTTACACTCTCTTTTTTGTTTTTGTGCAATAAATATTTGATATTTATAAATACGTTTTTATTATTTAAAACCACGTAACAAAAATAACTGGGGTGACATTTTGGAGGTTGGAACGGATTAATGGTAGTTCAATTGTTTGGTATGGGGAAATTTGTTTCGAGATACGAGTAATTCAAGATACGAGCAAGGTTGCGGAACGAATTAAACTCGTATGTCGAGGTACCACTGTATATATATAAATATATATATATAGTGTAAAAACTATATAACAAAAATATAACAGTGATTCCACATTTAAAACTCAAGGAGCAAACTGATAAGAATGATAAATCATATCAAGTAGTAGATTTGGTTAGATTAGCAAGCTAAATCTAAATTAATTATAACAATAAATAGTTGTATAGTTTTATAGTTAAGTTTTCTATTAAAATTATCTTCATTATTTTGATTATTTAAATTCAAATTATAAAATTTGTAAATTGTTATTATTTAGTATAGATAGAGAGAAAAAAAAAGTCCTTTACTTCTAAAACATCATCTAGTTAATTATATATTTATAATTAATAACTGTTGGAATAAGCGATCCAAAGATTGGCGTGGAGCCAATGGCGTGGGGGATCCACCAATCAACGGCCGCGGCGGCGCTGCGATCGACGTCACTACTTACTTGCCTTTAAAATGTTGTTACTTTAACATCTTGCTTTAAGTTACTTTGTTTAATAAATAATCCTTTTATTCCTTGATTCAATCTCAAACTTCAACAGGTTATGGGCCCAGCACGCTTCCACTGCGCCTAAAAGGATTAACCGCCAACAGTGAGTAAGCCTTTGTTTTGCTCGAAGTTTAGGCGTCAACCGCCAACCATAACCCTAGTTTCTTTTTGTCGTTGGCCGATTCCAAGACAAAGAAGATGAGCGAAGATTGTCTTTCAAGGATTAAAGTTTTTAATGGTGAAAACTTTTCACTATGGAAATTCCAATTCAGGCTTCTTTTGGAACAACAAAAATTACTAGAATTATTGGAAGGCTTAGAAATAAAGCCGAATGTTGTTTCCTCCGACAGTAACTCTGAAAGTTCACTACAGAATTGGAAATCAAAGGACGTTAAGGCAAGGATGTTATTATCACAGGCAATCGAATTAAGGTTTCTTCAGCCCCTGATGAACTGTACTTCCGCTTCACAAATGTGGCAGAAATTACTTGCTATTCATGAACAAAAATCCGAATTTACTATTGGCCTACTTTGGCAACAATTCTTCGATGCACGATTGACATCGGAAACAATAAGTGATTACATAGCAAAAATTGAAAATATTTCTGCACAAATTTCACAAATGGGCGGAACCATAACGGAAGATCAAAAGGTAGCAAAAATTTTAAATACTTTGCCTTCGAGTATGCGCTACTTTGTTGCAGCGTGGGAATCGTTAGATCCGAAAGCTCAAACTCTTAACAATTTAACTGCAAGACTTTTGATTGAAGAAACAAGGAATCAACAAAGCGGCTCTTCTAAACAAGATGAGGCCTTATTACACAGGCAAGCACGAACGAAGCCTAAAGATACACAACGTTCTTTTCAAGATGCCAAGAAGAACACTAAATGCCACTATTGTCACAAAATTGGACATTGGAGCCGCGAATGTAGAAAAAGATTAGCTAATGAGAAAAATAAATCCAAAAATCTTCATGATTCAAAAGGAAGTTCAAGTGATTATGGACTTATTTTGTGCGATAATCAAGTAGAGCCCAATGATATTTGGTATGCTGACAGCGGTGCAAGCTGCAGCATGACATTTCGACGAGAATGGTTCAAGACCTACACGCCGTTCACCAGTGATCATCCAATCTACTTGGGAGACAACTCGACACTACTTGCAGAAGGCATGGGAGACATCGAGATTCAAGCCTACGTCGACGGTGGATGGTACAATACGTACATAAGAAATGTGCTCTACTCGCCGCAACTAAAGAAAAATTTGTATAGCCTTTCTACGTCCACAAGAAGAGGATTCAACGTCATTATCAAACATGACAAGCTACAGATCTTCATGGATAATGACCTAAAAGCCGTAGGAGTGCGTCATGACGACCTCTACAGGATGCTTTTCAAGGTTACGTCATCATCACAAGGATACATCACCAGCGAGAACAAGCTTCAGTTGTGGCACGAGAGACTTGCGCATCTTCCAGTTGCTACACTTCGAGAGATGGCGACCAAAGGATTGGTGGATGGTCTGCAGCCTCAAGATTTAGAGGGAGAATCTTTCTTCTGTGAAGGATGCCAACTTGGAAAAGCCCATAGAAAGTCGTGCTATCCCTCAGATGGCAAAAACTACCAGCTAGGTGAGTTTATTTATGCTGATATTTGTGGCCCAATGCAGACTCAATCATTAAGTAAATATCTGTATTTCTGCTTATTTAAAGATTACTTTAGTGGTTATCGCCATATTTATTTTATTAAAAACAAATCAGATGTGCTAGATATATTCAAAGAATATGCTACTCTAATCTATACTCAAACTGGAAATAAGATAAAAGTTCTTAGGACTGATAATGCGCTAGAATTCAAAAGCGATAATTTTGCAGATTTATGTAAAAGATTTGGGATAATTCACGAGTTCACTGCACCTTATGTGCACGAACAGATAGGACGTATAGAAAGGGACAATCGTACGATTGTGGAAGCAGCCAGGTCCATGCTAAATTCACGAAATCTTCCAGGATTTTTTTGGGCTGAGGCATGTAACACAGCAACTCATATTCTAAATAGAAGTGCGACTAAGCAAACCCCTGGAACGACACCTTATGAACTTTTCTTTGGCACAAAGCCTAATGTAGCTAACTATAAAATATTTGGCTGTAATGCTTATATGCATATTCCCAAAGAAAACCGTAAAAAGTGGGATAATAAATCGATAAAACTTATGTTTTTAGGTTATGAGAATACAAGCAAAAATTTTAGATTATGGGATTGGAAAACTAGAAAAATAAGAATTTCTAAAGATGTCACATTCGATGAGAAAGCTACTCCAGATAGAGAATCTACCAAACCGAAAGAAATAATATTTCAGATTAACAGCGCTCCGGATGAATCACCAGTTGCGACAGCAAACATTCCAGTGCAGGAAATTCCGCCAGTATCCGATATCAGTTCGCATCCAATGATGACTCGTTCTAAGGTTTCGAATAGCAAATGTAACTTTGCGCTGCTCGCTGATGAACCCAGTAGCTATGTGGATGCAATGGCGAGTTCAGATTCAGAAAGATGGAAATTAGCCATGGATGAAGAGATTGATGCATTAAATAAAAATAAAACATGGACTTTAGAACGTTTGGCAGATGGTCATAAACCTATCGGTTGTAAATGGGTTTATAAAATTAAAACGGAGTCCGATGGTACAATTCAACGGTTCAAAGCCAGATTAGTTGCAAAAGGCTATTCTCAAATCAAAAATGTTGACTATTTCGATACATTTAGCCCAGTAGTCGGATATGATTCGTTACGCATTCTTTTATCACACGCTGCTTCTGAAAGGATGTTTCTTAAGAAATTCGATGTAAAGACAGCTTTTCTCAATGGCGAATTAGAGGAACTTGTTTATCTTGAACAACCAGAAGGCTACAAGAGAGATGATAATAGCTGCTATAGATTACATAAAAGTCTGTATGGTCTTAAACAATCTTCTAGAAATTGGAATAAGAAATTTACCAATTTTTTGTATAGCCATAATTTCAAAACATCAGACGCCGACCCGTGCATTTTCATTGGAACACACAATGATTCAAATGTTATCTTAGCTCTCTATGTTGATGATGGAATTATTCTATCTAAAGATAAAGAGGCAATAGCTATTATAATGGATGAGTTAGAACACGCATTTGAAATTACATCTGGAAGTGTTAACTTTTTTGTTGGGCTACAAATAGAGCAGTCAGAAGATAGGGCAAGTATTTTCATTCACCAGTCATCATATATTGACAAAATTTTGAGTAAATTTAATATGGCTGACTGTATTCCTGCTTCGGTGCCTATGGATCCTTCTGTCATCTTAACAAAGCAGGACTGTCCTACTCCAGAACAAAAGGAAAAGATGCCTAAATTCCCTTTTCGAGAAGCTGTTGGATCCCTTATGTTTGCATCATGTGTTTCACGTCCAGATATCACTTATGCAGTTTCACAAGTGAGTAAATTCCTAGAATAATTTTTAACGCCTTGCCAAATGTTTATTTTTATTTACTTCTCCTGACGAAGACAAAAGATTTTTGTTGAAACGTTGAGAAAATAAAAAACTCCAACTGGCCGAAGTGTCTACTTTTTATATAAATAGAATATCCAGGACCTGCACATTGTACAACAGTGAAGAATATTTTCCGTTATCTGAAAGGCACTCCACACATGGGAATTCTCTTCACTGGACAAGACCAACTTGATGTTCGCTACCACTTCATTAGATCCAAACATGAAGAAGGTGAACTTAAAGTGCATCATGTTTGCAGCTCAGAACAGCTAGCTGATATAATGACTAAACCTCTTCCACGAAACCAATTCCACTACTTAAGAGGTCTACTGAACATTTTGGATCGAGAGGGAGTGTTGGAATAAGCGATCCAAAGATTGGCGTGGAGCCAATGGCGTGGGGGATCCACCAATCAACGGCCGCGGCGGCGCTGCGATCGACGTCACTACTTACTTGCCTTTAAAATGTTGCTACTTTAACATCTTGTTTTAAGTTACTTTGTTTAATAAATAATCCTTTTATTCCTTGATTCAATCTCAAACTTCAACAATAACAATAAAATTTAACAACGTAACGTCTTTTGCATCGGCTTTTACACGTCATTTAGACATACTCTATCCTATATATAGAATAATAGAAGTGAGAATATATATAATATTATAAATTTTAGTAGTTAGAGAAAAGAGAGAAAGACAGAACCATGCACTTTTAATCAAACTAATAATAAGAAAACAAAAAGTTTTGTAAAGAAGGTAGATAAGATTGTTAGTATATATATGTCATAATTTGTATATGTATATAGTTAATAATAGTTGTATTTGTATATAGTTAATGCCAAAAGATACAATTTATTCTCGTCAAATAAGTATGTAAATATGTTACGCTTGCGTTAAAATGTAAATATGTAAATTCATCCATGTATAAAAGGCGGCACAAAAAATAAAGTGGCAGACATCGCGGGCGCGCTGTTCGCTAGGCATAACGACTGCGCCTCTTCATTTAGCTACGACATATATATATATTTTTTTTATAATTTTATATTTTATCCTTTTTTTTTTTTTTAAAGATTTTTTAAATTTTTTTTATTTTAAAATATGAATATAAATAGTTGTATTTAGTAATATATCTATACTATGAATTAACTTTTGTTATAAGTTTGGTTATTATGTTTTGAAACCCTAATGGTAGACCAGACATATACAAAAAAATTTAAATTGGAGTAATTATTGGAAAAAGATCTGCTGAACCGGGAATTCTCAAATAGAAGTTCAGCGACATTTCATCCCTTCTCTATTATGTCATAGATCTCTTTTCAACCGGATTTTATGTGTTAATATAAAGTTACTTCAGTGAAACATTTATATGAACAGATATAACAAATATAAGTGTTAACAAATTACAACTGTGAACCTACCTCGTCCGCGACGCCTTCAACTGTAAACATCTATTTCTGGATGACACATGTTGTGGGGGGGACAAAATTAGACCGTTTATTCTGAAGTTTTAGAACAACAAGACATCCAAAGAAGAAAGAAAAGATAGTTAAGGGAAGAAATCCAAACTTTATAATCTTTACAGCCAGTTATATTAATATAACTGATTCAACACTTATTCATCTTTCAATATTCCTTTAAAAAGGCAAATTATTAGAGTTTAATAAAGCTATTAATTGTGAAAATTCATTTTTATTTAATTTCCATTTTCCTCCCCAGAAATTGGAGATTAAACAAAATGAACTCTATACAATATTACTTTAAAAATCTTGTGAAAAAATCTTTAAATCAGCTATTTAATTTAAGTTTAACTAATTGTTAAAGATTATAAATTTGTATTAGTTATTATTGAGAGAAATTATAGAAAGTTGATTTAATAAATGGATACTTCCATTTATTTTTTAAAAGTATTTTATAATTGATATACTGTTGAAATATTTTACTTGTCTGATACTAAATTTGTTTTTAATAAATTCCATGTTTAAATTTTTAACATCTTCTATGAAATTTTCTAATATATTATTTATTCTATAAAATCTTAGAAACTGACCAAAATATATACCTTTACAGCAATTTAATGATATATTAGAATTCATATTACAGTATTTTATAATATTGAAATTATAATTACTTTTTTATTATAAATTTTAATAGCATTATTTGTAAGGTCTATATTTAGGTCTAAAAAGTTAACTTTTTTGTTTCTATAAATTTTTTCATTGTTCTTAAGTTTCAAGTATTTAGGATATATTTTAGGTATTAAGTTTTTGAACTGTTGATTATTAAATATTATGATGTCATCTACATAACGGAACATTTGCCAATTAACATTATTTTGTAGAAAGTATTCTCTTTCGTACCAGAATAATATTAGGTTTGCTAATAAAGGACTTGAAGAAGTTCCCATGGGAACGCCTTCTGATTGAATATATATTTTATTTTTAAATTCTATATAGTTAAAATTTAAAAATGTTTCCAGTAGAGTTTTTGCTGTTTTAAGATCTAATTTAATTGTTTTATATCTGTTATGAATAATTTTAATGTGGAAAGTTTTGTCATTAATGATTTCGTTAAATAAATTGGTTATTTTATTATTCAGATCTCTTAAATTTATTTTAGAATATAGGTCCTCAAAGTCAAATGTGTGTACTGTTTCAATGTTTGTCCAATTGTTCATTAAATAGTTAATGATTTTTTATTTGAGTCGATAAATTTATAATTATATTTATTAGTTAATTTATTTATAATAAATTGTAGTGTTGAAGCTAATTGTATATCAATGTTTTTTATAACTGAATTTATACCAGATGTGATTGTTCTGAAAGAAATAGGTTTTTTGTGTAGTTTAGGAATTATATAGAACTTTGGTATGTTTGGATTTTTGTAGTGATTATAAATTTTTAGTGAATTTTCAACGTTTTTGATGTCTTTTTTGATTTTTGTGGCTGTAGTTCTAGCAAAAGTGTATTTATGATTATTATCAATTTCCTTTTTAGTATATCGTGGTATAGATTTTTACAAATTATAGATAAGTTATTGGAACATTTATCTATAGGAGTGATAATAAAGTCCTTCTGTAAATTAATTATATTTTCTTTAAAAGAAGGAATATCTGAATTAGGTTTTGTGTATTTAAGTGTATTATTATAATAATTTATAATTTCCTTTTTGATATTATGTTTCCATTCCAGAAAAGTAAATTCTGGAATACTGTATTTTATACTAGTTTTATTTATGAAAATATCTATATCTTTTAATATAGATTTAATTGTATTATTATAATTGTGTTTAATTTGAGGTATATATTTATACCCTTTATTTAAAATATCCTGATATTCTGGATTTAAAAAAGAAAATTTGCTAGTTAATATATGACCTGAGAGCTTATATCTATCAATATAGTTGTTGCAATTACATTTAATTTTTTTTAAATTTGCCAAATTATTAATAAATTGGTTATAATTGCAAACTAAACTACCTATATTTTTGTTGTATCTCCAGATTGTTTTGAAATTTAAATTTTTTATAGGGAAAAGATTATTGATGTTTTGGTTATTAAAAATATCATTTATCATTCTTATCAGTTTGCTCCTTGAGTTTTAAATGTGGAATCACTGTTATATTTTTGTTATATAGTTTTTACACTATATTAATTCATATGAGCTTGCTCTATGATATATTTTTATATATAATATAATATACAAATTTAATTATATATTAGATATTCTAATATAAATAAAACTCCATACAGATTTTAATTATCTTTTATTGTTTGATTATGAAAAAGTAAATTATAAAAGTAATTTTAGAAAAAATAACTTCGGAACTTTTGTTTTTTTCAGTGTTTAGTTAGTTTAAAGATGTTTTTATTAGTTATTCTTAAAAATATAACAGATAACAAACAGTAATATCTATATTTTTATAGATTAATTATTCATTTTATTACAAATTTAATCACCACAAAAACAATTAAGAAAAATATATTTAAAAAATATATATTTTCATAAGAATAACAAACTAAAAAACTAAAAAAAACTACAAACATATTAGGGTTAGCACCTCTTTTATGTTAATTTAAACTCGCTAAGAATTGCCTAAGAAAGAATTGTCAAACTTGTCCCTCTCTTAAGAACCATGACACATTTCAAACGACTAGTTGTAAATTAGTAAATACTATTTATAAATTAACATGCCAAATTTGTCAACTATCATATATAGGACAAACGTGTAATCCATTAAATATACGAATAAACCTACATAGAAACCACGCTAAAAAATCAATTGGTAATATATATATGAAAGAACACAATCAATTACATACTTTTAACAACTTTAAGATAGAAATACTAGACATATGTCAAAACAAAAAACAACGACTATTATTAGAAAACAACTACATTTATAAACACAACACATTATTCCCTTATGGACTTAATGACGAATTAAACTACACATACAAACCACAAACAGAAGAAATTTCAACTTATGAAATCAGCTGCAAATACAAAAAAAATGAATTTAAAACTAAACCTAATAAAACTAGAGGTAAAACTACCAATAAATTAGGTTACATTGAATTTGAAGAACTACTGGACCCAAAACAAATGTATACTAACAACTTCGTCGATAAATTTATTAAAACATTATTTAAACTAAATAATAATAAATTTATCAAACTTATAGAACATATTAAAATTCATAATCTGACTAACAGATTAATAGATATCACACACGACATCTTTAAATACAGAAAAATTAAACAATCTACTAATAACATTAATATTATCATTAAATTTAATAACAATTTATTTAATCATATTAAATTTAATGATATTTTTAATAACCAAAACATCAATAATCTTTTCCCTATAAAAATTTTAATTTCAAAACAATCTGGAGATACAACAAAAATATAGGTAGTTTAGTTTGCAATTATAACCAATTTATTAATAATTTGGCAAATTTTAAAAAAATTAAATGTAATTGCAACAACTATATTGATAGATATAAGCTCTCAGGTCATATATTAACTAGCAATTTTTCTTTTTTAAATCCAGAATATCAGGATATTTTAAATAAAGGTATAAATATATTTAAGAATAAACGTATCATTAACTAGTATAAAATACAATATTCCAGAATTTACTTTTCTGGAATGGAAACATAATATTAAAAAGGAAATTATAAATTATTATAATAATACACTTAAATACACAAAACCTAATTCAGATATTCCTTCTTTTAAAGAAAATATAATTAATTTACAGAAGGACTTTATTATCACTCCTATAGATGAATGTTCCAATAACTTATCTATAATTTGTAAAAATCTATACCACGATATACTAAAAAAGGAAATTGATAATAATCATAAATACACTTTTGCTAGAACTACAGCCACAAAAATCAAAAAAGACATCAAAAACGTTGAAAATTCACTAAAAATTTATAATCACTACAAAAATCCAAACATACCAAAGTTCTATATAATTCCTAAACTACACAAAAAACCTATTTCTTTCAGAACAATCACATCTGGTATAAATTCAGTTATAAAAAACATTGATATACAATTAGCTTCAACACTACAATTTATTATAAATAAATTAACTAATAAATATAATTATAAATTTATCGACTCAAATAAAAAAATCATTAACTATTTAATGAACAATTGGACAAACATTGAAACAGTACACACATTTGACTTTGAGGACCTATATTCTAAAATAAATTTAAGAGATCTAAATAATAAAATAACCAATTTATTTAACGAAATCATTAATGACAAAACTTTCCACATTAAAATTATTCATAACAGATATAAAACAATTAAATTAGATCTTAAAACAGCAAAAACTCTACTGGAAACATTTTTAAATTTTAACTATATAGAATTTAAAAATAAAATATATATTCAATCAGAAGGCGTTTCCATGGGAACTTCTTCAAGTCCTTTATTAGCAAACCTAATATTATTCTGGTACGAAAGAGAATACTTTCTACAAAATAATGTTAATTGGCAAATGTTCCGTTATGTAGATGACATCATAATATTTAATAATCAACAGTTCAAAAACTTAATACCTAAAATTTATTAAATCAACTTTCTATAATTTCTCTCAATAATAACTAATACAAATTTATAATCTTTAACAATTAGTTAAACTTAAATTAAATAGCTGATTTAAAGATTTTTTCACAAGATTTTTAAAGTAATATTGTATAGAGTTCATTTTGTTTAATCTCCAATTTCTGGGGAGGAAAATGGAAATTAAATAAAAATGAATTTTCACAATTAATAGCTTTATTAAACTCTAATAATTTGCCTTTTAAAGGAATATTGAAAGATGAATAAGTGTTGAATCAGTTATATTAATATAACTGGCTGTAAAGATTATAAAGTTTGGATTTCTTCCCTTAACTATCTTTTCTTTCTTCTTTGGATGTCTTGTTGTTCTAAAACTTCAGAATAAACGGTCTAATTTTGTCCCCCCCCCCACAACATGTGTCATCCAGAAATAGATGTTTACAGTTGAAGGCGTCGCGGACGAGGTAGGTTCACAGTTGTAATTTGTTAACACTTATATTTGTTATATCTGTTTATATAAATGTTTCACTGAAGTAACTTTATATTAACACATAAAATCCGGTTGAAAAGAGATCTATGACATAATAGAGAAGGGATGAAATGTCGCTGAACTTCTATTTGAGAATTCCCGGTTCAGCAGATCTCTTTTTCCAATAATTACTCCAATTTAAATTTTTTTGTATATGTCTGGTCTACAATTAGGGTTTCAAAACATAATAACCAAACTTATAACAAAAGTTAATTCATAGTATAGATATATTACTAAATACAACTATTTATATTCATATTTTAAAATAAAAAATTTTTAAAAATCTTTTAAAAAAAAAAGGATAAAATATAAAATTATAAATATATATATATATACTAACAATCTTATCTACCTTCTTTACAAAACTTTTTGTTTACTTATTATTAGTTTGATTAAAAGTGCATGGTTCTGTCTTTCTCTCTTTTCTCTAACTACTAAAATTTATAATATTATATATATTCTCACTTCTATTATTCTATATATAGGATAGAGTATGTCTAAATGACGTGTAAAAGCCGATGCAAAAGACGTTACGTTGTTAAATTTTATTGTTATTAATTATAAATATATAATTAACTAGATGATGTTTTAGAAGTAAAGGACTTTTTTTCTCTATATCTATACTAAATAATAACAATTTACAAATTTTATAATTTGAATTTAAATAATCAAAATAATGAAGATAATTCTAATAGAAAACTTAACTATAAAACTATACAACTATTTATTGTTATATATATATATATATATATATATATATAATATATATAATATATATATATATGGTAATTTAAACCAACTACCCTATATTGTATAATACTTATAACAAGATTGTCATGTTGTATATAGAAACACATCTATAAATAATTATACACATGATTGACATGTGTCATTGCATCACCATATGTTATGTACTTTGTACAAACTGAGGATAAAAAAATATAACTATGTAATAGATTAAGAGCTGAGTTAAAGCAAGATTGAGAAGTTCAAAAACGTCTAAAATCGAGAGAGAAATCCAACAACCCTGTTAAGTCGTTGCCATCGAGGTCAAAGGGTGCAGAATGCCGCAGACGTTCAAAGTCCAACTCCACCCCCCCCCCCCTCCTCGGGAATGGTATATAAAAACCTCGGTTTTAGCCGAACATAGATAGTCAGTCACTTCACCGTCGGCGTGAGACCTTGTTGGTCGTAGCCAGGTCCACCTCATCGCCATGTAAAACAGTAAGACTCATCTAACTCCATCTTGCTCTTAGCTCGACTCCTATCTGTTCATGGAACTTTCCTACTACAACTGTGTCTCTTCGTTTTGTGTGTGTGGACATTCCCAAGCTTTCCACTCTGCCTCGACCACGACTGCCTGTACTCTGTGAGAACTGTTAAAGGTTCTACAAGGTGCAGAGAGGTACTGGAAAACTCTCCACGCACTGACTTTCCCTCTCGGTTACTACAGGTTTGACCCTCGGTTACCACAGCTTATAGCGAGAGTCGACAGGATACCTCATCACAGATAAGTCGAAAGGACCCTTATCACATATAAAGTCGACAGGATGACCACAACGAAGGAGACCACAACGAAGAAGGTAAGAAGCCTGGCCAGATGGAAGCGAGGAAGAGCAAAGATGGAGGAACCAACCCGCCATTCCAACAAAATGACCAAGCAATCTCCCCCCAACGACACAGCCGAAAATCCCGCAAAATAAGCCGGTGAGAAGTTCTCCACCTTCGGCCTTACAACGCAACCACCTTCCAGGCAACATGCCACCGCCGCCAAACAGAAGTTACAAGCTTCTACAAGCTCTACTTGGAGCGTCTTCCACGTCATCAGGACGACAATTAAAGATCAAGCCTCCTGACTGAACAATCCTCAAAACTGTGAGTTTTTAAAACCTATGTAACTTTCTCCTCATGCTCACAACTTGATTCTTCATAAATTTAATGTTTATTTTTACTGCAATCATTTTAAAATCAATTTTTACCATTTTTATATCATTTCAATTAAAATTTTAAATCTTTTACACCCTCAGTTACCAATTTTTACTTTATTTTAAGCAATTTATAAATTTTAATTCATTACTTTCAATTTTACATAAGAAAAAAAATCATTATTTTTTTTTAATTACTCCAATCATAATTCTAAACTTATTTGTGTTTTTTTAATATCTTATTTTTATACGAAACACCAATTTCTTAATCAAATACTCAATACTTTGCGAAAATCAATGTTATGTTCACTATTTATGTACACGCCCCATTCAAATAATAAGTCACTATCACGCCATTGCCCTTTTACAAGGATAATTTTCGCACTACCACATAATCAACAATTTTTTAAAATATATTCAAATTTAATAAACATAGGTGAAACGCATTTTTTTTATTGCAAAAATCGAAAGATACAATATCTTCAAAATCACGACTAGAAAAGTAACTGTCCTTCCCCAAAACAAGTTAAAAATCCAACACAGTTTCACTCCCTCGTCCTCTCCTTTTACATGCATAATTATTAATCATCCACACATCTCTCTCAACAAACTTCAACACACTCCCCATCACTTTCTCCAATTGGCCACCATCTATTAGCGCGCGACTTAGCAACAAATCAATCTCGAGCCACACAAGCTCCATATCGTCGCCACTAAACGTGCAACATCCACTAACAGCCAAATTATCTCGATGTGTTTTGTACAACCACCACCCATGACTAGTAAATTTGTTGTTCATGGTGAAACAAGTTAGATGCTGTACCAAAAACAAAGACTTCACGTGACACCTTTCTATTCAATTCACTCACTCGTGTCACACAGCGCATCACAACAATTTTTCTCACTTAACAGGCCACAAAGACGCCTTCATGCCTTTGACACTTCTCACCCCAAAGCGTGTCCACGTCGAAAGTCGCACTTTAACTCACATCTAAACCTGACATCATTGAATAACATTTTTAATAAGTCCGCAACAACGTCGAAACACAACACTTATGAACACCGAGAAAACTACATCTTTCAAATAGACCATAAACTGACAACAAGCTTTCACCACTCTCAAAGGGAGTTTAACCAGTAAACCAGTACCCTAACGTACATTCAAAGCCTCAAACTGTACTACAACAAGGATTTTCCAAAACGTCTGTTATCTGACAGAGCGCCCGCTTTTACCTCGGAAAAATTCCGTAAATTTCTAATAACACATGGTATACAACCCCTACTCACCTCAAGCAATAACCCACAGGCAAACGGTTTAATAGAACGCTTAAATGCCACCATTACAGGCAAGCTCAGACTATCTTATCTAGAAAATCCAAAAGATGCCTGAACTCAACTAGTTAAGCGCGTCACTCAAACGTATAATACCACACCCCATTCAGTCACAAGTTTTCCACCCACCTACTTAATGTTCAATGTTGTCCCCCCAGATCTAAGAACTCATCTTAACCCATACCCCGGTATAACTAGAGCTAGAGAGATAGCACGCTCTCGTACCCAAAATAAGCATAAAAAGATAAAGAAACATTTGATAAGCAGCACAGAACACCACATTTCGAAGTGAATGATCTTGTTTAGGTCAAAAATTATAGACATCCCGACACAGATAAATTAGCATCATATTTTACTGGACCATATACAATAATTGAAATAATCTCACCCAATGTCGTTCGAATAGATCGCCCCAATCAACCTCTCAATAGAGACAGTGACACCATACATGTCAATAAATTAAAATATTACACAGAGAATGTTCTGCACATTACACCTCCACAAACCCGATTTATTCAAAACCTACAGCGAATGTCTCAAGATGTATATCTCAGTGAATTCAATCATTTGACTCCAGATATCTCTCGAGACGCAACTATTCCGAATTATACCGCCTCAAACTTCCCAGCCATTCCTACATTTATATAAATCCAGATTTATTTAACATCGATCGTTTTAAAACAAACCTCATGTAGCGACCAGAAAATTTCCCGTTAAATTCACAAACCTATTCTATCTACATACACTACAACAACCCATTTGGATCTGTATTACTTACTTACTTACTCTCTTTCACACAATATAATCTTTGAACCCACCAGATCCAAACTAGAGGAAAAAGAATTTAACGCTCGTGCGCTGTAGACAACCCCCATATCTCCCCCTTCAAAAACAATACACATCGCACCCCGGTCGTAAAAATGGACACCGCTAGTTAACATACCAGAAGCTCCAGTGACGATAGACTAAAGATCTCGAGACCATTCCCGCGTCAATAAATCCACCGCCACTCTCCCCCTATCTCGTCCTCCAGTAAATGAGGGCTGAGTCCTACATTTTTTTTTTCCACGCCTACATTAGCCGTCGATATTTTAACCTAACTTTTTAAACATTTAGATATTTGAATTTGAACTAGACCTACCTAAAATTGAACATTTTGATATTTTAATCCTGTGTAAATCTCTAATTTTTTCTACATATCAAACATTCTACATGTTAAATTGAGATCACAATACACAACATTTTAGTAACCAATACAAGCAATAAATTGCGCTTCTCAATTTTCGCATTGTAATAATCTTTAACTATATTCTATTTTTTGTATAAAATATTTTAAATTTTATTTTTTACCTTTCAAAAAATCAATTTTACTTTTATCTTTCATAATATTTTAGTATTACAAAACATGGGTTTATTAGAACAATTTTACAATAGAGCTCTGATAATGGGACACTATCCTACAATATGGACTAAATCGATCATACATCCAATCTTTAAAAGCGGTGACAAAGACAACCCTTCAAATTATCGTAGTATAGCACTGATAAGTAATTTATCGAAACATTTTACGACAATACTAAGATCAAGACTGAATGAATGGGTAGAAAGAAGAAACGTCATTCCAGAAAATCAGGCGGGTTTCCGAAGGGGTCGATCGTGTGTGGATCTGATATTCACATTGACCACTCTAATACAACTTTCACTGAGGAAAAAGAAAGTAAAATTATATGTATTTTTTGTTGATTTGAGAAAAGCATTTGATACAGTTCCTCACTCATTACTTTGAAAGAAATTAACCAATCTGGGCGTGAGCTATCAATTTATACATGCAATTAGAAATTACTACGAACAGGCGACTGTGGCAGTCAGATGGAGGGGATCAATTACAGAAAATATTAAGATACATTCGGGTGTTTTACAAGGAGAGCCACTATCGCCATTACTCTTTATATTATTCATGACGGACCAGATTAAAATGTATGACAACTCAGATCTGACGAGTGTATACCTACCGGAATTTGGAGATGCTCACCTGCTGATGTATGCAGATGATATTGCTATTATAGGGGAGTCGAGGATAAACCTCCAAAAAAAGATTAATATATTGAAAGAATATCTTGGTGAGAACTATATGACACTGAACGAGTCCAAATCGAAGGTTATGGTATTCCGCAATGGTGGTAAACCCTCAAGAGAAGATAGATGGTACTGGAATGGTAAACCTCTGATGGTAACAAGAAGATATAATTACTTGGGATACCCTCTGGTCAGTACAACTAAAACCACTCAAGCCGCAAACTTTTTCAAAGGAAAAGCACTCGCGGCAATAAATGCTACAACCCCAATATTGGCAAAATCAAAAATTAATTCATTAAACTCTGCAATGAAACTGTTTGATTCTATTGTGATGGCTGTTTTGATGTATGCTGCTCCAATTTGGGCAACAGAGTATAAAGATTTATTAGACCATATACAAGATACATTTATTCGTAGGTTCTTGAATTTGCCTAGATATACACCAGGATAAATAATAAGTCCAGAAACAGGCCACGTCTCATTAATAATAACAGCTCTGAAATTGACCTTGAAATATTGGCTGAGGGTGCTGAGTATGGATACAAATAGATTGCCTCGAATATGTTTAAATAGAATGAGGCAAATATCCTGTGCTACAGGTGCGCCCATCGGATTTATAAAACAATTAAGCAATTTACTCAATAATAACGGGTCCTCGTGGCTTACTTATTGTAATGATCCTGATTCACTAAGGAATGCTATTCCAGGAATATTAAGAACTGCGATAGAGCAAACAATACAAAATGACTTAACAAGAATAACCCAATCAAAGTTATATTCCCACTATAGAGATATATATACAACGTTTACCACCGAAGAATATTTCTTAAGTGAACTCCCTTTTCCTGTCATCAGATTAATCGCACAATTTAGAACCCTTTCAATTTTTTTCAGAGAACACCATCTGATTTTATTGAGGCGTGAAGACCTGAAATGCACTTTCTGTGGATCAGGAATAACAACGGAGATGTTGCACTACTTATTTGACTGTGCTGCTCTGTCTGAGGAAAGACGAAAACTAAATGATAAAACGGGGCAACTTTGTCCTTCATTTCCGGCACTAATTAATGAAATATCAAAGAATAGGTATATAGCGATGGCGATATTTGGATTCCACAAGACTATATCCCGGAAAAAGGCCACACAGTGTTCTCCCCATCCATTGTGAACTGGCGAATCCTGTATAGGGCGAGAGGCCCTAAATAAAGGCTTTTTGTTTTTGTTGTTGTAGTATTACAAAACATTTATTTGGTTTCAAAAATGACTTTAATTTTCATTATTATTACCTTTATTAAAAATAAAGAAGGCATCTCCTGACCACGAGCACATGTGCTTTTTTACGCTTATTACCTTTATATATTGATTGTTTGATTTTGTCCGCTTAAGCTTTATTCAACCACAATGACATTTCTGTATTTTTATTCATTTTATATTTGTTTTTATACCTTTATATAAAATGAACATGTTTATCATTAACTATCGGACATACAACAATATATTTCTCTAACCACTTCAGTGTACTTTACACTACTATCTTTCTCAGCTAATGCTTCACATCAACGTTGAAAAACGACAGTACTACTTGACAATTTTTTTGATTTCGTAATTTCAACAAACTCCTTGAACACAGTTCCCCAGATTTAGATATCCCAACTTCTGGCTTGAACACGCTTCAAAAGTTTATTTCAATCATCCACAGAGCACAATCACCAACGCATGCACAAAGCGTTCACAACTCTCAATTTTTTAGCTCTTGCGGACCACAATTAACCTTTGATTTTAAGTCGTCAGATCACCTACTGTCGATACAACAATTCTACATATCGCATGGTTCTCCATTTCACCCTTTTCAATCATATTAATGAACAACCTTTTCTTCAACAACTTTTCAACCCAATAACTCTGCAATTGTGACAAGGCACTGTAACCTTATACAGGATCACAAGTGAAACATTGCCTTGGAAGACGATCAAGTCAATATCCTCGCTTTGCACCTGGATCTAAGTATTTGATTGCATGTGTAATACTCACAATTGCTTATTCTTTAAATCCTAACCCTTTCCAAAGCCCGCCAACAATCTCTTAGAACATCATTTTTATTTTTATCATCATATTTTTTTATCAAACAAAGGTTTTATCTAAATTTCTCTTTTATAATGAATATCATATCTTTTAAATTAAACATAAGTTTTATTTTTTATAATTTTCAGATATATCCAAACAAAACATCTTGTTATAGCCCTTTTTAACCCTCACAGTTTAAATTAATTAAAATAAATTTTAATTACTTACCTGTGTTAGAGAGGCTTTACCCGTTTAAACCCGGTTAAACCCTTTCACTCCCGGGGCTCATCTATGGTAATTTAAACCAACAACCCTATATTGTATAATACTTATAACAAGATTGTCATGTTGTATATAGAAACACATCTATAAATAATTATACGCATGATTGACATGTGTCATTGCATCACCATATGTAATGTACTTTGTACAAACTGAGGATAAATATATAAAACTATGTAATAGATTAAGAGCTGAGTTAAAGCAAGATTGAGAAGTTCAAAAACGTCTAAAATCGAGAGAGAAATCCAACAACCCTGGCAAGTCGTTGCCATCGAGGTCAAAGGGTGCAGAATGCCGCAGACGTTCAAAGTCCAACTCCACCCCCCCCCCCCCCCCCCCCCCCCCCTCCTCGGGAATGGTATATAAAAACCTCGGTTTTAGCCGAACATAGATAGTCAGTCACTTCACCGTCGGCGTGAGCCCTTGTTGGTCGTAGCCAGGTTCACCTCATCGCCGTGTAAAACAGTAAGACTCATCTAACTCCATCTTGCTCTTAGCTCGACTCCTATCTGTTCATGGAACTTTCCTACTACAACTGTGTCTCTTCGTTTTGTGTGTGTGGACATTCCCAAGCTTTCCACTCTGCCTCGACCACGACTGCCTGTACTCTGTGAGAACTGTTAAAGGTCCTACAAGGTGCAGAGAGGTACTGGAAAACTCTCCACGCCCTGACTGTCCCTCTCGGTTACTACAGGTTTGACCCTCGGCTACCACAGCTTATAGCGAGAGTCGACAGGATACCTCATCACAGATAAGTCGACAGGACCCTTATCACATATATATGTATCGTCACGCTAGGAAACAATTGAAAATTTTCATTTATTGCACGGCTCTCTTAGCCAAAAAAAAAACTTCATTTTATATATTTTCTAGCATATTTACATAATCTCTCAAAACCTTAAACAAATATGTGACAGACCTCCCCTCCAAGTCATCACTCCTGAGTTGAAACCGCTATTTTCTATCTTGGGGGGAATTTCACTAGGTTGGTGATGTGTGCACTTCCTTGTTCGGACTCATATATGACGTATTTAACGGCGTCTTCCACTTTCTTCACCTCCGTCACTTTATGGGGTCCAGTTTGTAGCCTGTGTTTGCCGGCTTATTGGTGTCTGACCACAATTAAGTCTCCAGGTCTGATGTCGGGCGGTTTCCTTCGGTTTCGATTATAATAATATTTTGTCCGCATCCTGTAGTTATAGCGTTGTTCGTTACTCTTTTCCGTCTCGCTTTTATAAGGTTGTACACCCAATTCTTCGTCGGCGGGTAGTATTGGCATGGTTCCTTTCCATTTGAACCAGGGTGAGCAATCTAAATAGGTGCTGTGATGGCGATTGGGATTTTTATTCTGTCGCTTCTCGGTTCCGGCTTGTGGACCGTAAGGTCTGGGTGGCCATCTGCTCCCGGGAGTGTCGCTTCTCGGTTCTTTCAATGGGTATGCTATCGCATGCCGGTTTATGGACCGAAAGGTCTGGGTGGCCACTGCTCCAAGGATGTCTCTTCTTGGTGTGGGGAAAGAAGTATGCCCACCCTCACCATTCACCCTTGAGGATAGGGGAGTGGAGAGGCGACTCTGCGTGTTCGTCCGCGTCGGGGTGCCACTGGCTGATGGCTGGTGAAGCTGTAAGCTGGCAATCTGCCCTTGGTTGGCTGACGCTAGGCGCACGTGTCTTGAAACTCTTGGGTCTTCGCTCTGTGTGTGCGCCATTGGGAGCGTCCTTGCCGTGCGCACCATGAAAAACCAAGGGGTGCACACAGCAGTACCACCCTCCCGCCTTCGCGTTGGTTCCCTGTTTAAACCTCAGAACCTCAGAGGTCCTTGATTCGTCGGCAGATTCAGGGAGTACTGTGAACAAACGGCTCGAGGGCCAAAGGGGAGGAGTCCTATTGGAGCGTAGGACGGGTTTAACTAAGTCCGAACGGGAGGGCTCGGTCAGCAACCTTGCCATGAACTCTCGGAGACGCCTGTGGGTTTGATTGGTCGACCCCATGGAGCCAGACCATAATGGCGGGCGCGAGGGGCCAAACAATGGCCGCTCGGTGCATGGAGAATGCATCATTCCTTTTGGTTAGGTGACCTGGATGTCAGCAATGGGTATGCTATCGCATGCCGGTTTATGGACCGAAAGGTCTGGGTGGCCACTGCTCCAAGGATGTCGCTTCTTGGCCGGCTTGTAGACCTTCGAGGCCTGGGTAGCCATTACTGCTTCAGGGATGCCGCTTCTAAGCGCGGGGAGAAACTAGCGGTGGGTCAGCCAAGAGTTCTGAACCAAGGTGTGCACATAGTAGTACCACCCCCCCCCCCCCCCCCCCCTTCCCCGTGTGTCAACCTCGTGCCTCTGAGGTCACTGATTCGTCGGCAGAATCAGGGAGTACTGAGAACTAAGGGTACGAGGGCCAAAGGGGGGTAGTCCCATTGGAGCGTAGGACGGGTTTTTTCCAAGTCCGAAAAAGAGGGCCCGGACTGAAACCTGACTAAGTAACTCTCGAAGACGCCTGTGGGTGTCTTGTCGACCCTACTGAGCTACACCATAAAGGCGGCCGCTCGGTGCATGGAGAATGCGTCATTCCTTTAGCTGGGTGAATGAAGGAGGCAACCGGGAAGCAAGGACCACAGGAGTCTATATCATCCTTGGCCCTACTTTGCAGGGCCGAATCTCTTTTCTGCCGCTTCTAAGCAACACTTCCATCCTCAGGGGAAATTTGAATAACACTCGACAAAAGTTTTGATTTCTTGGATCACCCGCTCGGCTAAACCATTTCCAACAGGGTGATATGGGCTGGTGTGCCCGATTTCAATATTGTTCTTTCGAGTCCAAAGGTAGAATTCACCTTGGGTAAATGAAGTTCCTCGGCCAGAAATAATTCTTTTAACTTTCCGTAAAAGTGGATGACACGCGAAGTAGTTCTTTAGTATTTTCCCAGACTGTTTCATACATTTGGCGTGGACGATCCTCGTTGCCTCATCGACCACCACCAGAAAGATTGGGTGGAAAAATTATATTCAGATTTCTTTTTGAATTCAGCTAAATCGATATGAATGGTATGGAATGGGACATCAGATTGAATGGGCAAGATCATCTGGTCTGGGGTGGATCGGTATTTTGATTTTACTTTCTGGCATGTAGGACACGATTGAACATAACATTGAATGTCTTTTTTCATGTTTCGCCACCAAAAGCTGCTCTTTATAGTGTAATAAGTTCTCCAGAATCCTGCATGGCCTCCAGACTTCGGATCATCGTGGTATAGATTTAGTATGCTGGGAACCTGCTCTAGAGTAATAAGAAAAGATTTCTTATGTTCATCATATTTCATTTCTATAGATTTATGCTTTACCCAGAGTGTTTGTTCGTCAGAATTGACGGGAACGTCTACAGACAGTCGCGATAACGCGTCGGCATCCCTTAGTTCCTTTCCCGAACGATGATTGATCTTCATATTGAAGGACCGCAGAAACAGTTGCCACCTGGCTAGACGGTCCCTCAGTTCACCACAACTTAGAAGTTGCGTCAAGGCCCGGTGATCTGTATGTACTACAAACGAGCGACTCTCCAGATAGGATCGGAAATGTTTTACCACTTCAAGCACCGCCAAACACTCCTTTTCTGTGACAGAGTAATTCTGCTCTGCCCTGGTAAAAGTGTAGGAGTAGTAGCTGATCACTCGGAGTTATTTACACTTCTCCAGATGGTCCCATTGGTACAGAATAGCTCCCGTTCCATAATAACTAGCGTCCGTTGCCAACTCGAAAGGAAGTCTATCGTCAGGGACCCGTAGAACTGGTTCTTCTGTAATCAGTTGAAGGATTTGCTGATAAGCCTTCTCACAACTGGAGTTCCATTCAAATGGAACATATTTTCCTTTCAGCTTGTCCAAAGGTCGCATTATACGAGCATAGTCTTGGATGTACACACGGAAATGATTGGTGAGCCCAGTAAAACACTGGAGGGACTTTAAATTATATGGTCGTCTCATATTTTTTTTACCTTTTCTGTAACTTTGAATCTTATTCGTTTGGTGTCTCCATCTATGACTCGACCTAATAAATCGATTTGAGGAACGCAGAATTGACATTTGTCGAGATTCAGTACCAGACATGCTGCGCTTAGGCATTGAAGAACTCTATAAGTTAGATCGGCACATTCTTGCTGGGGGTAGCCGCCACAGCAGATATCATCGATATACACCACTACCTTTTCTTTCAACAAATCCCCTAAGACGGATTTCATCATCCGCTGAAACCTAGCAGGGGAATTTTTCCATCCGAAAGGAAGCCTTAAAAACTCAATGTCCAGTTGGAGTGATAAAAGCAGTGAATCTTCAAGTCCTTTCCGTAATTCTCAGTTGCCAGAATCCGTCTTTCAGATCGAGTTTTGAAAAGTAGCGACATCCACCAAACAGATTTATGTTATTGTCAATTCGGGGAAATGGGAAAGGGTCTGCTGTAGTTTCGTCATTAAGTCTGCGGTAGTCAATGCATAAGCGGAAATCATTCTTTTTGGGAATCACAATGCAAGGAGATGCGAATTCTGAACTGGATGGTCTGATTTTATTTTCTCATTTAGCATCGTTCTTATTTTCATATCCAACCATTATCTATTTTTCCGCGGATAGTTGGTATGGCTTTGCACTAATCACATTAAAATTATTCTGCAGCTCAAGGCTGGTCTCAAATTTAGGAATGGGCGGAAGCTTTTTTATACAAATACTGGGGTATTTCACTTCGACATCTGCTTTGGTGATGGGGTCATCAGTAGTGGAAAAGAAAGAAATTTCATCTGTCGAGAAATCCCATCTTAATCTCAACGACTTTAGCGTGGGCTTCCCGAGGAGCAAGTCAAACGGTATATTCTGGAGTACAACAGCCCGAATTTCGACTGTGCGATTATCCACCTCCAGTTTTAGACGACGGCTTCAGTGGCCATGAACTTTGTTTTATTTATAGTGCTGATAGGAGTATTTATAGGATGTGTGGTCCATCGGTTCTCTTTGACTACTCTAGGATGGATTAAATTAAGACACGAACCACTATCGAAATAAGCTCTTACTTGAACTTTATTGATTCTTACCTCCACGAGTGAATGCGGTGTATCACACATTAGAAAAATGGTCGATTTTAGAAATAATATGTCAAGGAGGGTTTCAGATTCCCCACCATGGACCAAAAAGAACAGTGGTAAAACCAGTTAATTTCTGTTTTGAAGTATCATACGCGGAAATTATGAAGGGCAAGATTTCATCCCAATTCTTCTGTTCGAGGTCTATATACATCGACAACATATCTGCTATGGTTCTGTTCAGTCGTTCTGTTAGTCCATTGGTTTGTGGGTGATACGCAGTAATGGTTCACCTAATAATTCCGCAACAGCGAGTATATTCCGGGATGAGCTTCGACTGGAAGATGCGATCCCAGTTCCTCACAATCTCTCTAAGAGTTCCGTAAACCAGAATTCCTTTCTCAACTAGGAATTTTGTGACTTCCTAAGCTTCCCCTTATGCCAAGCTTTCTGTGATAGCATATTTAGATAAATAGTAGGTGTACACTGTGATCCATCTTTTCTTCTAACGTGATATTGGGAAGCGTCCAAGTATGACTATGGCTATCTTTTTGAATGATCGATTTGGCGGTGGTATGGGCATCAAGTGTCCAGGCGTCAGGTGAGGCGTCTTCTTCCTCTTGACAATTCTGACAACGTCTCACTTATTTTCTATCACTCCGATAGAACCCCCACCCCTACTGGCCAAAATACTTCTTTCTGATTCTATCGATTTTTTTTCCGAAAGTATTTTTTTTCTTTAAAAATCTTAATGTGATAAGTGCGTGTGTATCCTAGTTAATAGGGATTATATTAAGAAATTAAAAATATAAAATTTTAGGATGTTTATACCTTATATCTATTTATATACTTAGAGGATTTACCCGGCTTCGCCCGTGTTTTGCCCGAGTGAAAGTTTGCCTAACGAATGTTAGCTAAAAAATAATTTTCGAGCAAACATCCACTTTCTACTGTATACATTTTACTTTCTACTGTATACATGCATATTCAAGATACATAATCGATTCAGTAGTATATATATATGTCATAATATTTGGAAATACGTAAAATAAAATGGCCTGTGTGGGAGTACAAGGAAAGAGGGAAGATAGCCAGGTTAACAAGCAACCCCCTTGGTAAACAAGTATCACGACTTCATTCTCCCCTAGGGGACTTATCTTACAAAAAAGCGGCTTAAAAGCGGCTAGACGGGATGATAAAAGTTCAGTTCTCACCGAGGTGGTCTCGACGCCAGTTGTTCTAGGGGTTGTTCTGGGACCTTCTATCTTTCCTCCCCGATCTATTTCCTCACGGGTTTTTGCCTCTGGATCCTGTCTCCTGTGTGTCCTTACCACCCATCGCTCAACAACCACGACTGCTTCTAACCAGCATGCCACACTGCATTCATCCAACAGCATAAACTACTACTACATTACAACAGAGAGCCGACAGGATGAACAAGGACAAGAACCAGACCCCATCGCAGGTAGGTCAGATCGACGAGAGAGTGGAGCTCCCCTCCGCCCCAATCACTCTGGAGAACCTGGTAACCCAGCTCACAATTGCCTTACAAAATCTCCGCCCAAAGGCCCGTCAAGACTTAGAGGTGCCTAAGTATGACGGTGCGTATCCAGCACAAAGCTTCTTCGAGACCTACGACAACCAAGCGGACCGAGCTGGACTCTCCGCTTCCGAAAACTAGACAGACTGCCGCTGTTCCTGGTCCAACAGCCCTTGCAATACTTCCACCAGCTTCGGCTGGACACTCGGAACTACTTCCAGGCGAGAGACACCTTGCTGGATCTCTACCCCTCGACCAGCGAAGCCACCTACTCGAAATACTTCGCCCTGCGCCTACAAGGTCAGTCCCTGGAAGAATATTACCGCACCAAGACCGCCATGGGGCTACAACTAGGCCTGCCTCAAGAGGCTATCTTGGAAACCTTGACCGAAGGACTACCCTTCGGGGACCAACAGTTAGTAAGGATCATACCGCCAACCTCCCTAACCGAGTGGTATGAAAGGGTAGCAAGGATTCGGGAATATACCCAGCCCACGACACGCCAAGCGAGCAGTGGTCCACCTTATATCTCGAGACCCTACACCTGCACCCAGAGATTTCAACCCAGGTCTTCTTCCCACGGTGCAACTAGCCTGCCATCTTCACCATGTCGGTACTCTAGCCAGGATCATTGCAACAAACAATGTCGTAAACAACCATTCGCCGCCAACAATACTCTCCTCCACCAGGTACAGACTCCTGAGCAGAAGTCTTCTCTCCGGGATGCGCAAATCCATCCCATCGAGCAAGCTATCACAAAACCAATATCCACGCCCCAAATTTTTCACGTCGCACCTTCCCAAGTCCCAATTGAACAGACTTCCAAGTCCCAATTGAACAGACTTCCCAAGTCCCAATTGAACAGACTTCCCAAGTCCCAATTGAACAGACTTCCCAAGTCCCAATTGAACATACTTCCCAAATCCCAATTGAACAGACTTCCCATGTCCCAATTGAACAGACTTCCCAAGTCCAAATTGAACAGACTTCCCAAGTCCGAATTGAACAGAGTTCCCAAGTCCCAATTGAACATACTTCCCAAGTCCCAATTGAACAGACTTCCCAAGTCCCAATTGAACAGACTTCCCAAGTCCAAATTGAACAGACTTCCCAAGTCCGAATCGAACAGGCTTCCCAAGTCCCAATTGCACATACTTCCCAAGAGCCCACTACCCCTGATCTACATGAGCTGACTGTGGAAGATGAGATGTCCAAGAACCCTCAACATGACCACCGCCTACTGTTAGAGGACACAGACCTCAGTGACTCTAGCACGCCGGACAAGCGAGACAGCCCCAGTCTCAGTGAGGAGAAGTGCTACGAGAGCTTTGGTGACTGCGCGCATCCCGACAGTAGTAGAGTAATACAAAACCCCACTGGGACAATTGCTTCCAACAACGCCGTCCCCTGCCAGTCTACGCCACCACGAGCGGATCAAGCCGCCTACATCCCGCGGACTCGTCTACACGCCATGTACGGCAACCACATTCCCCATCGGGACTTTCCAACATGAACCAAGGTTCAATCTGCGACCCCGAACCTCTTCAAGTTTCCAACACAACCCAGCTTCGAAGTCCAACAAAAGCCCATCAACAGTGAGTGTTTAACTTTATTTTGATTTCGTCCGTTTACATTTTTGTTTGTTATATATATCACATCCATGTTAGCCCACTTTTAGCACAGTTTATGCTCTAAATAACTTCTCTCATATCAATTTTAAAACCATAATATGCCCATTTTATGTTTAAATTTACTTCATTTATTTAACTATAATTCAATTCCTTAAATTGTTTAACTTTAAAGAGTTTAATATTTACTATTAATGTCCGCTTAATCAAACTGGTCACCAGAGAGTAACCCCAAATTTACAACTTATGTGTAGTCTATCACATAATGACAGAGCGTGAACTTTTTAATCAACTCAGCCAAATTATCTCACCTGTGACCAATTTTTTTTTTTTTAATTCATGTCCACACTGTAGTACCATTTCTACCTGAAACTATCATAAACAATATATCTACTGTATTTGAATATCAGTTTTAAAAAATACTCTCTCGCCAATATACATTATACATACGACTTTAAATGGGCACATGGGGCATATCAATCTTTTTACATAAAAATTATTTCTTTTTTTTTTTTTTGTTCAAACATGTTAACCAATATGTATTTAGTCTTTTATTTTTATATATTCCCCCTCAACCTTTTATTAACTCCAATACAATTCTAATTTCACCTCGACCAACTTTTATCTTTTATTATTATTTATTTTTAATTTTAAAATCTCATTTAATTTAATCCTCGCCACACACTTTTTTTTTTTCAAATTTCAAAATTTATTTAAACTTTTAAGTCACTTTTATTTATGTTTTTTTTTGTTTTAAAAATTTTCCTTTTATATTTATCATACATATCTCTCAATTATAATTTAATTAATGGACAATTTTCAGATATCATGCCACAACCTTTCAAGCTTACAATGCCTTATTGTCTTCTTAATAACAGGTTCTCTCGAATTTTTCTTATCCTTCACCATCGCTCTTGAAAAAAAAAAAAAAAAAATCTTGTTCTTTAATTTTTCGTACATCAACTTATGTTTTTTTATGAACCAATGGCCAATTTTTCGCTGAACCTCTCAGTCTTTCTGCAGTGTATCTATTCATACATTGAAACTTAGGTTCTGAAAGTCAAGTTTTTTTTTTTTAACCAATCGACCTCAGAGGTCTCATTTTTTGTCAATTGACCGCAAAGGTCCACTTTTTTTCTCACTCGACCCCGAAGGTCTTTTTCTTTTTCACGTACGTGCATGTCCATTATTTGTTTAATTTATTAATTTTAGTGTTATCAAGAGAACCGCACATAAGTTGTCTGCCTAATCAATCTCCTTCATTCTAAAGTATCTCTGTAAAATGTCTCAATATGTTTTGTTGACGAATGCTGCAGATATGACTATTTGCTCCAGCCTCTTTCTAATGGCTTCCTTTGTTCATTTTAGAATGTTGAACCACTTACTTTACAGCTCTCTTACTTTCCACCTTTCCATTCTCTTCACCTCCTCATTCACGTATCCATATTGTACATAGCTATGATTGTCCATACCTACACTCTGTACCATATTAACCTACACATAAAATTAATTTGTACATAGCCAAATTATTTCCCACCCTCAAAGAATTTCCTGCACAAATTCTTCTTTGAAAGGGGGGGGGACATCTGTCATAATATTTGGAAATACGTAAAATAAAATGGCCTGTGTGGGAGTACAAGGAAAGAGGGAAGATAGCCAGGTTAACAAGCAACCCCCTTGGTAAACAAGTATCACGACTTCATTCTCCCCTAGGGGACTTATCTTACAAAAAAGCGGCTTAAAGGCGGCTAGACGGGATGATAAAAGTTCAGTTCTCACCGAGGTGGTCTCGACGCCAGTTGTTCTAGGGGTTGTTCTGGGACCTTCTATCTTTCCTCCCCGATCTATTTCCTCACGGGTTTTTGCCTCTGGATCCTGTCTCCTGTGTGTCTTTACCACCCATCGCTCAACAACCACGACTGCTTCTAACCAGCATGCCACACTGCATTCATCCAACAGCATAAACTACTACTACATTACAACATATATGTATATTAAAAATAAAGAAGGCATCTCCTGACCACAAGCACATGTGCTTTTTAGGTGGCAGAGCGCCATCTAGTGGAGCAAAAATAAACTAAACGTTTATTTAGCTTGCTCCGAGATATTTGGCCAACCCAATTTCTTGATAAATCAAGAAAAGCCATCCACGAACGCGTTATTATACCACATAAATATATATATATATATATATATTTATGTGGTATAATAATAAGGTGTTTTCTTTTCTTTAAATAAGTAAATATATTAAAAATGTCTGATGATAACAGGAAATTATTATGGGCGGAAGAAATAGAGCAATCAGAAGTCCCGACTCCAATTTATATAAAAACAAAAAAAGGCCTGAATGGAGAAAAATTATGCACAATTGATGCCACGCTTTTAAAACAAATTTTAGATCGTTGTCAAATTCCATATGTTTTTGAAGATGAGGCAGTTACTGCACGAAAACGACAACGACAATCAAAAGAACATTGCATTTCATCCTCTGATGATGAAGAAAATCCAAAGAATCCTAGAATTCAATTAGACAACCAGAGCCGTAATAATATAAATGATTTGGACGAATTGGCGGAGGGTCACGATGAGGAAGGACCTTGGTGTGATGTCCCAAAAAGTAGAAAAATCAGAATTCCTCCTGTTATTGTTGAAAATGTGAACGATTGGAAATTGCTTTGTAAAGAACTAAACAACTTAGCTGATGAACCATTCCAAGCCACCATATCAGGACCTAAGCATATTATCAAAGCTAAGAATATAGGAGACTTCAAAAAGATCCGTGAATATGTTCGTTTAAATAACGGCGGCTACTCCTATAAATTACAAGAAGAAAAACCTTTAAAGGTAGTCATAAAAGGCGTTTCAACCAGTTTTAAAATTGAAGACATTGCAGTTGAATTATCCCACTTAGGCTTTAAAGAGGCTTCAGTAAAAAGGCTTCACCGCCAATCGTCAAAGCAGGCAATGAACATAGTTCTTGTTGAACTTCCAAAATATGATTCCAACAAGAATATTTATAATCTGACTGACCTGCTGTACCAGAAAGTGGTCGTTGAATCCTTCAGATCTCCCAAAAAGGTCACCCAATGTTTCAATTGTCAAGGGTTTGGCCATGGGCAATTGAATTGCTTTCTAAAACCTAAATGTGTCAAATGCGCCGAAGCTCATCATACCAAAGATTGCCCGAAAAAATCGAAGCAATATTCACCCAAGTGTGTAAACTGCGGGCAAGCTCACACGGCCAATTATCGTGGCTGCCCTGCGTTCCCAAAAATTCCCAACCAGTCTCTTAACCAACGACCACAAATTCCCAAGGTTTCTTCATATATTCATAGCAATGTTACCAAAGACAACAGCGCAGTGCAGGAAAGTACCTTTAAGCCTAGTTATGCAAGTGTATCGAAACAAAACTTTGCGAATCAAAATATTAAAACTCTTTGCGAAAAGCTATTAAGCATTATTGGCGAAGTTCTAAAATGAATACAAATATGATTTTAAAATTAGTAATCTGGAATGCCAATGGAATTTTAACTAAAAAAGATGAACTACTCTATTTTTTGGAATATAATGAAATCGATATAGCACTAATCTCAGAAACTCATTTGAAAAATTCTAAAACTCTTAATCTTAGAAATTACGACGTTATTAGGATGGACCGTCTTATTGGGAGAGGAGGAGGAACGGCTATTATCCTCAGAAATTTCTTCAAGTATAGAAAGATTATTGTTAAGACTGATTATTTGGAAAATACTACTATAGTATTTAAACCTGATGGAAAAACCAGCCTGCAAATTTCTTCTGTTTATCGCAAACCAGATCAACTATTGAAATGTGAGGATTTGAGTAAATTATTTCAAAATAATCTTGTCATCGCTGCAGGAGACTGGAACTCCAAACATCCATTATGGGGCTCTAGTAAAAGTAATCCGAGTGGAATGGTTCTCCATGAGTTTTCGGAATCTGCAGGGTTGGACATAATAGCTCCTTCCTTGGCTACTCACTACAGTCATATTGGTCATCCTGACTTCTTGGACTTTGCGGTTTTCAAAAATGTGCCGTGGAATTTTGAAATTACCACAGTAGATGCATTATCTTCTGATCACTTACCTGTGGTTTTAAGGCTGGCATGTCCTAAATATGATTTTTCTATGAAGGTAAATAAGAACACAAACTGGATATATTTTCAGCAAGATTTAATCAATAATCCACCTCCCAGATCCCCTTTAAATTCTACTATAAATATTGATCTTGAAATTGGAACCCTCAACAAAACCATTCTTAATACTTATTCTAAAAATACAATAGTTTCTCCCATAGTTAAACCGCATGTGCCTATTTTTATTAAAAACATTATCAGAGAAAAGAATAAAGCTAGAAAGAAATGGCAGTCAACATGGGACCCCAGACACAGAGAAATTTATCTACATTTTCAAAAGAAAGTGAATATTATATTAAAAAAGTACAATCAGCAAAGTCAAAATGATCTTATCAACAGCGCGATAAATACTCCAAATACCTTCTGGAGACTAGTGAAGTCAACTCGAAAAAAATCGGAAATTAAAAATATTAATGTAGATGGTGATATTCTACATTCAGATGAAGAAATTGGCAAGGCTTTGGCATTTAATTTCTCAAAACACTTTTCCATAGTTTCAAAAGAAGTCCTAACAAATCATCCAACCTTAAATGAAACTCGAATGACTCTTGATAACAACGAAAATATTTTGAAACTTACATCACCACAAGAAGTAAAACAAGAAATAACAAAACTTTCTGCAAACAAGGCGCCTGGTCACGATGAAATAACTACCAAATTAATCAAAAACCTACCTATAAAATGGGTTGTATTTTTAACTAGCATCTTCAATGCATCTATTAATCTTTGCTACTTTCCAAAGATATGGAAGCATGCTATAGTTATTCCCATACCAAAAAAGCAACTATCTAAATCCCTGGATGATTTTAGGCCAATTAGTCTCTTGCCAATATTTGGAAAAATATTTGAGCGGATCATCCTTAAAAGACTCCAGACCTATATAGATACAAGAAATGTTCTAATTCCTCAGCAATTTGGGTTTAGAGCAAATCATTCAACAACTCACCAATTGATTACAGTTATTGATTTCATACAAACTCGCAAATCCCTTAACGAAGCTGTTGGAGTAGTGCTTTTAGCTCTTTTCGCTGATGATACTGCCCTGTTATCCAGCTCGCGTTCCCCAGATATTTTAATTTCCCGCCTACAAAACTATCTTGAAATCATTTGCAATTGGTGTGATAAATGGAAACTCATTCTGAATCCAAAGAAATCTCAAGCAATTATCTTTCCTCCACAAAATAGCTTCAAGTTCACACCCAGGACAAATCTTATAATTTACTCATCTCCCATAAATTGGACCCAGCAGGTCAAATATTTGGGAGTCACTTTCGATTCTAAACTGAAATTCACCAGCCACGTGAAGGATATAATAAGAAAATCTAAAATAGCCAAAGCCACATTATCCAACATGTTCAGTTCAAAAAGTGGTTTATCTGTTAACCAAAAATTTACTTTATACAGAAGCTGTATTCTCCCTATAGTAACATACGCATTGCCTGTATGGTTTAAATACATAACCTTGACTGATAGGAAAAGAATAGATGCATTCATGAGAATTTGTTTAAGAAGTACTGTAAATGCCCCATTTAATCTATCAAATGCAATTTTAAAGCAGGACTTAAACCAGCCTAATATAGAAGAAATATACATATCCTCGACCCAGAAATTATATCTAAAACTCTCTACTTCCCAAAATCCAGTTATAAAAGAATTGTTCCAATTTGATGGAGACCTCAATCCAAGACATAAAAGACCTGGACTTCACTCTACCTGAACTGTGACCTTCCAGTCAGTTCTGAAGGCCATTTTTTAGAAATTCTTGATGCCTAACATCCACGACAAAGTGACTCGTGAGCTTTATGCTCGAATGGTACACTGTAAATTTGAGAGGAAATAAATAAATAAATAAGGTGGAAAAATAAATAAGGACACCACAATTTGGAAGTGGAACCCAGGCAACCAGAGAGAGAGGGAGAGACGGGCCCGGCACAGCCGGGCGGCCGTTCGTGTCGCCCACAATCCCCAACTGTCTTAATAGTCTGGAGGTTCCAAGTAACGGGCCCCAGTGGTCGCCCCTTGGAATGTCGCTGATGTCTAAAGTGACCGGACTTTACCCTCCCGTCTCTCTCTGGGTCAACTGTAGGTTTGCTTTATTATTCCTGGAAGGGTATATATTATGACATATGGCCCCCGTTGAAGAAGGCTGAACATGGTTTGAGTATACTTAAAGCTGGAGAAGCCAGGAATGGAGAAAATAATTTTATAGTTGAAATTATTTAAGGTTATGGTGACATAGTTTTATGCAAAATAAAATATTGTATAGTACACAAATAAATATTATTTACAAGCAGTTTTACAACACCGGATAGTTAGATATTTAAGGGAATTCTTGATAATATCAAAGTTATAAAAGGCTATATACAATAACATCTAATATATTATAAGGTAAATGCTATTGAGGAGTGTGAACAAGGAGAAGGGGAGTAACAAACACATGATGAAAATCTTAAGGACATTAGGACTGGGGAACTCTACCCTTTAAGATATGTCTTCAGGCGGGCATGGCAAGGGGAAAACTTGGCATGGGCTTTCTAGGCTATAGATGTAGAGTACGAGAAATGAGGTTGAGGGTGGAAATTGCGTGAACTCAGAACTGAAGTAAATATAGAACTACATACAATGTTAGAATTTTGGCGAACAGAGCGAGGGGAAACTTGCTTTGGGCAATTCTACCTTATGTATTGCAGTTACTCGTGTAGCGATTCCGAGGGGGAAAGTCCCGTGTGTAGGTGAGGAAGTCGCATGGACTTATAGTTAATTTGAGAAGATAAAATAGTTCGAGATACAAAGGTAGAATATAGGCGAACAAAGCGAGGGGAAACTTGCTTTGGGCCTTTCCACCATAATTATTTCGATACTAAGAGACACTAGTAGTTTTAACTAATTGAAGGGAAGTCTACGCGCACAGTGCCAAAAATTGAGACGAGGACGGTGTTGTCCTTTACAATTGACAAGCTTCTCGTACACGAGGTGTTTGACCCGTCGTGGGAGCTTGTGCGAGGCGATGATTTCTCGACGGGTTGAACGTAAAACCCATGTCTGCGCGAAATGATGACGGACCGGACAGAATCAGCGACGATGTTTAACGTACCTTCGTGGGAAATATCAGAGGCAGGCTATATCGTGCTGGTTTGGACAAGGGACAAACATAGATTTGAAGACAGGGTCCGGGTGGCGAACGTGTGGCGCGAGGAGAAGGAGCGAACTGTGCCGCTCGATGCAGATTGTTCAAGTGCGAACAAAAAGGAGTTGATAAACATCTAGCAGTTAGTCAATCTGCATCCTGTGACGAACACACCAGTGGCTAGATGGTGTGGGTCGGTGGATATACTAGAGCGCAACTACAAAATATTATCATAAATGAAGAGTGGAGATTAGTGGAAATAGTAGTTTGATAATTGATTAATCAATAATTCTATAGAGGGGTATGGGCTGGTAGAAGGTTGACAAAGTTATAAGAATGAGAGGGGCTTTCAGGGGAAGATTTATAAGGGTTGGTTATAAGCAAGGCTCACGTGGTGGTTGGAATTCTTCGACGCCTAAGATATCAGAGTGAATTATGAGTCGTTTAGGGCAAGAAATTATTTTTCGTGAGCGGTGCTTACAAGTAGGAGAGAAGGTCATATACAAATTCGTACAAATATTTAGGTAGTGGAGCACTATTTATATAGATAACTTGATTATGAATATAAATTGTTATTCTTAAAAATCGTAAAGCCGGAATAGGTAAAAATTCCAATTTTAATTTTTAAGGGATGACTTTAAAATAGAAATTATTTCATTAAAATGTCTATTATTAAATTCGATTGGTAAGGTAACTAATTAAATGGGTTACAAATATTTAGATAAATAGTATGGAGAATAAAAGCATTGTTAATAGGCGGGGAGAGAATAAATGGAACTAAACTAATTATGAAAATATTGGCATCAGAGTTTACAAGTAGTGAGTTCTTTAAAGAATGAATGGTAGAGGTAAAATAATTTCACTTACAGGTTATGTTGGTTTAAATATATATACAGTTAAACCTGTCTATAGCGCCTCCCTCTCTATAGCGCCCCTTTTAAATACATAGTACGATGCGAGATTTACATTAAAAGTGACCTGTCTATAGCATCCCCTCTCTATAGCACCCTATTTTGGTGAGTCCCAATAGGGGACGCTATAGACAGTTCAAAATCACTTTATTATGTACCGCTCAACAAGAGCAGCCTAGTTCATGAAATCTGAAACAATGACTAATATGTGAAGGTTATTCACATATTAAACAAAATGTTAACGCAGGATTCAATCCCGGTTCATGGCTGTAGGGAATCGAGGGTGTTACCCACTCGTCCACCGACTTTTATTTATATATGCTATAGACAGGTTTAACTCTATATATATTTCATAATTTGCATAATATCCAAGATGTATAATTTCTTTTCGCCAAAATAAGTATGATAAACTGTAAATATGTTAAGCTTGTGTTAAAATATAAATATTCAAATTCATCAATCTATAAAAACTGTACAAAAATAAACGTGGCAGACATCGCGGGCGAATGCGACGGCACGTCGTGGGTGCACTGCTCACTTGGCTGGAACTAATTTTTGGGGATTATAAGCATAACGGGGTTGCACCCTTCCATTCGATCACGTCATATATATATATATATATATATATATATATATATGTGTGTATATAGTGATATATTATGATCTTAGCCAAAATGCCGAGAAGCGATATTTTATATATAAGTATCTAAAAAGTAGTCATGAGGATTTTAATATATCATTATTAATATTATCCGCACATACATTTTGTGTTTTATTTTATATTTTCAAACTATAGTTTAGAATGATAAATAGATACATCCATCATACCATCATATACCGCCACCAAGACACTCACCGCCATAGTGTTGAGTCCACCGCAGTCTGCAACACCGATATTTCCGCCTCGACATTTTAATACAGCCGGGGCCTGTCACGGCCTGATCACATTGTTGTTCCCAACGGTGTCACATCCACGCTCTCATGCGTGTGACATGAGCTAATAGACTCTCACTCACGACCCAATTTGTTCCCTCTCCTTCCTGTGATTTCTCTAGACAGTTGCGGTCACCAGAACATTGGTCTTGAGTAGAGCAGCTAAGACATGTGTATTGAGATGGGCCAGGAAAGACGATGGCATTGAAATGTGTAGTCCCGACCAGGAAATTTGTCTTGAGATGAGAAGTGCCGGCCAAGACGCTGGTATTGGGATGAGTAGTGCAACCCATGGTGATGTTAGTAAGATCAGCAGTGCCAGCTAAGAATATTATATTTAGATTATCAGTGAAAGCCTAAACGATGGTATTGAGATTAGCAGGGCCGGTCAAGACGATGGTATTGAGATGATAAGTAACAGCCAAGACGATGGTATTGAGATGAGAAGTGCCGGCCAAGACGATGGTATTGAGATGAGAAGTGCCGGCCAAGACGATGGTATTGAGATGAGAAGTGCCGGCCAAGACGATGGTATTGAGATGAGAAGTGCCGGCCAAGACGATGGTATTGATATTAGCAGGGCCGGTCAAGACGATGGTATTGAGATATGAAGTAACAGCCAAGACGATGGTATTGTGATGAGAAGTGCCGGCCAAGACGATGGTATTGAGATTAGCAGAGCCGGTCAAGACGATGGTATTGAGATATGAAGTAACAGCCAAGACGATGGTATTGAGATGAGAAGTGCCGGCCAAGACGATGGTATTGAGATGAGAAGTGCCGGCCAAGACGATGGTATTGAGATTAGCAGAGCCGGTCAAGACGATGGTATTGAGATATGAAGTAACAGCCAAGACGATGGTATTGAGATGAGAAATGCCGGCCAAGACGATGGTATTGAGATGAGAAGTGCCGGCTAAGACGATGGTATTGAGATTAGCAGAGCCGGTCAAGACGATGATATTGAGATATGAAGTAACAGCCAAGACGATGCTATAGAGTTGAACAGTGACAGCCAAGACGATGGTATTGAGATTATCAGGGCCGGTCAAGACGATGCTATAGAGTTGAACAGTGACAGCCAAGACGATGGTATTGGGATTAGCAGGGCCGGTCAAGACGATGGTATTGGGATTAGCAGGGCCGGTCAAGACGATGCTATAGAGTTGAACAGTGACAGCCAAGACGATGGTATTGAGATTATCAGGGCCGGTCAAGACGATGGTATAGAGATTATCAGGGCCAGTCAAGACGATGGTATAGAGATTAGCAGGGCCGGTCAAGACAATGCTATAGAGTTGAACAGTGACAGCCTACCTGTACCTATTGAGCCTACCCAATATCAAACAACATCAATCGCACACCATGTATAACAATCAATACACAACAAACGATACAAGTCAACAAAATATTCAGCAACGTAATTAACTAAGCTACAACAAAAACAAAAACAAAAACTTTATTAGGGCATTCCGCCTTATAATAATTCGCCTTACAAAAAGAAAAGGAAAAAGAAACCAAAAATTTACATAATTAAGGGGATGAGAAGAAAGTTGTTTTATATATACATATTTTGACTTTTATTTTGTGAGGCTATTTTTCCCAAGACCGCTTTATGATAGTTCTATAGCTATGTTTGTCTTTTCTGATGTCTATAGCGCCCCCTCTTGGGACTCACCAAAATAGGGTGCTATAGAGAGGGGGTGCTATAGATAGGTCACTTTTAATGTAAAATGTTTACATTTTAATGTTTAAAATCGGGCGCTATTTAGAAGGGGCGCTATAGACAGGTTTAACTGTATTGTAAAAAAAAAATAGTTCAAAAAAATTCCTGACTCATTAACATCGCAAATATTATCTCAATTTACCACCAATCAAAACCCGCTCTCCAAACATTACCACGGCCTCTAATGTAAACAATGACAAAATGGTATTCACGTGTATGAGCTCATTTATTGAACTGCCGCCACTCTCTGAGCCTCGATTGACACGGCACAGTTTGACCAACCTTTAGTTTACTTCAGTTTAGTTGACCAACCTTTCACATTTTCCTCTCCAGTCACTCTTCAATGAACTTCAATAGTAAATAGTTCAAATCTATTTTTGTCTATGGATAATGTTGTGTACCTAACAACAGCCAAATAAGGTGTCTCTATTAAGAAAAAGGCATCTCCTTATCGTGCAACTGAAAGTTGCTGATGACTTGCGCCATCAATCGGAATAAAAATCAACTATTCTCGTTGATTTCTAATTATTCCAGAATTGGCCATATACCCTTTCTTGATTAATCAAGAAAAGCTAACCACGAACGCGTTTCGGGCCGTTGGCCCTCATCAGCGTGGTGCAAACTGTAACTCAAAGGAAATATCTTTATTTACGGGTCTGATAACCAAAATAAAATGATATTTGAGCCCCAATGGCCGCGTAAAGCGGAATATATAAAACCACTATGACCAGGCAGGAGAGACTAAGGACAAGATCTCCGTTAGGGAAGAGGCAGGTTAGGCCGGATTGGGTCAGGAGGTAGGAAGAAGGCGGGAGGACTAGAACTTTGCAGCTCTAGCTCTGGCAGTTGGGCAAGACATTGATCTTGCCTCGTGATCGGCAGAGAGGCCCTTGGCGTGCGCGGGTTGGCGAGAGTTGGACAGCTTCGGCCTTGGTGGTCACCAGAAGCGCAGTGGAAGCAGGTGACCGTAGCCTTGGTGCACCTATCGGCGTTGTGGCCGTAGCCACAGCAGCGGTAGCAGACGCGGACATACTCCTCGTAGTTCAGGAACACTTGGTCCACAATGATCCTGCCGCGTCTTCCAATGGCCTTGTAGGAAGCCAAGTCCAGCTCGATTAAGGCCGTGCAGGTGCCATTTCTGGTCGGAGATCTGTGTACCACTCGGACAACTTGCTGTCTCCAGGAAGCTGGCTGAGGGCATCGGTGGAAAGGAAGGCCTTGATAATGTCCTCATCCGCGGTTTCCGCCTCCACGTTGAAGAGGCAGATTCTTGCGAGGAATTGCCTCAGTTCCCGGACTTTCAGGCCTTGAAGCTTGTTGTCCAGGGAAGAGCTGACGGCAGGAATGGCCTCTGGAGTGTTGTAGTGCAGCGCCAGTTTTCCCCTGGTGTGCAGAGATACCTTGGGGCAGAGTGTGGGCAGCGCGGACAGCTTTGAGGATGTCCCGTGGATCAGCCTGCGGGTTATCTGATGTAATAACGATGTGGGCCGCAGATTTCTCTCCATTGAGGGTGCCTTTGGCAACGGCAGGCTTTAGGGGCGCGGGAAGATGCAGGCTTAGCTGTAATCAGTGATTTGGTCCTCTTAGCGGGCGGGTTTGACGCTTCTGGCTGCTTCCTCTTGGTTAGA